>SZWC01001207.1:195020-243420 GCA_023375785.1 Penium margaritaceum | reverse complement strand
TCAGCTAGGAGAAGATATCACCCTCAGGATCACGGTTCCACACTGAGCAGTTCCTAGGCAATCACTTGCTAGCAACTGTGTCCACTTAACACTTGGTCACTTTCGCGCGAGGTGCTAGTCAAAGACTAACTCCTGGGGCTTAGACCAACCAGTGTCTTCTTTATACTGTTCCTTAGTTGGACAACTCTGTGAGGAGCATCTAAGGCCAGATTGTGTAATTAGAATGAGGAATGAGCCTGGTACAAATAGTCCTAGGCCTGGCTTCTAAGGTGTGTGGGTAGTGACACTTTTGGGGTGGTCACTCCACACCACCTCACCAGTCCGCCAATTGGCGCATCCACTGACCGCCAAGTGGCGCACTCTCCTCATGCATGGAGAAATGTCTAAGAAACTTCCCCTGTGCTATAAGGTCAAAAAACCTCCTGCGCACATCAAGGCTCGATAGCAGGACCTGTTGTCCCTAAGTCCAACATGCTATCCATTGTGCTACACTTCTGGTGTCTCGCTTGGACTTGCACCACGAACAAGGTCTGGGGGACTTACTCCAAGGGAGCAGTGCATGCCCAACCTGTCCGTCAAGCCATAGCAGTGGCTATGGGGCATAGAAGAACAACAGATGTTGGCGATGCAAGTGAAGGAGACTAGGCTGATGGAGCAGTGGTGACAGAGGAGAATGGAGGAGATGCGAGGTGAGTGGTAGTAGGTGCTAGGGAGGCAACTAGTTGCTTTGTTGTTAGGAGAGTGACAGCTTGTTCTCCAGTTTGCCCAATACCGATGGGCAGGAAGACTGGTGGTGTCCGATATCTTGACAAAGAGGAAAATTGGCTGCAACAGTAGAAGTCATGAGGTAAGCTGAGGCATTTTGCAGATGTTAGGAGAGTGACGGCTTCTTCCCCGGTAGGCTCAAAACATGAGCAGGAAGATTGGCGGTGTCCAATATCCTGACAGCGCACGGAGCTCTGTTGCAGTGAGGAGGCAGCGGGAAAAGACGCGGAAAGAGTGCTGTAGGATATGGAGACTGAGATGGAGCCGCTGCAAGAGCGTGATGCAGGAGGATGATAGCAAAGATAATGAGGCTGATGCGGATGGAGTAGATGAAGTAGATGAGGTAAATGAAGCAGGCAAGTACACTTGTGACAGCTGGAGGAAGAAAGAGGAAGGAGTCTTCTGCAAGAAGGCAGGTTGCGGGTGGCAGGATGCTTCAACGAAGATGGCGTCAGGCGGCGGCTCAAGAGCTGCTTGCGGCTGTTCCCAAAAAAATGTCACCGATTGTTTACCACGGGCACGGATTGGGCACAGGGCTTGGTCAAGATGACGAGAAGTCGTTCTAGCTTGAGAGGGAATCTGAGCAGTGCTGCTGGAGTCAGCTACTGGAGAAGCTGAATGGCGTGAAGCGGCGACGGTGGTGACAGATAAATTCTGGGCAGAAGAGTGCAGCGCTTGCAGCAGCGAAGCAGTGACTGGGTCACAGCTGTTGACATGGTGTGCTCCTTGCCATGAGTGCTGTTGATTAAGTTCCCTGGTTCGACCACTGGGAAGTGGTCAAACACCTGATCTGGATTCATTTAGATTTGGATTCGTTGGATTTTGCAATGCAAGATCGAGCTTTGAATCGCTCAATTTGCGTGAGTATTCAGAAAGTTAGCCTGGCCCGAAGTTCGGGTGTTGGGCGGGTGGAATCTGGTACCCGCCATGGGTGGCGGGATAATCCACCGCCAATGATCCGCGTTCAGCTCCAGCGAGCTCCAAATGCACCAGGGCCATAAAAGAAGCAACCGGAGGACTTTCTTTGACCAGGGTGAACTTCTCCTTGACGTATGGGCGAAGGAAGGCGCTCCGACGAGTCATCGTCGAAGCGCCTCCCGTTGCCTAGCGTACAAGGCAAGGTGGGCGGCTCCACCAAGGGTTGCTTTGACGGCCGTAGCAGGAGCTCTACTGCTCCAATTTGGGCGTGCTTGAATGTGTTGAAAAGCTTAAATCACAGGCTATAAGGATTTGATGTCATCTCAATGTGCTATCTAACAAATACGTATTTTGATTCAGTTCTCCCGAATGCAATGTGTTCTGCTCACTCACATCCGTGATCCTTGTGCTCAACACACTTCACCATTGGTGTCCATTGGCTTCTCCAAACATTGGTAGCATGTTTCATTGAGAGATAGGCATCTTTGAGGATGCCTCCACACCCAGAAGTGCCAAGAACGGGTTACGGGCCCACATGCCTAGAAGGACCCTAGCTCTACAACATTCACGCTACCACCGCGTGCAATGGCACCGACCGAGAAAGAGAGCACCATCTCGAAGTTTGACAGACTTGGCTTCCACTTATGGAGGTGGGTTTTTAAGGTCTATCTCGATGACAAAGGCATGCTTGAGCTGGTCAAGGGTGAAGATACGGCTCCTCCGGATACCGCGACGCCGGAGGAAGTGGAAACGTACAAGAAGTGCAACAAGAAGGCGCTTTGCCTTGTCGGTGTATGCGATTGCTCCAACGCAGCGTTCACTCATTCAAGGATGCACGGAGGCCGCAGAGGCCTGGAATAAACTGTGCACTATCTACCAGTCCACCAACCTTGCTAACCAGCTCTTCGTCTTCAAGAGGCTCGTCACCCTCCGAGCCAATGAAGACGACGACATCATGGAGATCCTGCCGTAGATTGAGTCCCTTACTGCCAAGTGCGTAGCCACCGGGTAGAAGGTTGACCCTCAGCCGCAAGCCATGATCCTCCTCCTGGCCTTGCCGGACAGTTGGAGTTCCATGATCACCGTCGCAGGTGGCTGGTCGGCCAATGAGCTGAAGTACCTGAAGGTGGTTGAGTACGTCAGCAATGAATGGATACGGCGTGGTGCGAGAGAGAGTTGAGCAACATCAAGTTCCGCCTATGCCGTCCGCCCCCGAAGTATAGGGGGATGCAAGAAGGGCACCAAGAAAGGTGACAAGAAGGGAGAGTGCTACGCGTGTGGCAAAGAAGGCCAATACGCACACAAGTGCCCCAACAGGAAGTTGGACCAGCCAGGGAAAGCTGGAAAGAAGGACAACGGCGCAATGATGGCGAAGGAGTCGACCGACTCGACAGATCCGGGAGTCTCCATGATTGACTCCGGATCGGGCCACCACACGCAATGCAAGCGGGCGGCATTCATCACCTATGACACCTCGGAATGGCGCATGATGGTGGCCAACAACAAAACAGAGTTGGCTGTTGGTGAAGGCAACGTTCTCATCAAGGTGGGTGTGGATAGGGAGGCTATCACGACCACAATTCACGACATGCTCCACATGCCCAACTTTGGGGCAAATCTGTTGTCTTTGAACCGCCCTACTGACAAGGGGCTTGAGGTGCTCTTCAACAAGAAGGAGGCTATCATCCGGAAGGAGGGGGACGGCGAGGTGATTGCACGTGGAAAGCGAGAGGACGACTTGTACATTCTACGTGCAAAGATCCTCGGCAGCTAGGCGGGGTCCGACGTTGCCCACCTTGCAAAGAAGGACGATGGAGACCTGGACCTATGGCACCGTTGCCTGTGTCACATCGCTCCCTCAACTGTGAGGGACATGGGAAAGGAGGAAGTGGTGTGGGGTCTTGAGGTCAAGAGCCTTGACGTAGCCAAGAATACCGCGTGCAAGCCGTACGTGGTCGGCAAGGCGACACGACAGCTGTTTGATGGAAAAGGGATGCGAGCATCAGCAAAGCTGGATGTGGTGCATATAGATGTGTGCGGACCGTTTGAGCTCTCCGTTGGTGGAGCGTGCTACTTTGTCACCTTCATTGATGACCACAGCCGCAAGCTCTACCTCTACAACATCAAGAGGAAGAGCGATGTCTTGTCGTGCATGTAGGAGTTTGTGGCAGCTGTGGAGCGGCAAATGGAGTTGAAGTTGAAGGCGTTCCAGAGCGACAACATTGGCAAGTACAAGGGATGCTCGGCATGGATGAAGAGCAAGGGGATCACATGGCAGAAAACTATGCCACATTCTTTGTAGAAGAACGACGTCGCCGAGAGGGCAAACCGCACTATCCTCAACATGGTCTGGTCCATGAGTGATGTCGGCCTCGCATAGTGGTACTGGGGAGATGCGGCGCGGACAGTGACGTACATCATGAACCTAGTGCCAACAAAGCCGCCAAAAGACGCGGAGTCCAAGGTGTGGAAGACGCCACAAGAGGTGTGGAGCAGGAGGAAGCCAACCGTGGCTCACCTCCGCACATTTGGCTGCATTGCACATGCTGTTGTGCAGGCACAAGAGGGGCAGGGCAAGCTGGACTCGCGGACTCGCTGGTGCATCTTTGTGGGGTACGAGAGCGGGAACAAGTCGTACCGGCTCTTTGACCCGCGGAGGCAGCAGATCGTGAAGAGTCACGACGTCACTTTCGATGAGGCCAGCCGTTGGACAGATGCGGGTCTCTCTAAGAGTGGAGAGTGGCTGCTACTCCTTGAGGGGGAGACACCGGAGGACGCTTCCCATCGGCTCCAGCCAACGAGAACCATCCGAGGGATGAAGGAGCAGCTGATTTGCATTGAGCTGAGTGAGACAATGAGTCTGAAATGCCAGCATCAGTGGAGCTGAACAAAGAGGCGGGGAGTGAGCCCACATCTCTACAGTCCCTGAGAAAGAGGGAGCAGGCCACCGGTGCAAGTGGTACCACAAAGGGGCAGCAGCAGCAGCAGCAGCAGCGGCGGCAGTAATAGCAGAAGCCTCAACAACAACAGCCCCGGAGAAGTGGATATGCAAGGAGGACGGCAAAGAGGTACGATGCTACGGAGGACATCCAGACTGGGCATGCTCAAGCGTTCTTTGTGCAAGAGGAGCCTGAGACAGTCAAGGAGGCGTTGTAGCGGAAGGATGGAGGTGAGTGGGAGGGAGCTATGAAATCTGAGCGCGCCTCCCATGAAGAGAACGGTACTTGGCAGCTGATTGACAGGCCGGAGGGTGCAAAAATCATCGGCTCCAAATGGATCTTCAAGAAGAAGCTCACCAAGGAGGGGAAGGTGGAGTGGTACAAGGCGCGGCACGTCACGAAGGGGTACGCCTAGCGGAAGGGTGAACACTACGATGAAACCTTTGCACCAGTGGCAGAGTTTGCCTCCATCCGCTCCATCCTCTTGGTGGCGGTGGTGTGTGACTACGAATTCCATCAAATGGATGTGAAAACCATATTTCTCAATGGCGACCTAGATAAGGAGGTCTACATGGAGGTGTTGGTGGGGGTGGAAGCGCCGCCGGGAAAGGTGTGCCGGCTTTGGAAGGCGTTCTACGGGCTCAAGCAAGTGCTACTCATGTGGTACCAGAAAATGGACGGCTTCATGGCCGTGCTTGGCTTCAAGCACTGCGAGGCGGATCACAGCAGGTACGTGTGAAAGCAGCCAGGGTTGCACCAGATCATGGTCCTTTACGTGTGTTATACCCTCTTCCACCATCGGCCGCAATTGGGTCTGACAGCACGCAGGGATCAACTCTCCGTCGTGATTCACTTCACGCTAGGCTACGGCGTAGCTTGACATACATGACATTCTATGTTGCACCTTTGCCCGATTGATTCTATGCGTGTTTTCGTCGACCCAAAGACTTCGTCTGGTTCCTTCCCCTGGGCATTCGCTGGACCATTCACCGGATCACCGTGGGGAATATGTCATACTTATTCCTTACTTGGCTGATTTGTTGGCATTCATTCACGGACGGTGAATCATTCACCAGATGACACAGTTACCACCTAAGACACTCCTGGTCGTTCGACGGTTTAGTCAGAGCATCATCGTGGGAATATGTCATACTTATTCCCTATTCTTAGCTGATTTATCGATGTCCTTCCTTGGCGGCCAATAATTCACCGGATAACACGACGCCCGCCTAGGATAAATACTCCCGATAAGTCAACCTTAGCAATTAAAGTACTTACATTCAGTCAAAAGGAGAAACGCACAGTCAACATTTCTCTGCTACTCATGCATTTCACGACCTACACGTCAACAAGTAACATGTGCAAACCATACGCCTCCTGCTCCGTCGGATCATCGGTCAGGGCTGGTCCTTGCACGAACACCGTGCGGATGACTCTGCCTTGGTGGTTTGCCCATAGAGCAGCGCGGTGCAACTCTAATGGACCGTCAATCTGTCGACCTGCACGGGAATCGGCATGCGCCAGGTCGTCCTCCCGAAGGTGGAAGAGCTCTTGTCGGTACCGCTGGTAGGCTCGGAACACCTCGGCCCGTTCCTCGGCGGCTTCTGCGGCGCGTCGCCCGATGTCACGCGCGGCCTCCTGCCAACTTTCCACGGGACGAGGCTCGTCGTCACGGGGAATTCTCCGCAGCCATGGTTGCCAGAACTGCTCCAGAGCCCCACCAGCAGGATGATGCGACCATTGCATCACTCCCAGGACCGTCCGCGCGCCGAGTCGATGGGGCACATTGCAACAGCTGCAGATGGCATAGAAGGTCACCGGGGAGTCTCGGGCAGCCCTGGTTGAGCTGGGCGGCTGGAGCTCCCGCGGAAACTCAGGACCCAGCCATGCCGGTTCGATGACGTGCTTCGCAGGAAGCGGCCTTCCCATGGAGGAAGGGCTGTTTGCACGCACACACACACACACACACACACACACACACACACACAAACACACACACACACACACCTCCCGGCACTCCTAACACACCCTAACGTTTCTACTCTGACTTGTCGCAAGACGGGACACAGGTCCCGCTCGACGGTCTGGGTCGACTGAGGGGCAGCAATCTCTCAGTCTTGCTGGTCACCGCTGGGCTCGACTTCCTATGCCAGGGTTGGGTCCGGGATGGGCAACTGACCGTTCACTCGGGCGCAAGCAGTGTTGGGTGTGAATGTCTCAGCAATCTCAGCGTCAGCAGCCGGTCAGTAGTTGATCACCTTCTCGTTATCCTCCTTCGCGTACCGCCCCTCCAATGCTTTCGTCTCATCCACTGGTCCCTTTCGCGGCTCGCATATCAATAGTGCCTCTGGATTAGGCGCCTCAAATGCCGCTCCGCTTTCCGTGGTTTGGATGCGACTCCACTACCATCAAGCCAGCTTCGGGTCACCTTCTTTCCTTCCCCGCAGGTCCGGTCGGATCACAACCTCCGCCGCAACTTTCCTTTCCGCGCCTCTTTGCCTTCCGGAATCGAACTACTCCTCTCGTAGATTTCTTTTTCCTCGGTTGATGGTCGTCGGATCATCCGCCGGCCCCTTTCTCAGATCCTGACCCCAGGCCCACTTTCCATCCCTTCCTCCGGTGGATGAACGAAACACCGTTGACATTGTTATACCCTACACCCACAAAACAAGCTAGACATCCCCGTCCATCCACCCCCTTTCCGTGTTTCGTCCATCCTGCTATCTCCTCTCCGGTGCATCACTCCCCGTATGGCTAGCGCTCCCGTCCCCTTCCCGGCGCAGATTCTTCAGCCCCCTTTTCTGGTGATGAATATTCCTCATCCGCCCACCTCGTTCTCTCCATTCCATCCACTTCTCGATGGGATCCTTCCTGCCACATCATTTTGTTCCGAGCCTTGGGACTCTGGCGTGGGGTCACCCGGCGTTCTCCTCCCCCTGTTTCTCTTTCTTGCTTCTCCTGCAATCGCCTTGCTGCCTCCCTCTGTTCTGCTTGCACCCTCCTCCTTGCCTCATCGCTATCCTCACAGGGTATGCAGAGAGGTCCATCAAGTCCTGTCTGCGCGTTGCTGTAGCGATGGGCACTTGGCAGATGCACCCATCGATGGCAACTGATACAGTGCCACCTGCAAACGCGCACTGGATCCCTGTACGTGGCGCACGGCTCGCTGCTTGAATTTGTGCATCGAATACATTGATACAACATGATGCGCCCCCCATGACGCAACCTCCTTTCTCCCACCTTCCTCACACATCCGCTGTGCGAGAAGCATCCACACTTCTCACACCATGGGGTCACTCCTCTCAGCTCCCTGAAGCAGCTGGGGCATTCTCCTTCCACCGTGCCTGTACGTGGTCGTACCCAACAGCCACTGCAGTTGTTCCGCCCCTCTTTGTTTGTCTTGATGCAAGCAGCATGTGCTGCCCGCTTACAATAGTCACATCTCCCGTGCGGAGCCTCCAGCGGCCTTCTGCATCCACAGCACACAATACCTGTCGCAGCGTTCTGCTCTTGCCCCAGCATGATCCTTGCCTCCGCGGGAATTCCTTGCTTCATCTTCTGGCACGGCACGCATCTCCACCCTCCTTCTTTGTCCACCATCCCACATTCCTCATGCATGTGGCGTTTACAACGCCCGCATTGTCTGGCAGGCGTGTGTCCCCTCTTCTCACACCACGAGCAGCTACCGGCGTGAGGTGTTCTTTCTCCCACCGGTTCCTTGCTTGTGCCTGCGCCCCTCGCATCTCCTCCCATTGCCGCACTGCTGTCGATCCATCTTTCTTGTCCTGCCCCCGCTCCCACCATGGCGTCTTTGTTCCCACTGCCTTGTCTCATCCCTGCTTCAGCCGCAGGCTTCCCTTCTTGCTCCACCGATGACCTACCGTTGTTGCTCCATGGATTTTTCACAGCCCCTGTTCTTGTCTCTGCCACCTTCCCTTGCACTCCCATGGGTGTCCTTCGCATTTCTCTTGATGTTGATCCTCTTCCATGTGAGGGGTGTTGGGGGCTCCTTCCTGCTCCTCTCTCCCTCTGTCCTTTTGAGGTGATGCGATGGCCCCATCGTCGTGCCGACACACTATCGACCGGAACACCGAGTCACCCTCTCGTTTCTGAGTGCCCAGGCGCCATCGCCCTTTGCCTAGCCTCGGTTCCCTGTCCATGCTGCATCCCTCCCGGTGCACTCGGCATGCTTGGACGCCGAGTAGGTCGATTATCTGTTGATGGTCGAGGGTGGGAATGCATGTCTGGTCCTGGTGGGACTGGTGGCCTGGGTGCTGCCTGCGGCGGCTCGTCCCTCAAGAGGCACCACTGAGGTGTCATAGCCAATGCCTCATTCACCATCGTCATTACCTTCCTTCTTATCTCAAGGACATCCCTGTTCCTTAGCACCCTCATGGCCAAGACTGATTTCCGAGCCGCTACTCCCTCTGGCCCTGGCAATGCCACTGCATTGCGATAGAGTTGTTCTACCGGGTGGATGTCCGCATATGCGCGCGGCGTTTCCTTCTCCCTTGTGCCTTGTTTTTCCTCTTCCTCACATCGTTTCTTGTCCCGTGCCCAAGCCTCGAGGAGTCGCAGCCTTGCCACACATCTGTCGCAATGATATCCTACCCCTGGCAACATCTGCCCGCAAGGCCGATGGAGCGGCTGATGGCATCCTTCACACCACTCGGTGGCGTTGTGGTTGCCACAGTCGGTACAGTACAGGCGTCACTCCACGTTTGCCGCTTGCCGTCCTCCCTTTCCCTGCTCCTCTCTTTCCTTCCGCATCTTCCCTTTCAGCTCCGGTGCGCAGGCTGGGCACACATGCACTGCCTTTCGCTGCAGCAGCTCTTCTTCCCCAGATCTGTAGTGGAGGGCTACCCTACAGTTGTAGCAGCATTTCTTTTGCGTCCTCACCACCCGCTTGCACTTTCCGCATTCCTCCGTCTCCTCTATCCCGGGGGCACTTGGTTCTGGTCCAGTAGCCTGTCCACCCTCCTTGCCCATCTCCTGCTCTTGTTCAATCAACCTCCGGATGCAACTCTTGCAATGTCGTCCCAATCCCAGGATCTCGGTCCCACACTTGCGGTGGAGGGGTGCTTTGCATTCATAGCACCAGGTTGCTTCTATGGGGTCGTGCGGCTCTCTACAGGCTTCGCACCTCTCAATCCAGCGCTTGGGCGCAGGACTGTCTTTTCTCCTGTCCTCTTTCTCTGCCTTTGCCAGCATGATGGGTGCACACTTCTTGCAACCTATCCCCTTTCGCCGTGCCCGTACCTTCGGATCCTGGCAGGCTGCATGCACAGGGTGTCTACACACAAAGCAGCGGAACAAAGTGGTTGCATTCATTGGTTCTTCACAGTTGCCACAGGGTTCCTTCTCATCCTGTGGCACACTGGATTTCCCAACCGCAGCCCCGTGCCCCGAGCGGATCGTTTCCTCCTCTTCCTCCTTCCACAGTTCCTCCTCACTGTCCACCCCCATACTCTCCTTCAGATTCGCTGCACAGGCTTCACACATCTTGATACCATGTAGGATGTCCAGGTCTAGGTCACAACATGCCAGATGTAGGCTGGAATTGCATCCCTTGCACACCACCTCTCCCTTCAGAGCAACTGGGTTCTTACATGTTGCACACAGTTGCCGCGCCACCTCTTCCTCTCCCTCTTCTCCATCCTGATTGTCCGTCTGAATGCTCAATTGGAGCTCCTCACCACGCTGCTCCTCTCCCCTTTGCGTCAGCATCTGTTGTTCTAGCTCCCACTGCACTTCAAGCCGGGAACTGGTTGGCCATAGAGACCTGTCGTCAGGGGGCAGTGCTTCCCATCTTGGAGGAGGGGCATCAATCAAGCTGAGATGCTCTTCTTGCATGGACGGGGGTTCCCTTTCCTTTTCTCATTCCTCTACTCCTTTTCTTTACTTCTTTTCCTCCGACCCGTCCTCCCGGAGCCCTTTTTGTTTCTTCTTTTGTGGCTTCTCCCGCTGCTCCTTTGTTGCTGTTAGTGGTGTCTGCGCATCGGGCGCCGCGCCAGATGCAACTGCTACGGAAGTTAGCACCTTTCGTTCCCGCTGCTCTGCTGCTGTTGCCGATGGTGCTTGCGCCTTGGGCGCTGCGCCGGATGCAGCTGCTGTAGGATGCAGCACCTCCTTTCCCTGCTGCTCTGCTGCTGCTGTTGATGGTGCTTGCGCCTCGGGCGCCGCGCCGGCTGTAGCTGCTGTAGGAGGCAACACCTCCTTTCTCTGCTGCTCTGCTGCTGCTGCTGATGGTGTCTGCGCCTCGGGTGCTGCGCGGGATGCATCTGCTGCAGGAGGCCGCACCTCCTTTCCCTGCAGTTTTACTGCTGCTGTTGGTGGTGCCTACGCCTCGGGCGCCACGCCGGATGCAGTTACTGTAGGAGGCAGCACTCCCTTTCTCTGCTGCTCTACTACTGCTGCTGATGGTGCCTACACCTCGAGCGCTGCGCCGGATGCAGCTGCTGCAGGAGGTAGCACCTCCTTTCCCTGCTGTCCTACTGCTGCTGCCGGTGGTGCCTGCACCTCGGGCACCGTTCCGGATGTAGCTGTTGTAGGAGGCAATACCTCCTTTCTGTACTGCTCTGCTACTGCTGCTGATGGTGCCTGCGCCTCGGGCGTTGCGCCGGATGCAGTTGCTGTAGGAGGCAGCAGCTCCTTTCCTTGCTACTCTACTGCTGCTGCTGATGGTGCCTGCGCCTCGGGCGCCGCGCCGGATGCAGCTACTGCAGGAGGCAACGCCTTCTTTCCCTGTTGTCCTGCTGCAGCTGCTGATGGTGCCTACACCTCGGGCGCCGCGTTGGATGCAGCTTCTGCAGGAGGCAGCACTCCCTTTCTCTGCTGTCGAGGCCTCCCGGGGCGCACTCTTGGTATTGTCGCGGCCTGAAGTAATAACCCCAAGCTGTGTCTAGCATCACCCGCCGTCCACGCGAGTTGATTATCCACCATATGTGGTGCCGTTCCAGGACTTTGGTTCACCTGGTTTGCTCCTGGCACTGGTCGCCCTAGGGCCTCGGGCACCACACCTGTTGCCATCTTGCAGGAAGGCAGTTTTTCCTGGGCCTCTGGTCCTGTCCCTGGTGGTGTCTCCTCAGATGTTGTGGTCTGCATTATAGGGAGCTTGTCTTTTCCGGTTCGTCGTCGCTTCCTGATGGCGTCCTCCAGTCCCGTCGTAGGTCGTCTTACCTCTTTCTCCGCTGTCTTTTCTCGTTGTTCCTGTTGTTGTGATGTTGCGTTCACTCTAGCTTCCTGCTCATGCATCCCTTTACTTTGCTGTGCCGGGGAAGGCATCCCAATACCCGTTGAAACAAGCTGGGTCCTCCCGGCCGAAGGTCCTGGTGTGTCAGCTGCTGGAGCTGTAGTTGTGGTGGCTGGTGGGGGAGGGCGGTCCGGGCGATGAGGAGACTGGGGAATGCCCGCAATTGTAGCCGCCACTTCCTCCACGTCATCATCAGAGGCCACGCGTGGCTGGTGTCGTCTAGCGGCGAGGGTCTGCCAATGGGCCGGGAGCTTCTCAAGGCGCTCACATCGCACCATGATGTTGGATGTGTGGCGGCCCTCAAGCCACACATAAACCCCGTCCACCGTCCAGACTTGGTAGCACTGGTCCAGGAGTGTCGCTTCATTCTGTCACCGCTTACCCACTTCCTCCCGTTTCGGTCGCACACCGTCTCCGACTTGGAGGTCGTCGAGCATGAGACCAATATTAGCACGGTCCACCCCGCGCTCTGCTGCAACACACCCCCGTGTTTGAGCCTTGTGGAGGCACTTTTGAAGCCAGGAACCCCGTTGTTTCATGAACTCCACTTCGTCAGCAACCGTCGCACCCTCATCCCGTGGCGGCGTCGGCGCATCCGGCATGAGTGGCAGGTTGGCCATGGTCCAATGCTGCTGGCCGTGACGCAGCATGTAGGGCGAGAAGTTGGTAGAAGAATGTGTTGTGATGTTGTATTTGTAAACGATGTCCTCCAGCTTCTCATCCCAGGGCGCATTATCATCTGACAACTTCCGGATTATCTGCGTGATTTCCCCATGCATGCGCTCAACCTGGCCTTGTGCCTGCGGCCGATACGGCGTCCCATTCACAATCTCAATGTTGAAGTACGCCGCCACTTCGACAAACTTCCCACCAAAGTGCGAGCCATTGTCACACTGGATGATTCTGCAACCACCTCCGCGGTAGATGACCTCCTCCTTCAAAAACGCAACAGCGTGTGCCGCATTAGCCTTAGGAACCGGTCGGGCCATGACCCACTTGGTCATATGGTCAATTCCGAGGATCCACTACACGTTGTCGCGCTGGGTGGTGCGGAGGGGGCCATGAAAGTCAATGGTGACCCTCTGTATTGACGCACCGAGGCGTGCGCACACGAAATGGGGCTGGTAGATCCGTTGGCGAGGGTGATGGCAGAGGCAAGTCCCACATGTGGCGACGGCCTCCCCAATTTGATTTTTCAGTCCCACCCACTAGACATGTGGGACGAGATTCTGGTAGACGTTGGCAGAACGCGCGTGCATCCAGTCATGTTCTTGCATGATGAGTTTGTCCCTCAGCACCACCGGAGTGCACCAGCGTAGTGGGTATGCTCCGTCCTCACGCCTCCAGAGCCGCCCTTGCAGCCACACATATTTGTCGAGTGTGGCTTTGGCATCAGATCGAACATGGGCGTCTGGGTAAATCTCCACCATAGTGCGTCCACCCGATAGGACCTGGGCTCGCGCCCAATCCGACCACTCGTATGTTTTGGGTGGTGGCTCCTGCCACCAGTGCTCCAGGTCGCCTCCTGGCGCCAGAGATAGGAGGCGGCGCTGCATTTCCTCGAAAGTCTCCGGTAGCGGAGGCACGTGTCCACCCGCAGACTCGGCCTGGTGCTGCTCCTCACCTATGGCTGCCAGGAGATTGTCCGTCCTCGTGCGCCTGGAGGAGCTGCGTGTGATGGTTAGGGCTGCTGTGCTTGTCAAGGCCGTTGCACCGGGACGCCAGATGCGGGTGGAACGTCGCTTCTCCAAGTGTTGGGGCCGGGTAGAAGCCGCATCAGCCAATGGCCCGTGGGCCCCATTAGGGATGACTTCTGCTCGTACAGGCTCAGGGAGGCTAGGTGAATCATCTACCGATGCAGGCGTCACCCTTGGCACGGCGGGCGATCTCGGGAGAAGAAAGGAAGCCAGTGCACCCCTGGTTTTGCCTCGGGACGGTGGATGATTCGCCAGAACTACCCCCGCCGGGGGTGCCGATGTCGCTGGAGCAAGAGGTGAAGAAGGAGGGGAGGGAAGGGGGGGAAGAGGACCGAAGACGGGAAGCACGATTAGGGTTTTTCCACGAGGAGGAGAAGAGGAAGGTGAGAGGGAAGAGAGAGATGCCGGTGGATGATCCACCGGAGGTGTCACCCTTGGCACGGTGGATGATCCCGGGAGGGGAGAAGAAGCCAGTGCACCCCCTGTTTCGCGTCGGGACGGTGGATGATCCACCGGAACTGCTCCCGCCGGGGGTGCCGATATCGCTGGAGCAGGAGGTAAAGATGTAGGGGAGTGTGGGCGGGGAAGAGTACCGAAGACCGGAAGCGCGATTAGGGTTTCGCCACGGGGAGGAGAAGAGGAAGGTGGGAGGGAAGAGAGATATGCCAGTGGATGATCCACCGGAGGCGATGCAGTCGTAGGGCACGTGGCTGCTGGAACCACGGGTGTATGAGGCTGAGGGTGCGCAGGAACCGCGACATTCTCCTCCTAGGATTGCATCGAGGAAGGGAGAGCGAGCACCAAGGGTGGGGCGGCTGCTGGTGACGGACGGTCAGCTGAGGAAGGACCCTTGCGGTCACAGGTCGATGCTTTGCCGCTGGTTCCGGGGTCAGCCGCTGGAGGGGGTGAGCCAATCCGCTCATAGTTAAGCCAGCGCATGAGCGCTCTATATGCCATCCCATCAGGAGGGTCAGCCGTTCACACCAAAAAGATTGGTGTGAGGCCCGCATGATCTTGCCTATGTGCTTCCACATATCGGTACGATGCCCGCAGCACAATTCCGCAGCAAAGGAAGGGCTGCATATTTGCAGTGTGAGAACCTTGCCGGCAATAGTGCACCGCCCAGTTGAGAAAGTAGCAGAGAGCCCGTGTGCACCTGTGAAGGGTAAAGTCGAGGGGGTAGAGAAAGCGAAGGAAGTCGTGGTGATGCAAGTAGAAACTCCGCGCTAAGAAAGGAAGGAGATTAGGCTGGATTCATTCTGGGTAGGTGGCTGTCATGGTCCAATACAGGAAACAACGGAAGGCCGCTGGCCTGGCATCAATGGAGAAATCCAGTGGATACAAGTGTCGCAGTTCTTCCAAATACTGCTCCCACTCATCTCGCAGCCTTTGTACTGCACAGTCAAGGAACGTTCGGGCAACATCGCAAATCAACTGTTGTTGCAGGCGTTTCTCGCATTCCTCGATAAGTTTCTTTGCACGGTCAACCAACGTGCATAGGGTGCGGTACTGCCGCGTGACATCCTCCCAAAGAGCCAGGACGCTCTCTCGCTGCTGCAACATGTCCCGCAGGCGAGCACAGTCGGCGGCCCACTCTGCCTCACACTTAGTACATAGTTGTTGTAGGTCTGAGAGCTGTGCATCGAGCTGTTGCAATCCTAGGATCAAACGGGCTGCCTCCGCACGTGTTGCCCGGAGAGTTCGGCCCAATTCCGCCCGCTGATCCATGAGCTGCTGTCCTTCCACTGCGGATGGTTTGTCACCTCTATCTGCAGCTTCATTCCATGCTTCTTGCAGGCGCCTCACTTCTTGGAGTCTCGTTTGGATGGTGGCTGCTTGGGTCTCGTGGTTTTGGAGGTGCTGCTGTCGGCTTGCGCGGGTTGCTCCGCAGGCAGGAAGAGACTTCTGCACGTTGGCCAGGTTGTGGGCAGAAGACCATTACCAATGCTCCGTGCTGCTCCCAAAGTCTCTCCACCCTGCCTGCCCAAGCTCGGTTCCGGGTTATGCTGGAGGCCAATGTCTGCCACAACATCTCGCTGCTGTGGGGGTCAGGCATGTCTGGCGAGGGTGGTGGCGCTGGGCATGGACCATCCATGCGCAGGGTGTAAAGCATGTCATCCGCCTCGGCCATGGTGAGGAACGCAACTAGTGCGCTGGCCTCGAACCCAGCGGAGGCAGCAGCAGCCGCCACGCGGTCAGCCAGTTGATACTCATACTGTGCCCAGTCAGTCTGAGCCATGTCTGGCGTTGTGCCAGTGGTGCCGTTCTCCTGTTGTTCTCCAGCCGTTGTCATAGGATGAGTATTGTTGTCCAGAAGGCTTGGAGCTGTAGTTGTCCTTGTCGTTGTCTGTCGGATACGTAACTGATGTGAACTGTGGGAACGGGAACTTGAGGGCCGTCGTCGGGAACCATGGGATATCGTTCTAGCAGCCCGGGGCAATCGGGCAGGTTGAGCGTGCCGCCTCGGATGCCGGAGGGCGAGAGGCATGTCGGGTTCCAGGTCATGTCGACGTGTGGAATGGCCACCGCAAATTTCCCCCAGTCGTGTGGAGACGCGTCCTCGTGAGGGGGCAATGTCCTCTAAAGTTCCCGCCGATGCCTTCATGCGTTGAGTGATGCGGGGATGCGGTTCTATCGGATACGGTGCATGATTCTCCATAGAGTCACTGCTGTCCGTGGACGATGCCGGTGCGTCGGCGACGACTTTCACGAAGCGTGCCGCGGTGGATTGATCGCCCGCATGCACAAGGTGGCTGATGGGAGGCGCCTGCCCCATCAGCAATCGAGCGTGCCGCTGATGTGGCACTTCCGTTGCTTCAAATGAAAGTGGGACGTACGATGGTGCCCCATCATCGTGGTCTAGCATCACGCATTTTTCCCCGAGTAAAATTATCACGTCGCATGGCGTCAACCAATCATTCGCGAGGAGGACATCGTATGTGGACGTTTTGCAGACCCGCAGTGGCATGCTCCGGTGAATACTTCAGACCTGAAGGGGAAATAAGTGAATCTGTCCCTCGGACAGGGTGATTTCTCCTCCCGCGGTTCCGAAGCGGAGGTGGACGGGTCGAATGAGGTTCGACCAATTGAGCCGCCGGATGACGCGCATGGCGATTGTGGTATGCGTCGCCCCAGTGTCCACGATGGCAACAAATTTGACACTAGTGATCCAGACGGAGCATGAGATGACTGTGCAGATGATTTCCGGCAATGGTTGACGACACAGGGTCATAGGTCGCCATATGAGACCTCCTGCGTCAAGAATTTCATGAACGACCTGTCGAGTTCCATTTACCTGATCTCTCATCATGCGGTGGCCTGGCGATTCTAGCCCACAGCTCACTCTCCATCCAGATGGTGCCAGCGCAGCATTAATTTCTCCAAAGAACGTCTCAAGTTGTGTAATTTACCCTGGCAGATGAGTTAGGACGTCCATCCAAGGTAACGCAAGGTACGTCCGGTCAAAGAATTACCGGATGGCATCTGCCACTGACTAGCACGGTTGTCTTTGTGCCATTGGAGTCGCATCTGGTTGGGTGCGTGCCGTGAGTACATGGGCCGGGTCGCGCCGCGCATGGCGAAGCCAATCCCCGTATTCCTTGTGCGTCCATCCTGGCGCATCCTTGAAGAGGTCGGTTCGTCTTCGTACGTTGATGTGGCCGATGTTAGCGTCGTGCCAAGTGAGGTCCTCAAGAGGGTACGCCCAGCGATATTCTTCGGCAGTGAGATCTCGTGCCTGACCTTGGATCAAGAATTTCTCTTCAGAAGGGGGTTCGTCAGGAGGTGGTCCTTCTCCGTATGATGGCGTTTTGTGGGAACTGCGGTCTTTCCATCCTTCACGCGGTTATCGGCTGAGAGCGTCTGCATTCCGGTTCGCAAATGCCGGCTGATATTTGATCGTGAGATTGTATCCTTGGAGAAGCAAGGCCCATTTGCCAAGAATGCCCTCATGGTTTTGCGTTGTAAGCAACCATTGGAGGGCCTGATGATCCGTGAGGATAGTAAAGGGTTTCCCATTTTTCACATAGTCTCTGTAGAACTGGATGGCCCATAAGACTGCCAGGCATTCTCCCTTCACAAGAGGATACTTAGCCTCTGCGTCGTTGAGCGCATGGCTGCCATAACAGACTACCCTCATCATGCCGTCGTTTCCGCGCTGAGATAAGATAGCCCCAATGCCCTCCTGGGAGAATTCCGTCGTGATGACGAATAGCAAGTTGAAGTTCGGGAACTCGAGCATCGGAGCCGTGATAAGGCGATGCTTGATCTCAACCCATGCAAGCTGACAGGTCTCCATCCACTCAAAGGGTTCATCTTGGTGAGTAAGGCGTTGCAAAGGACGAACAATTTTTGTATGGTTGCAGACGAACTTGCGGTAGAAGCTGACAAAGCCCAAAACGATTTTAACCTGGGATGATGTGATTGCGCGCTTCCACTCACGGACGGCTGCAATCTTGGCCGGATCTGTAGATATCCCTTGTGCACTGATGATAAATCCCAAGAACTCCATGCTGTCCGCTCCGATGACACATTTGGCGGCCTTCAAATGAAGATTTGCTGAGCGTAGGGCTGAAAATATGGCATCCAGCGAAGCCATCAGCTCTTGGAAGCTAAATGCAGCGACCATGACGTCATCCACGTAACAGCAGGCATTGGGAATATCGCGTAGCACTTGATCTATAACACGTTGAAACATAGCACTGGCATTGCGCAACCCGAAGGGCATGCGGGTGAAGGCATAGAGCCCATCCGGGATGATGAAGGCTGCCTTCAGCATTGAATTCCGGTGTCCATAGGAATGGTGTGGAAGGCAGATTTAACATCAAGCTTGGTAAACCAAGTTTTTCCACGTTGTCGCTCTTGGATGTCAACAATGAGTGGCATGGGGTAAGCATCCTCAACGGTGACCTTGTTGAGGTCACGGAAGTCAACACAGAACCGTTTTGGTACCGTCCGGTTTTCCCACAATCACCAGGTTAGAACGCCATGGGCTCTCTACTTCGACGATCACGCCCTGCTCCTTGAGTTTGCGCAGGCCCTCATTAATGATGTTCTTCTGGTCCTGGAGCAGGCGACGAGCCTTCTGTTTATGTGGAGGTGTGTCTCCAGTGTTGATGACATGCACCGTGTCAACTGCTCCGATCTCCATTGACTTTCCCGCAAACACCTCTTCGTGGTATGTGAGGAGCTCCTTGACTTCCTGCCTCTGTTCCTATGTCAGGCGCTCATGGAGCATGTGGTCCCACCGTTGGGAATGTGGGACCGTGGATGGTGGAGGTTCTTCATCTCCCACCAGACCAGCTCCGAGGTCAGGATCGGGATCCCAGTAGTCATAGACCTGGAGGTTAAAGTTACGAGAACCTCCTGGTGTAATAGTGAGGGCCTTTGATTGACGCGGAGGTGGATCATCGTGGAGGCGCAGCCAGCCGACGTCACTCATTGGTTCCTCGTACGAGTCTTCCGAGTCCATATCTTCATAGAGAGCAACATCGTTGTCACACACCAGCATTTTTCCCTTGCGCTCCGCCTCCCTGGTAAGATCATCTGGGGCCATTGGTTGTGTGGTCGTCGGCATCAGTGGTTGGTCTAATGCCTGAGGATGCTCTGAATGATTTGGGGTGATTAGTGTCTGGCTGGGGTTACTGGAGTGGCCGACTGATGTGTTGAGGAACAACCACGTGGGGGATTCCACCAACGGCTTAGGTATCCTACCCACGGGGATCTGCGGGCGATTGTCCGTCGGAGCAGCCTGTGCTCGTATGGGGCATGACTGCTTGTGTGTTGTCCTTGGATTCATAGTCTCTCCTTCCTCTGCTTGTGGTGAGACAACGGGAGAGGCATCGTGCTTTGGGAATGCCAGGCTAGAATCCCTGGCTGCATGGTCCTGAGCACGGGCTTCTTCCAACGAGAAGGGGTGACCAAACTGCGTAGGCATTGACGTCCTTAGGCCCACAATCAGTGCTGCACAGGTGGTATAATCTGACGAGGTCAGCTGTATGACTCCGTCCGCATAGAACAGACCTGCTTGTTGGGGAATGAGGTAATCTGTTCCTAGCAAGACATCGTAGGTACGGGCCACCGTGACTTGCATTCGTACGACCTCGTGGATGAGGCCCACCTGCAGAGGAAGGTTGTCTACGACACCGTGTCCTGTATCCATGCCGCCGGATGCATTCGTAAACACTTTGGATGTTGGTTGAATCTTGTGTTGCCAACCGATCACTTGCAGGACCTGGAGTGTCACCGTGGTGTGGGTAGCACCAAGGTTGATGGTGGTTAGGAAATCTTTGCCACATATCCACACAAAGCAGCTGGCCACTTCATGGTGGGGGGCCTGCGTTCGAGGTGGTGCAAGAGGCATGGGCCGCCACCCCCACGTGTCGGGTTCAGTCCGAACGGCTATTTTGCTGAGCCGATCATGTGGGGCCTGGGTGCAGCTGAGGTGAATTCCGGCTGGCCGAAGTTTCTTGGCGTACTCCTGTAGGACCGCCGCAAAGTCCGGGAGACCGGTGGGTTTCTGTTGTAAATATTCCCCCAAGGATATCTCCTGGAATGGGTGGTGGAAGGAGGTCAAGGCACCGGTTGTAGGCTCCTTGTCTGTCGAGGGTGCAAATGTCACCTTCCGGTGTTGCGGGGGCGTGGGGCCCCTTGGAGAACGCGTGCGCGGTGCAAGTGGGGGCTTCGGGGGCACCACCAAAATCTGATTTGGCAAGCGAGTCGAGCGCACTTCGACACACGTTTGCAGGTCTGCCTCGGCCCGGTCCCGTTGCTCCTTGTATTGACGCATGCGCTCATATATTTCTGTCATCGGCCATCCTTCCACACCTTGTGCCTGAGCCACTGTGACCAGTTCCTGTTCTACAGCCGTCAGAGGAGTTTCCGTGGTCTTTTCTTCGGAGCGGGGGAGACCCAGCTTCACATTTCGTGCAGGCGTGTCTGAAGTAGAAGGTTGGGTGGCAGCTGGTATTTCTCCCGTTTCCCTTTGCTGCGCATATGCTTTCTATTGCGCTGGTCCATTGCCCGCCAGACCAGAGGGGCGGGTGGTGACGTTGGGGCCGACCGCCTGCCGGCCAGCCGTAGGTCCTGATCCTGTTAATCCGCGTCCTTGATATTGTCCTCCTCTGTGTGGCATACCAGGTACCGGGGTGGGATTGGGACATTCCCGGCGCCGGTGGGTGAATTCCCCACACCCATAGCAACTCCCAGGTGTGAAAGTGTGGGGTTTCATTGGATTGGGTGCTGGAGCTCCTGCTGGCTTGCGGATGGTGGGAGCCACATGTTCCTTTGGAGCGGATTGTTCTTGAGCCGCTCGGCGCTTGATTTCTCTTTGCTGATGTTCCGCTTCCTCCTTCAGCGCGTCCAGTGTGCTCAATTGTTGCAGGTCTAAGGTGTTGGCAATCACCGGGACAAGCGAGTCCCGGTAGTATTCCTTAATCATGTGCAAGGGTATGTCGATGCAACGCGTTGAAATCTTGGTGAATTTATCGTTGTGTAGCTTGATGTTTTCCCCGGCTTTCATACGGATGGTACGAATCTGGAGCTCTGCTTCTTCCAGACTCATGGGGTCAAATCGCTTGGTCATCCTGTTTTCCAAATCATCAAAGTCAGAAAACGGACGTTCTCTATGCTCTGGAGTGAACCACTCCAAAGCTTTCCCTTGCAGTGCTAGGTATACCGCAGGGACAATGTAGTCAGGGGATAACAGCCCATAGTCGAGGCAGGTGCCCAACTTGGACAGCCACATGGCTGGGTCCTCCTCTGGTTCACCCTTGAAGACGTCGAGCTTTGGAAGGGTGTAGGAAGCCTTCGCCGCAAGATTCAAAGTCAGTTCCTGTGGAGGCAACACCTGCACCTGCGCCCGTGGGTGGGCCCCCAGGTGGGGTCGATGCGCTTGCGCCAGGCCAACTGCTCTTGTACCAGCCGATGAAGCGGTTCCCCCTCCCTTCGCTCGAACACGTCCTACGTCGGTCCTTCCCAGTCCAGAACTCCCCACGTGCTGTCTTGCTGAACTCGCCTATACTCGCACGGTGTGCTGCTTGCCTCCATGAGCCATTGATCCTTGCCCAGGTCTAGCCATACTACCCGTCGCTCTTGGTCTCTGTTGGAGTCTTCCTGCCATAGAGACGGCTCATGCTTTGCTTTCTTGGTGATGAGACGACTGTATCTTGGATTGGGCAAGTGGTAGAGTATGTTTGGTTGGCAGAGCCCCTGTCGCGATGTGCGCCTCTCCCAAGGCTCGTACTTGTCTAGTGGCTCCAGCCATGAACGAAGGATTGATCCCTCCTTGAGCTGGTACTTCTTGGCGGCGCGATACTCCCAGAACAGAGGATGCCTTGCTCGCCTGCTGCTGGTGTTGGGATTGTTGCCTAGCATCTGGGCGGCATGAGGTCATGGTGAATGGGCCTTCCCGTCAAGTTTCCCGCGATCTCCGGGCTTCTGTGTGCACGTGGTGGAGACACACCAATGTCCGAAGCCGGTCGTCGAGGGTGAACGACTGGGTGAAAGGGGGCTGCCCGAGGACGGAAGACCACAGGCTGATGCAGGGTGTGCAAGGCCTGCACTGAGGGATGATCCAATGATATTTCTTCTTCTTCTACCTGGGCATTTTGATTTTTCTCCAGGTCTGCACATTCTCTGCCGTGGATAACAGAGGGTGTGGGTGAGGACTTCCTTGGGGTAGAGAACTCGAGGTGCCGCGGTGCATGCTGTTCCTGAGTCATTTCCACTGCTTCGTAGACAGTCCTTCCATCTGGAGTCGTGACTTCATGGAGTAGGACGGGCCCATCGTCTGCTGCCAGCTCCTGCTCTTCATCGGACACGTAGTTCTCCATTTGCACATAATCACACTGCCCGTCATGATGGCGCGTCTTGTCTTCCTCTGGATCTTCTTGCGTCGCGTCGGCCAACTGTGCTTGTCGGATAGCCTTCCATTCACGGAGTTCCTCGAGACATCTCAGGTGAAATTCCTCCTTTGTCGGGGTCCATCTCATTCTCCGTGGGGAAGTCTCCGTAGCCACAGTTGCCAGAACGGCTCCAGAGCCCCACCATCAGGATGATACGACCATTGCATCACTCCCAGGACCGTCCGCGCGCCGAGTCGATGGGGCACATTGCAACAGCTGCAGATGGCATAGAAGGTCACCGGGAAGTCTCGGGCGGCCCTGGTCGAGCTGGGCGGCTGGAGCTCCCGCGGAAACTCAGGACCCAGCCATGCCGGTGCGGTGACGTGCTTCGCAGGAAGCGGCCTTCCCATCCAGGAAGGGCTGTTTGCACGCACACACACACACACACTCACTCACACACACACACACACACACACACACACCTCCCGGCACTCCTAACACACCCTAACTCTTCTACTCTGACTTGTCGCGAGACGGGACACAGGTCCCACTCGACGGTCTGGGTCGACTGAGGGGCAGCAATCTCTCAGTCTCGCTGGTCACCGCTGGGCTCGACTTCCCATGCTAGGGTTGGGTCCGGGATGGGCAGCTGACCGTTCACTCGGGCGCAAGCAGCGTCGGGTGTGAATGTCTCAGCGATCTCGGCATCAGCAGCCGGTCAGTAGTTGATCACCTTCTCTTTGTCCTCCTTCTCGTACCGCCCCTCCAATACTTTCGTGTCGTCCACTGGCCCCTTTCGCGGCTCGCACATCAAAAGCGCCTCTGGATGAGGCGCCTCAAATGCCGCTCCTCTTTCCGTGGTTTGGGTGCGACTCTGCTACCATCAAGCCAGCTTCGGGTCACCTTCTTTCCTTCCCCGCAGGTCCGGTCGGATCACAGCCTCCGCCGCAACTTTCCTTTCCGCGCCTCGTCGCCTTCCGGAATCGAACTGCTCCTCTCGTAGATTTCTTTTTCCTCGGTTGATGGTCGTCGGATCATCCGCTGACCCCTTTCCCAGATCCTGACCCCGGGCCCACTTTCCATCCCTTCCTCTGGTGGATGAACGAAACACCGTTAACAACGTGAATGACCTCATCCTTGTGTCGTCGGACATGGAGGAGTTGGTGAACCTGAAGCAGTAGTTGGGCGGTCGGTTCAAAATGACCGACATGGACGAGCTCGAGTACTACCTCAGCGTTGCAGGGACCGCAAGGCACGCACGTTGGAGATGGGACAGACAATGTACGAGCAAGAGGTGCTCCGCCGCTACAACGTGGAGGAGTGCAACCCCATTGGCACACCCATGACCACCACATGTGAGCTGAGCTCGAGCATGGGGCCGAGCACAGATGAAGAGAAGGAGGAGATGGCAGGTGTGCCGCACCAGTCCGAGGTGGAGAGCATCGTGTACGCCATGGTAGCAACGCCGCCCGATCTGGCCTTCGCAGAGGGCCAAGTGAGCTGCTATGTTACAGATCCCGGACCGCTGCATTGGCAAGCAGTGAAGTGGATACTCCGATATCTGAAGACGACAAAATAGTCACGGCTCGTGTTTAGTGGGGGGAAGCGCGTGACGACTCCCTCGAGTTGGTCAGTTACTCCTATGCCGACTGGGCTGGTGATGTGGATGACAGAAAATCAACGTTGGGGTAACGTGTTTGTGCTTGGTGGTGCAGCAGTTTCATGGACAAGCAGGAAGCAGGACTGTGTGGCACTGTCCAGCACCGAAGCGGAGTACATCGCGCTCACAGAAGCCGTAAAGGAGGCGGTGTGGCGGCGACGGCTACCGAAGGAGATTGGGGTGCTGCAAAGGAAGCCGACGGTACTCAATGTGGAAAACATGAGTGCCATCAGCCTCACCCAGAACCCGGTGCTGCACAGGAGGACCAAGCTCATCAAGATCCGTCATCACTACGCACGGGACTTGGTGGCAAAGGGAGATGCGGCTATCTTGCATTGTGGCACTAAGCGCATGCTCGCCGACGCCATGACCAAGGCACGGCCCAAGGACAGGCACGACGTAATATGCATGGAGCTTGGTCTACGCTGTGAGGTTTGAATGCTACAGGTTCCAAGGACAGGGCATCAAGGCTGCGGTGCAAGGGGGAGATTGTTGACATGGTGTGCTCCTTTCCATGAGTTCCGTTGATTGTGTTGCCTGGTTCAACCACTGGGGAGTGGTAGAACACCTGATCTGATTCTAGATTTTGATTCCTTGGAGTTCTCCATGCAAGATCGAGCTTTGAACTGCTCAATTTGAGTGAGTATTCAGAAATTTAGTCTGGAAAAAGGAAGGTGCTCTGACGAGTCATCGTCGAAGCGCCTCCCGTTGCCTAGCGTGGAAGGCAAGGTGGGCGGCTCCACCAAGGGTTATTTCAACGGCCATTGCAGGGACTCTACTATTCCGATTTGGACGTGCTTGGATGCGTTGGAGAGCTTAGATCATGTGCTATCAGGATTTGATGTCATCTCACTGTGCTAAGTAAAAAAAAATGTGTTTCAATTCAGTTCTCCTGAATGCGACGTGTTCTGCTCACTCACATCTGTGATCCTTGTACTCCACACTCTTCACCATTGATGTCCATTGGCTTCTCCAAACATTGGTAGCGTGCTTCAGTGAGAGCTAGGCATCCTTGAGGGTGCCTCCACACCCACTAGTGCCAACAAAGGGGCACGAGGTGATGTTTCCTGATGCTCTGATACCATGTCAAAAGAATGCAGCAAGGGGAGACGGTACAGACAGAAGGAGCGAGACAAGTATGAGCTGGTCAGACAAGTGACAGAAGCAAGGAGGCGTGAGGTGTTGCAGGGAATTGGGTGCAGAGGCTCGTGGAGAGGTGATGTCCGGAACAGAGACGCAAGGTAGATAGGTAGTCGGTGAGAGAAAGTTGGGATCGAGCAAGAGTCATGTGTTGTTGTAAGTTGAGCAAAGACTTGGGAGTGGCTGAGCGAGAAGGCATGCACTGGGAGAGGATGGCAAGAGCAGAGTGAGCAAAGGATAAGCAGGATGAAGACACGGTGGTGAAACCATGGAACCGAAGGCAAACAGGATGAGCAGAACTGTTCTGGGTTAAACTTGAAAGGGAATGAATATCCTCAGTATACAGAACATAACAGGACAAACAAACTTCAATGGCTTCTTTCCGCTAGCCGTACGCGTAGCGACGTTATCACTTTTTAGGGGCGGCTCGATTCTGGTGGAACGGTCCTAACCGACCAGCCATTGCCGAGGAGGTTCGGTGAGAGACCTGAACCTGTATCGAGAGCTCCGATTATCGAAGGGGTGTTTGTTATGAAGAGGACCTTGTCGGAGTCATAATACTGACACTGGAGATGGAGATGGTGGTGGCAACACAGGAGGAGGGGATAGTTCGTTTGGTCGAAGGCCATGGGGTCTGTACCCTCTGCTTCTTTGTTGGATGGTCTGTTCAGGGGGTTGTCCTTGTGCACATAGCTCCTCAATGTTGCTCACAATTGCAGGAATGTCCAGACCTCTAGAGGTGATGATGTTGTGGAATGGGAGGTCTGTGGTGGTGAAGAGAAGAGCTTGAGCTTGGAAGAGAGCGTGTTTGTAGTTTGTGCTGTAGTCTGGATCTCTTCGAGTATACCAGTGCACAGATTCCTTGAACAGTGGTTTGAGGCAAAAGCCTCGGACAAACACTCGTCAAGTGGCACGTAGCAAGACATCTTCCCATTCAATGAAGTTGTTGTCTTCTTCATCAACAAATTCGAGTACATGAATTTCGGGAATCCGATTTTACACATGTGGATCCATGTCTAGTTCACGGCCCCATCTTCGGAGACTGTAGTAAGAACTGTGACCAAACATGGCTTTGAATGAATGTCAGAGCTCCTTTTTGCAAGCTGGCGATGAATGCTGAGCGCAGGGGTTAAACCACGTGCCTTGCAAGAGGTTGATGTGGACGCAGATCACCACGCGTTTGCGGGTTGACCAGGCGAGCTGTCAGATAAGAGAGTAGGCGCAGAGATGAGATCAAGAACACTACTGTTTTGTAGAGGGATAGAGTGCGGCAAGGGGAAGGCAGAAGCCAGCGTGCCGCGAGAAATATGTAACTGGCGTGGGTGCAGGCTACTGCGAATCGGAAAACTAGCTTGTGCAGATCCTTGTACCGGTTGCAGATGTAGAAGATGCTGATGATTGCTGATGATGAGGAGGGGGCTGATGGCTGATGATTGTGGCCACAGGGGCAAGCCACGTGCGTTGCAATGATTAGGGGAGTAGAATGCGGCAAGGGGAAGGTAGAAGCCAGTGTGTAGCAAGAATCATGCTCCCAGTGTCGCTGCAGACCGCTACGAGAGAGAAAGCTGACGTGTGCAATTCCATGTGCTTGAGGCAGATGCGATCGACTGCTGATGGCTGAGAAGACAGATGATGACGTTTGGGCGCAGGGATGAACCATGTGCACTGCGGAGAGAAATCTGCGTGGGCACAGGTCGCCGCGAGATTGGCGGTTCGACCGGGCGGATCCTTGTGCCGAGCGGATGATGAAAGCGGATGATGGCATGCGGCGGATTGATATTTCTGGCATGGTCACAGGGGCAAAACCACGTGCGTTGCTGATGATTGAGGAGTAGAATGCGACATGGGGAAGGCGGAAAACCAGCACGCCGCGAGAAATCTGCTGCCTACGAGGATGCAGACCGCTGCAAGAGAGACAGATGCGTGCAAGTCCATGTGCTGGCGGCAGATGCTGATTACTGCTGATGGTTCAGGAGGCGGACAGATGACCAGGCGCAGGGGCAAACCACGTGCGTTGTGGAGAGGAATCGGCTGGGCGCAGGTCGCCGCAAGATTGGCAGGTTGACCGGGTGAATCTTTGTGCCGAGCAGATGATGAAGGCTGATGATAGCAGGTGTCAGACCGATGTTGATGGAATGGGTGCAGGGGCAAAATCACGTGCGCTGCGGAGGATGATGAAAGAGCTTACGAGGTTATTGACTATGAAGAATGAATGAGAGCATATGCTGAGGCAGAAGCTGATGCCGAAAGATGAGAATGAGGAGGCAAAGAAGTTGTAGTCAAGGCGGAGAGTGACGTAGAGCAACAGATGCTGAAGATGAGGAGAGCGATGCGGCGAGGTAGATGCAGAGCAGTGGAGTCCGCTGAGACTAGGAGAGTGACGGCTTGTACCCCCAGTTGGCCCAAGACCGATGGGCAGAAAGACTGGTGGTGTCCAATATCCTAAGAGAGGACGGAGTTCTACTGTTGCTGAGGACGAGGAGGAGCGGTGCGAGAGGGTGGCTTGAGAAGATGATATGGAGCAGGGGAGGAGAAGACACATGATGATGTTGATGTGGCAGGTTACAGCGGAGATGGTGGCTAGAAGAAGGTAGAATGGCGAAGGCGCTGAGGGAAGATAAGGTTGCAGAGGGCAAGAAGCTTTGAAGAAGTTGGTGGCAGGAGGCGGCTCGAGGGCTGCTTGCGACTTATGTCAGTAGAAAGTCACCGGACGTTACCACGAGCGTAAGGTGGATGCACGGCTCTTTTCACGCCAACAAGGAACCACCACATCTTTGAGAAGCAGTCAAAGCAACGCTGCTGACTTCAGAAGGAGGGTGCGGAGTGGCGGTGATGGAAGCAAGGAGATGAGAACGTGGTCAGGAAGCACCAGGCAATGTAACCGGTAGCTCTGATACCATGTCAGCAAAATGGTGAGAGCTGTCTGAGGAACAGCAGAAGCAAGCAGAAGCAATGAGACATATGGAGAAACACGTCAGATTGATGACGGAATTGAAAAGACGGGAGAGTGCGCAAGGAGCTGGTTGTGAGAGCTTGAAGAGGAATGTTGTGCCCCAGGATAGCGTTGCGAGGTAGACAGGAAGCCAGTGAGAGAAAGTTGAGACGGAGCAAACGTGATGAACTGATGAGAGCAGAGCAAAGCAGGGAGAGTGACGGAGCAAAGAGTCATGCACTAAGAATGGATGGCAAGAGGAAAATGAGAGATGAGCAAGAAGAGCGAAGACACGGTGGTGAAACCGTGGAACCAAAGGTGAACAAGATGAAATGACTGTTATGGGTTTGCGTGAGGAACTGAACATCCT
This sequence comes from Penium margaritaceum, assembly GCA_023375785.1. Lineage (NCBI taxonomy): Eukaryota > Viridiplantae > Streptophyta > Zygnematophyceae > Desmidiales > Peniaceae > Penium > Penium margaritaceum. The sequence continues at coordinate 214,904 of SZWC01001207.1, read as the reverse complement.
CGGTATTTACAAACAGAACAGGACAAACCAGCAGAGTAACGGCTTCTTTCCGCTAGTCGGATGCAGGTGACAAATGTCACTTTATCAGGGAATGACTTGACCGTTCAGTCTCAATGGGTAGTTTCTGAGAGCCGTTTGTCAAGTTGGTCCGGTCGGGACCTCAACCGTTATTGAGAGTCCTTGTTGGTGTAGCATTTTTCTGACACGACGCAACTATGGCGTAGCTAGTGTCCAACTAAGGCGCAACAAGGGGGCAACTAGGGCACAACTTGGGTGCAACTACGGCGCAACTAGGGCACAACTAGGTTACAACTAGGGCGCAAGTAGGGCACAACTAGGGCGCAAGAAGGTTGCAAGTAGGGCGCAAGTAAGACGCAACTAGGGTGCAACTAGGGCACATCTAGGACGCAAGTAGGACACAAGTAAGGCAAAAAAAAAGGGTACAACTAGGGCACAACTAGGGCGCAACTAGGGGGCAAGTAAGGCACAAGTAGGGCGCAACTAGGAAGCAACTAGAGTGCAACTAGGGCACAACTAGGGCGCAACTAGGATGTAGCTAGTGCCCAAGTGCGACGCAACTAGGGCGCAACTAAGGCACAAGTAGAGCGCAACTAGCGTGCCATCAGGGTACAACTAGGGCGTAACTAGGACGCAACTCGGGTGCAACTAGGGTGCGGGTAAGACGCGAGCAGGGTACAACTTAGGTGCAACTAGGGTGCAACTAGGGCGCAAGTAGGGCGCAAGTAGGAGGCAAGTACGGTGCAACTAGGGTACAACCAGGACGCAAGTAGGACACAACTAGGACACACAAAAGGAACAGCTAGTGTCCAACTTAGGCGCAACCAAGGCACAACTAGGGCGCAACTACGGTGCAACTAGGGCACAAGTAGGACGCAACTACAGTGCAAGTACGGTGCAAGTAAGGTGCAACTAGGGCGCAACTAGGGCGTAGCTAGTGTCCAACGAAGGCACAACTAGGACGCAAGTAGGACGCAATTATTACGCAACTAGGGTGTAACTAGGACGCAATTAGGACGCAAGTAGAGACAAGTAAGGAACAACTAGGGCGCAACTAGGACCCAGCTAGGGTGCAACTAGGGCGAAGCTTATGCCCAACTGAGGCGTAATTAGGACGCAACTAGGGCGCAACTAGGGTGTAGCTAGGGCACAACTAGGGTGCAAGTGGGGCGTAATTACGATGCAACTAGGGTGCAACTAGGGCGTAACTAGGGCGCAACTAGGACGCAACTAGGGTGCAAGTAGTGCGCACGTAGGGTGAAAGTAGGGTGCAACTAGGGTGCAACTACGATGCAACTAGAGCGCAACTAGGGCTGAACTAGGACGTAGCTGGTTTCCAACTAAGTGCAAATAGGGCACAACTAGGGCTCATGTAGGGCGCAACTAGGGTACAATTAGGGCGTAACTAGGGTGCAAGAAGGGCGCAACTGAGGTGCAGCTAGGGCGCAAGTAGGGTGCAATTAGGGCGCAAGGAGGGGCACAACAAGGGCACAACTAAAGCGTAGCTAGTACCCAATTGAGGCGCAACTAGGACACAACTAGGGTGCAACTTGGATACAAAGAGGGCGCAACTAGGGTGCAACGAGGGCGCAAACACAAGACAACAAGGATGCGAGTAGGACGCAAGTAGGGTGCAAGTAGGGCACAAGTAAGGCGCAAGTAGGGTGCAACTATGGTGTAACTATGGCGCATCTAGGACGCAAGTAGGGCGTTTCTAGTACCCAACTAAGGCGCAACCAAGCGCAACTAGGGCGCAAGCAGGGTGCAACTAGGACACAAGTAGGGTGAAACTAGGGTACAAGTACGGCACAAGTAGGGCGCAACTAGGCCGTAACTAGGGCATAGCTGGTGCTCAACTGAGACGCAATTGGGGCACAAGTAGGACGCAATTAGGGCGCAAGTATGGCGTAACTAGGGCGCAACTAGGACGCAAGTAGGGTGCAAGGAAGACGCAACAAGGACGCACTTAGGGCGCTACTAGGATGCAACTAAGGCGCAACTAGGGCGCCACTAGGGCGTAGCTAGTGCCTAGCTGAGGCGCACCTACGGCACAACTAGGGTAAAACTAGGGCACAACTAGGGCACATCTAGGCCGCAAGTAGGGCGCTAGTAGGAGGGTAGTAGGACGCAACTAGGACGCGACTAGGACGCAACTAGGGTACAACTAGGGTGCAAGTAGGGCGCAAGAAGAACGCTAGTAGGGTGTAACTTGGATGCAACTAGGGCAGAACTAGGGCGCAAGTAGGGCGCAATGAGGGCACAACTATGGAGCAACTAGGGCGCAAGTAGGGCGCACGTAGGGTATAACTCGGGCGCAACTAGGACGCAATTAGGACGACACTAGGACACAACTAGGACGTAGCTAGTGCCCAACTCTGATGCAACTAGGGTATAACTAGGGTGCACATAGGTCGCAATTAGGGCGCAAGTAGGGCGCAAGTAGGGCGCAACTAGGGCGCAACTAGGGCACTCTGGGCCTAATAGGATGCAAGTAGGACGTAACCTGGACGCAACTTGGACACAACTATGGCACAAGTAGGGCGCAAGTAGGGTGCAAGTAGGGCGCAACTAGGGTATTCTAGGGCGCAAGTAGGGTGCAACTAGGGGGCAAGTTGGGTGCAACTAGGGCACAAGTAGGGCACAAGTAGGGTGCAACTAGGGTGCAAATAGGGTGTAGCTAGTGTCCAACTGAGACGCAACTAGGGCGCAAGTAGGACGCAAGTATGGTGCAACTAGGGTGCAACTAGGGCTCACCTTGGACGCAAGTACAGTGCAAGTAAGGCGCAACTAGGGTGCAACTGGGGCGCAACTGGGGCGCAACTGGAGTGCAACTAGGACACAACTAGGGCGTAGCTAGTGTCCAGCTGAGGCGCAACTAGGGCGTAAGTAGGGCACATCTAAGCCGCAAGTAGGGCACCAGCAGGATGTAAGTAGGGTACAACTAGGATGCAACTAGGCTGCAACTAGGGTACAAGAAGGGCATGAATAGGGCACAAGTAGGGTGCAACTAGGGCGTAACAAGGGCACAACTAGGATGCAAGTAGGGCGCAAGTAGGGCGCAACGAGGGGGAAACTATGGAGCAACTAGGGTGCAAGGAGGGCGCAAGTAGGGTACAACTAGGGCGCAACTAGAGCGCAACCAGGACGTAACTCGGGCGCAACTAGAACGTAACTAGTGCCCAACGGAGACGCAACTAGGGTGCAACTAGGCTGCAAGTAGGGCGCAACTAGGGCGCAAGTAGGGCGCAACAAGGGCGTAACTAGGGCACAACTAGGGCGCAACTAGGATGCAAGTAGGATGCAAGTAGGGCGTAACGTGGGTGTAGCTAGGGTGTACGTATGGTTCAAGTAGGGTGCAAGTAGGGTACAAGTAGGGTACAACTAGGGTGCAACTAGGGCGTAACTTGGACGCAACTGGGGCACAACTAGGGCATAGCTAGTACCCAACTAAGGTGCAACTAGGGCACAACTAGAGCCCAAATAGGGCGCAACTAGGGTGTAACTAGGGCGTAAGTAGGACACAACTAGGACGCAAGTAGGGCGCAAGTAGGGTGCAAGTAGGACGCAAGTAGGACATAACTAGGGCGGAACTAGGGCGCAACTTGGGCACAAATAGGTTCCAAGTAGGGCGCAATTAGGACACTACTAGGGCGCGACTAAACGCAACTAGTGTGGACTAGGGCGTAGCTAGTGTCCGACTGAGGCCTAACTAGGGCGTTACTAGGGCGCCACTAGGACGCAACTAGGACGCAAGTAGGACGCAACTAGGACTCAAGTAGGATGTAACTAGGGTGTAACTTGGATGAAAAGTAGGGCGCAACTAGGGCAAAAGTAGGACGCATCTAGGATGCAACTTGGTGCACCTAGGGCATAACTAGGGTACAAGTAGGACATAACTAGGGCGTTGCTAGTGCCTAGTTGAGGCGCAACTAGAGCACAAGTAGGGCACAACTTGGACGTAACAATGGCGCAACTAGAGCGCAACTAGGATGAAATCATGGAAAAGGTACGGCACAAGTAGGACGTAAGTAGGGTGCAAGTAGGACGCAAGTAGGGTGCAACTCAGGCGCAACTAGGGCCCAATTAGGGCACATCAAGGGCGCAAGTAGGGCGCAAGTAGGGCCCAACTAGGGCACAACTAGTTTGGAACTAGGGCGCAAGTAGGTCGCATTAAGGACGCAATGAGGACGCAACTAGGACACAACTAGGGTACAACTAGGGAGCAACTAGGGCGTAACCAGGGCGTAGCTAGTGCCCAACTGTGATGCAACTTGGGCCCAACTATGGCACACGTAGGATGCAACTACGGCGCTAGTAGGGCGCAACTAAGGTGTAACTAGGGTGCAACTAGGGCGCAACTAGGGCGCAAGTAGGGTGCGAGCAGGATGCAACATGGGTGCAACTAGGGCGTAACTAGGGCGCAAGTAGGGCGCAATTAGGGTGCAACAAGGACACAAGTAGGACAAAACTAAGGCCCAAATAGGGTGTAGCTAGTACCCAACTGAGGCACAACCAGGACACAACTAGGACTCATCTAGGGCGTAAATAAGGTGCTAGTAGGGTGCAACTAGGGCGCAAGTAGGGTGCAAGTAGGGCGCAACTAGAGTGCAACTAGGGCTCAACTAGGGCGCAAGTAGGGCACAAGTAGGGCGCAAGAAGGGTGCGACAAGGGCGCAACTAGGACACAAGTAGGGTGCAAGTAGGGCGCAAGTAGGACGCAACTAGGGCACAACTTGGACGCAAGTAGGAAGCAACTAGGGTGTAGCTAGTGTCAAACTAAGGCGCAACTAGGGCATAACTAGGGTGCAAGTCGGACGCAACAAGGGCACAACTAGGGCACAAGTAGGATAGTAGTATGACGCATGTAGGGCCCAAGTAGGGAGTAACTTGTTCGCAACAAGGGCACAACAAGGATGCAAGTAGGGCACAACTAGGATACAAGGAGGCCGCAAGTAGGGTGCAAGTAGGGTGTAACTAGGACGCAACTAGGGCACAACTAGGGCGCAAGTAGGGCGCAAGTAGGACACAAGTAGGGCGCAAGTAGGGCACAACTAAGGGTGCAACCAGGGCACAACAAGGACACAACAAGGGCACAACAATGCCACAACCAGGGTACAACTAGGGCGTAGCTAGTGCCCAAATGAGAGGCAACTATGGTGCAACTGGCCCACAATTAGGGCGCAACTAGGGCACAAGTAGGGCGCAACTAGGATGCAAGTAGGACGCAACTAGGGTGCAACTAGGGCGCATGTAAGGTGCAACTAGGGTGCAAGTAGGGCGCAACTAGGACGCAAGTAGGGTGCAAGTAGGGCGCAACTAGGATGCAAGTAGGGAGAAACTAGGACATGGCTAGTGTCCATCTGAGGCGCACCTAGGGCACAACTAGGGTCCCACTGGGGTACAAATAGGACGCAACTAGGGCGCAACTAGGATGCAGCTAGGGCGTAAGTAGGACACAACTAGGACGCAAGTAGGGCACAAGAAGGACGCAAGTAGGACACAACAAGGGCACAACTAGAGTGCAACTAGGACACAACTAGGATGCAACAAGGGTGCAAGTGAGGCGCAACTAGGACACAACTAGGGTACAACTAGGACTCAACTAGGACGCATGTAGGACGTAGCTAGAACCCAACTTAAGCGCAACTAGGGCACAAATTGGACGCAAGTAGGGCGCAACTAGGGCACAAGTACGGCACAACTAGGGTGCAAGTAGGGTGCAAGTAGGGCGCAACTATGACGCAACTAGGGTGTAGCTAGTTTCCAACTACTAAGCAACTAGGACGCAAGTAGGGCGCAAGTAGGGTACAAGTAGGACGCAACTAGGGCACAACAAAGGTGCAACTAGGGCGTAACTAAGGCATAGCTAGTACTGAACTAAGGCATAACTAGGGCGAAAGAAGGGTGCAAGTAGGGCGCACCTAAGGCACAAATAAGGCACTATTAAGGCGCAACAAGGGCGCAACCAGGATGCAAGTAGAGCACAAGTGTGGCACAACTAGGGTGAAACTAGGATGCAACTAGGTCACAGGTGGGATACAAGTAGGACGTAACTAGGGTACAACTAGGGCGCAACTAGGGCGTAGCTAGTTCCCAACTGAGGCGCAACTAGGGCGCAACTAGGATGCAACAAGGGCGTAACTAGGGCGAAAGTGGAGGGCAAGTGGGACACAAGTGGGGTGCAAGTGGAGCGCAAGTAAGATGTAAGGAGGACGCAAGAAGGGCGCAACTAGGGCACAGCTAGAGTGCAACTAGGGCACAAGTAGAACGCTATGAGGGCGCAACTAGGGCGCAAGTAGGGCGCAATTAGGGTGCAAGAAGGGCACAACTAGGGTTCAAGTAGGGCACGAGTAGTGCCTAACTAGGGTGCAACTAGGGCGTAACTAGCTCGCAACTTGGGTGTAGCTAGTGCCCATCTAAGGCGAAACTAGGACGCAACTAGGGCGCAACTAGGACGCAACTAGGGTGTAAGTAGGGCGCAACTAGAGCGCAAGTAGGACGCAAGTACGGTGCAACTAGGACGCAACTAGGGCGTAGCTAGTACCCAACTGACACGCAACAAGGGCACAACTAGGGTACAACTTGGGCGTAACAAGGGCACAAGTAGGGCGCAACTAGGGCACAAGTATGGTGTAACTAGGGCGCAACTAGAGTGTAGCTAGTTCCCAACTGAGGTGCAAGTATGGCGCAACTAGGGCGCAAGTAGGGCGCAACGAGGGCGCAAGTAGGACCCAAGTAGGGCACAAGTAGGGTGCAAGTAGGACGCAAGTAAGACGCAACTTGGGTATAACTAGGGCGCAAGTAGGGCGCAAGTAGGGCACAACTAGGGGCAACTAGGGGCAACTAGGATGCAACTAGGAGGCAACTAGGGCGCACGTAGGGCGAAACTAGAACGCAAGTAGGACCCAAGTAGGATGCAAGCAGGGCACAATTAGGGCGTATCTAGGATGCAACTAAGACGCAAGTAGGGCGTAGCTAGTGCCCAAGTGAGGCGCAACTAGAATTCAACTAGGGCGTGACTAGGACAAAACGAGGGTGCAACTAGGGCACAAGTAGGACGCAACTAGGGTGCAAGTTTGACAAAAGTAGGTCGTTAGTAGGGCGTAAGTAGGATGCAAAGAGGGTACAAATAGGGTGCAACTGGTGACAACTAGGGCGCAACTAGAATCCAACTAGGGCGCAACTAGGGCTTAGCCAGTGGCTAAAAGAGGCGCAACTAGGACGCAACTAGGGCGCAACTAGGGCGCAACTAGGGTGCAACTATGGCATAACTAGGGCGCACCTAGGTCGTAGCTAGTGTCCAACTGAGGCGAAACTAGGGCGCAACTAGGGCGCAAGTGGGGTGCAACTAGGGCGCAAGTAGGATGCAAGTAGGGCGCAAGTAGTGTGCAACTAGGTTGCAAGTAGGGCACAACTAGGGCGCAAGTATGGCGTAACTAGGGCACAATTAGGGTGCAAGTAGGGAGCAACTAGAACGCAACTAGGTCGTAGCTAGGGCCCAGCTAAGACACAAAAAGGTTGCAACTAGTGCGCAACTAGGGCATAAGTAGGGCACAACTAGGGTACAACTTGGGCGTATGTAGAATGAAGTTAGTGCCCAACTGAGGCGCAAGTAGGGCGCAAGTAGGGCGCAACTCGTTTGCAAGTAGGGCGCAACTAGATTGCAGCTAGGGCACAAGTAGGACACAAGTCGTGCGCAAAAGGAGAATGGAAATCCCTTCCAAATGACCTACCAAATCTTAGCAAAAATGCTATATTTAGTTTGAAAATACAGTTAATTAGTTTCTTATATTCCTGCCGAAAAGGGGTTCATGAACAACCCCCTCACTCTGAAGTCAACCTACAAATGGCACATTTGGATTTTTCAATCACAAAATGCTATTTTTCCAAACTTTGCGCATCCACACTATTTTGCAAATACGAGAGGTTTGTACTGAATTAATTCTTTTTTTGTTTTATTTTCTAGAGGCAGATGTTACGAACGTGTCCATATGGCTTTTGTCTTCCTGTGGTGTACAAAATGATAGTCATGACACACCTCAACCATTCCTATCTATATGTCAGAAACGAAGATACATCTTCAACTTCTTTGAACAAGTATGAGATCAAGTATAGTATGTTTGATCTTTGTGATGGATTTTATGCATCACAGATGCTATGCGTGGAGTGAAGTGATGTGGAATTGAACGCCTGAACCTGACCGGAATAGTTCAAGCCTTTAGAAGGAAAACGTGGTGCAGAATTCTTGTACACTACTAGTTTAATGTTTAGATAAAAAGCCTTTGGTTTGGTGTGGGCCTCCAGCCTCTATCTCATCCTAACCATGTTTCCCGCCAAGGTTGCGTCCAAGACGCGTTCCGCTGTCATGCCACCATTTTCCCTGTGACAATGACAGAATGCGTCGGCCAGCCGTCATGTGACAGGCTACTGAAACAATTCCGTCATTTCCCTGTCCAGATGACGGAGCATTTGTGGACACACTTCACACAGATTCTCCGCATGTGGCATGCAGTCATGCCAAACGCGGAGATGGTGATGCTTGTGGGTCTCGTCTGCTCCGCCCTTCGCTCTGGCTTTACTCCCCAATGGCGAACCAGAGTTGGGTTGCAGCAGCAGGTTGGCATGGAAGAGCTAACCTGCACGTAGGGGCACCAAGGGATGCGATCGCTATGGCGTCTTGGTCCTGACGACTGGAAGGGATGCGACGCGTGTGGTAGAGATTGTGTAGGAACCAGAGCCGTGCCCTTGTCGTGTAGCAGCCCCACGACGTTGCGAGCTTGGGACAAGGCGATGCGTGCGAGTGTCCAGTATCATACAAACCAGCGTGCCTGCGGATGTGTGATTTGGATAAAAAGGGAAGATGGATCGGCTGTTTCCTCGTACGTGAGGGGTTCTCCTCCACTGGTCTCACTGTCGACATGGATTGGAAACTCAGCAAGGATTAGAAGAAGAAGTGACAAGAAGCAGTCCAGGCGTTGGCAAGAGCTGACAAGGAGGGGTGGGATGGAGGAAGGAAATACTGGAGAGCACAGGGTGCCGGCGATTATACTTAGCACTGGCTCTGCTACATAGAAATCCTTTGCCAGGAAGTTTTGGCAACGGACATTGCCAGAAGGAGGCTGCCAGAGCTTCAATCAAACACTGGCAGCCTTCCTTGCCTCCGCGCCCATTCCAGCAAGGAGAAGCAGCGGCAGCGGCAGCGGCATGTGCAGCTTAGAGCAGCGGCAGCGGCAGCGGCACGTGCACATCTCACCATCCCCTCAACCTCTCACCATCCCCCCCCCCCATCCCCTTGTCCCCCCGGTACTACCCACGTCCTCACCACACCAGGTGAAACATCACCCTTTTCCCTTACCAGATTTTTGCTGAAAGGATGAGCGCTAATTACTCCACCATACCTCCCTTGCCCCCGCAGCTAGGGCGCACCTAGAACGCAATTAGGAAGCAAGTAGGGCACAACTAGGGTGCAAGTAGGGTGCAACTAGGGCGCAACTAGGGCGCAATTTGGGCGCAACTAGGGTGCAACTAGGGCACAACTAGGGTGCAAGTAGGGTTCAAGCAGGATGCAAGTAGGACGCAACTAGGGTGTAACCAGGATGCAAGTAGGACGCAACTAGGGTGCAAGTAGGGCGCAAGTAAGGTATAACAAGGGCGCAACTAGGGAAGAACTAGGACATAAGTAGGGTGCAAGTAGGGCACAACCAGGGCACAACACGGGAAAAACTAGGGCGGAAGTAGGACAAAAGTAAGGTGCAACTAGCGCGTAACTAGGACGCAAGTAGGATGCAAGTAGGACGTAACTAGGGTGCATCTAGGGTGCAACTAGGATGTAACTAGGGTGCAGCTAGGGCGCAGCTAGGGCATAGCTAGTGCGTAACTAGGGCCTAGTAAGTGCCCAACTGAGGCACAACTAGGGCACAACTACGGATTTACAAGGGCACAACTAGGGCGCAACTAGGGCATAACTAGGACACAAGTAGGGCACAACTAGGACGAAACTAGGACGCAACTAGGGTGCAAATAGGACGCAAGTAGGGTACAAATAGAGTGCAACTAGGGCACAACTAGGGCGGAAGTAGGCCGCAACTAGGATGTAACTAGGATGCAACTAGGACGCAAGAAAGACGCAAGTAGGGCGCACCTAGTGTGCAACTAGGGCACAAGTAGGGCGCAAGTATGGCGCAAGTAGAACGTAACTAAGGCACAACTAGGGCACAACTAGGGCGCAACTAGGGCCTAGCTAGTGCTCAACTGAGATGCAACTAGTGTGGAACTAAGGCGCATGTAGGGCTCAACTAGTGCACAAGTAAGGCACAAGTAGGGTACAAGTAGGGTGTAACTAGGGCACAACTAGGGCGCAACTAGGACTCAAGTAGGGTACAACTAGGGCTTAACTAGAGTGCAACTAGGAAGCAAGTAGGACACAAGTAGGGCGTAACTAGGATGCAACTAGGGCGTATCTAGGCCACAACTAGGACGTAACAAGGACGCAACTAGGGCATAGCTCGTGTCCAACTAAGACACAACTATAGCGCAACTAGGGTCAAGTAGGGCGTAACTAGGGCACACGTAAGATGCAACTAGGACGCAACTAAGACACAACTTGGGTGCAACTAGGGTACAAGTAGGGCGCAAGTAGGGTGCAACTTGGGTGCAACTAGGGTGTAACTAGGGCGCAAGTAGGGCGCATGTAGGACGCAAGTAGGGTGCAACTAGGGTGCGACTAGGATGCAAGTAGGGTACACCTCAGACGCAAGTAGCGCGTAGCAAGTGCCCAACTGCGGCGCAACCGGGGTGCAACTAGGGTGCACCAAGGACGGAAATAGGGCGCAAGAAGGGTGCAACTACGGAGCAAGTTGGGCGCAAGTAGGGTGCAACTAGGTCACAACTAGGACATAGCTAGTGCCCAACTGAGTCACAATTTGGGCGCAAGTTGGACGCAAGTAGGGCGCAACAGGGCACTAGTAGGACGAAAGTAGGGCGCAACTAGGGCTCAATAGGGTACAAGTAAGATGCAACTAGAGCGTAGCTATTGTCCAACTGAGGCCCAAGTAGGGCCCAACGAGGGCGCAACCAGGATACAACTAGGGCACAACTAAGGCGCAAGTAGGACTTAAGTAGGGCGCAAGTAGGACACAAGTAGGGCGCAAATAAGGCACAACTAAGGCGCAACTATGGTGCAACTAGGGCATAAGTAGGACGCACGTAGAGCACAAGTAGGACGCAAGTAGGGTACGACTAGGGTACAACTAGGTCACAAGTAGGGTGCAAGTAGGGCGCAACAAGGGCGTAACAAGGGTGCAACTAGGACGCAAGTAGGGTGCAAGTAGGGCACAACTAAGACGCAACGAGGGTGCAACAAGGGCGGAACCAGGACACAACTAGGGTGTAGCTAGTGACCAACTGAGACGCAACTCGGGTGCAACTAGGCGGCAAGTAGTGAGCAACTAGGGCGCAAGTAGAGCGCAACTAGGATGCAAGTGGGACGCAAGTAGGATGCAACTAGGGCGCACGTAGGATGCAGCTAGGGCGCAAGTAGGGCGCAACTAAGGTGCAACTAGGGCGCAACTAGGGTGCCACTAGGGTTGCAAGTAGGGTGCAACTAGGACGTAGCTAGTGCCCAACTGAGGCGCAACTGGGTCGCAACTAGGGCGCAATTCGGGCACAAATAGGCCGCAACTAGGGCGCAAAAAGGACGCAACAGGGGCACAAGTAGAGCACAACTAGGACGTAAGAAGGGCGCAAGTAGGGCACAAGTAGGGCGCAAATAGGGCGTAACAAGGGCATAAGTAGGACGCAAGTAGGGCGCAACTAGGGGCAACTAGGACGCAACTACGGCGCAACTCGGGCACAAGTAGGACGCAACTAGGACGCAACTAGGGCGCAAGTAGGACGCAAGTGGGGCAGAACTAGGGTTCAGGTAGGACGCTACTAAGAATCAACTAGGGCATAGCTAGTGCCTAACTGTGGCGCAACTAGAACGAGACTAGGGCGCAACTAGGGCGCACCGAGGGCGCAACTAGGAGGCAAGTAGGGCGCAACTAGGGCGCAAATAGGACATAGGTAGGGCGCAAGTAGGGCGCAAGTAGGGCGCATGGAGGGCACAAGTAAGGCGCAACAGAGAACAACTAGGGTGCAACTAGGGCGGAACTAGGGCGTAACTAGTGGCCAAATGAGGCGCAACTAGGGCACAACTAGGGCGCAACTAGGGCGTAACTATGGCGCAACTAGGGGACACCTAGGACATAGCTAGTGTCCATCTGAGGCACAACTAGGGCGCAACTAGGGCACAATTAGGGTGCAACTAGGGCGCAACTGGGACGCAACTAGGGCGCGAGTAGGGTGCAAGTAGGGTGCAAATAGGGTGCAGCTAGGGTGCAAGTAGGGCACAACTAGGGCGGCAGTAGTCTGCAACTGGGGCGAAAGAAGGGTGCAAGTAGGGGGCAACTAGGACGCAACTAGGACGTAGCTAGGGCCCAATTGAGATGCAACAAGGGTGCAACTAGGGCGCAACTAGGACGCAAGTAGGACGCAACTAGGGCACAACTAGGACGCAAGTAGACGTATTTGGTGGCCAACTGAGACGCAAGTAGGTTGCAAGTAGGGGACAACTAGGGCGCAACTAGGTTGCAAGTAGGGCACAACTAGAGCGTAACTAGGGCACAAGTAGGGCGCAAGTAGGGCGCAAAAAGGAGAAAAAAAATTACCTCCCAAATGACCTTCCAGATTTTAGCAAAATGGTACATTGAGTAATTAGTAGAGTGTTTTACTTTTTTATATTCCTGTCAAAAGGGGGTTTACGAAGAACCACCCTCGCTCTGAAGTCAACCTTTCAATAACACATTTGGATGTTTTAATGACGAAATGCTGTTTTTTAAGCTCCGCACATCCACACTATTTTGCAAATACGAGAGGTTTGAATGGAATTCGGAATTTTTTTTGCTTCTTTTCTGGAGGCAGAGGTTAGAAACGTGTCCATATGGCTTTCGTCTTCCCGTGGTGTACAAAATGATAGCCATGACTCACTTCAACTATTGCTATCCCTATGTCAAAAGGGAGATACATTTTCAACTTCTTTGAAAAAGTATGAGATCAATTATAGTATGTTCGATCTTTGTGAAGGATTTTATGCATCATAGATGTTACGCATGGAGTGCATTTGCGTGGAATTGAATGCCTCAACGTGATCGGATTAGTGCAAGCCTTTAGAAGGAAAAAGTGGTGCAGAATTCGTCTATAGTACTAGTTCAATATTTACGTAAAAACCTTGGGCAGAAATACCATATACCCCTTGTTTCGGACAATAAGCCCCATCCACCCCTCCGTCACAACAATAAGCCGCATCGGCTCCTCTGTCGGAACAATAAGCCACATCCGCCCCTACCTCAGAACAATAGGCCTTGTCCGCCCCTTTGACACGGACGCGAATTTTGCAAGCATAAAAAAATAAACAATATGTCCTCGTTTGTCAAGAGATAGCATGTCGACGTCACATGGATCTGCGGTCGACATGTTGATTTAACCTTTTTGACCCGTTCATCATAAAACTCCTTAATAGAATGGTTTGGTCATTTTTTTGTAATTGGTTTACAGGGATTTTGCATGGGGGGTCCAAGAATCCCCATGCGTTAAAAGGGAACCTGCTGGGTCCCGCTACCGCGGGATCCAGCAGGTGCCTGCGCAAAAACAAACTCTAAAACACTGGGTGTAATTAGGGGGTGGGTTTGTCCATAGTTTGTATATCAAACGAGGGTGTAAAGTTGAACAAAATGTAGATTAAAACAAAATTGGATTTTCGACTCCCTGCTGATGGAGCAGGGATTCCTGCAAACGTAATTCGACCAGAATCCCTTGGCGAGGTCTACCCCCCCCCCCACTCCCCCTCGCCTCTCGGCAGCCCACCGGTCGCCCGTTCCATCGCAGCCCTCAATTGCGAGGGCCTCGATCGGCAGGCGGGTGGGTGGGTAGGTGGGCTACGAGAGGTGGGTTGGGAGGGTGAGGTGGGGAGGGGTGCGGCGGTTGACGAAGTGCCGACCGACGGATGTCGACCGGCAATCTCCCCCTCCCATCCCTCTGCCCCGACTATGCTATCACGGCCCTCCATCGTGACGTCCGCAATGGAGGGCCGCATTATAGCACGACTTGACCGATTTCGCTATGCTTAAACAACGACATGCGCCACTGTTTGAGCATAACGGGGGGCAGATAGGGCTTATTGTTGTCGGACAAGGACTTGTGGTTCCGACGAAGGGGTGTATGAGGCTTATTGTTCTGATGGAGGGGCAAATAAGGCTTATTGTTCCAACGGAGGGGTATATGAGGGTCATGGATGACAAAACAGGGAGGAATCGGCATTTTTACCGAAAAGCCTTTGGTTCGGTGAAGGCCTCCTGTAGCGCAAGGTGTGCCACGTGGCTCGAATGTGGGTCCTGGCCTGTGGGCGACGGATGGGATGAGTTGAGGGTCGGAGACCCTCAACTACCGCGGTTTCGGCCCAGTGGACCAAGCTTCCCATCCGTTTGTTACATTTGGTATCAGAGCGCCGGGGTTCAACACCCATTGTGGACACCGTGGGCGAGTCCATTCCTGTGTGGGAGGAATGTAGCGCAAGGTGTGCCACGTGGCTCGAACGTGGGTCCTGGCCTGTGGGCGACGGATGGGATGAGTTGAGGGTCGGAGACCCTCAACTACCGCGGTTTCGGCCCAGTGGACCAAGCTTCCCATCCGTTTGTTACATTTGGTATCAGAGCGCCGGGGTTCAACACCCATTGTGGACACCGTGGGCGAGTCCATTCCTGTGTGGGAGGAATGTAGCGCAAGGTGTGCCACGTGGCTCGAACGTGGGTCCTGGCCTGTGGGCGACGGATGGGATGAGTTGAGGGTCGGAGACCCTCAACTACCGCGGTTTTGGCCCAGTGGGCCAACCTTCCCATCCGTTTGTTACACCTCCAGCCTTCACTTTATCCCAACCAGGTTTCTCGCCAAGGTTGTGTCCGAGACGTGTTCCACTGTCGTGCCACCATTTTCCCTGCGACAATGACAGAATGCGTCGGCCAGCCGTCATGCAACGGGCTACTGGAAATTTTTTGTCCTTTTCCTGTCCGGATGACGGAGCGTTTGTGGACGCACTTCACACAGATTCTCCGCATGTGGCATGTAGTCATGCCAAACGCAGAGATTGTGATGCTTCAGGGTCTGGTTTGCACCGCCCTTCGCTCTGGCTTCACTCCGCCATGGCGAACCAGAGTCGGGTTGCGGCAGCAGGTTGGCATGGAAGAGCTTACCCGCACGTATGGGCACCAAGGGATGCGATCGCCGTGGCGTCTTGGGCCAGGCCCCGATGTCGCTGAAGTTTCATTCATCTATTTTTTCGAAGTTTAGCGGTTAGATGAAGTCATGCTGTTGAAACCCCCGCTGCACATTCATGAATCGGCTGAAGCCCGTTTTCGCGCTTTTAAGCTCCTCTTTCCCGCCCCCGGAGTGCCTTCATCGATCGTAGCTGCTTATCCGGGGATTTGAACCGTTGACCTTCCCAGTCAGCGGCCCCATCGGCGAGGCGCAGTCCCACGCACCGCACCGGCCAATAATCGTGGCGACGCCTTTCCATTGACGACGTCGTCCATGGACAGGCGTCGCCACAAGGAGTACCCGTGTCGCCCAAGTGTTAATGGCATGGCCAACAGGATTTTCCTTTTACTTTTTCACACCCTCAACACCATGGACGACGACGAAGGTCGTCGTCAAGTGCGAGACGCACTTGTTTGCCAGGCCATCCGTCTACGCGCCTTCATTCTAGTGATGGTGCCGTCGCTTCTCGCCGACATACGTTCAAATCTGCACTCGGCCACGCTAAGACGTCTTATGCACAACTCACCATTTGGCAGACTCAACTGGCTACATGAGCTTCATAACGGCCACCCACAATGCCTCTACAACATGACCTGCATGTCTTGCGAGACATGGTTCGGCATCCTGGACCTTTTGCGTAACAACGGCGGATTGCGCGACACTTTGGTGTCCGTGGAGGAGAAGCTGTTTTTATGGGTGCAATGCGTGTGTCATGCCATGTCGCATCGTAAGCTAGCAAAAAGGTTTCAACGTGGAATGGCTACAGTCGGCTGAGTGATCCGAGAGGTTGTAACCGCTTTGACAAGCCTCGCACTGACAGTCACTCGGCACCCTCAACCCGGTGATCCACCGCCGGCGGCATGGGAGAGACGGAGGGACTATGTTCCCTATTTTGCGAGGTGCGTTGGTGCGCTTGATGGCACTCACGTGCCGGTCATAGTGAGCTTGCGGCGTTGTGCGGCTTTTGTGAACCGCCATCAACAAATCACATAAAACATCCTTGCTACTTGTGATGCCGATTTGCGGTTCACCTACGTCACGTGCGGTTGGGAGGGCTCCGTGCATGACGCACGCATGTTCCGTGATGCGTTGCGGCGGGGCTTTGGACTACCTCCGGATACGTATGTTCTCGCGGATGCCGCCTTCCCGGAAGGACACGGATGCATGACCCCCTATAGGGGGAGGAGATATTGCTTGCAAGAGTTTGGTCCAAGAGCTCAACAACCACAAGATGCGCAAGAGTTATTTAATAGGCGTCATTCGTCGGCACGGTCGATGATTGAACGTGCATTTGGCATTTTGAAGGCGCGATTCCATATCATGCGGGGAGTTCCCGCATACCCTTCTACATTCCAAGGCCGCTTGCTACTCTCTTGTTTTGTGATGCACAATCTTATTCAAGCAAGGGAAGATGTGGGGGAGGTGATGAATATGCCAATGGGGAGAGACAACGTGCTCAATCGTATTGTGCCTCACCGCATTGCGGTGCAAGGCCGTAGCAATGGTGATGCAAGGATGAGGTCTTTGAGGGATGCCATAGCTCAAGCCATGTGGACGGATTACAATGCACGGCAAGAGGAACATGGTGACGATGATGATGGAGGGAGTGATGATGATGAACAATAGAATGCATGATTGTGATTTTTATTCAATCATTCCTCACCATATAGCACAAGTACAAATGCATTGCCACTCCTAATCATCCAAACTCTCATTGGAGGCCAATGGCTCACGATTGTCCCCAACCGCGGGGGACCCGCTAGCTTGTCCACATACGGCCGTGTCGGATCCACGGTCCGTTAAGTCCACAACATAAGGGTTGATCTTGAAGATGTCAAGGATCACGTCCAAACGTAAATCTCCATCACTAAATACAAACTCCTCACAACGGAAAGGGTCTTGCTTCAATGCACGAAGTAAAGGTAATTTTTTTTCACGGGGTAGGGCTTTGTCATTGTTGACAATGAGGACGGCCTTACCGTATGTCGTCTTCGACCCATCCTCTTTGATGATGCATTCGAGCTTGGCCGCGTGTTGCACCATCTTCTCAACATACTCCATCTTGTTGTGGACGACGGACTTGCGATGCACACGGCGTACCTCCTCTTCCTTTCGGTCGTCATCCGTAGGTGGCGCGATGTCATCCTCGTTGGCCGCGTCACTTGT
This sequence comes from Penium margaritaceum, assembly GCA_023375785.1. NCBI lineage: Eukaryota > Viridiplantae > Streptophyta > Zygnematophyceae > Desmidiales > Peniaceae > Penium > Penium margaritaceum. Next base: position 197,372 of record SZWC01001207.1, on the reverse strand, counting down.
GAACACCTCATCGCCACGGGCCTTGTCCGCCGAAAAGAACTTGGTGGCGATGTCATACCATGGGATATGCCTTCCCTCCAACTTGGCTTGTTGCGGGTTGATTCTTTTGATGTCGTCCCACTTGTCCCCGCCAAGCTCAATCTGCCAAGTCCGGCGGTTAAGAGGTCCACCCGACTGCCCCACCAAACCAAAGGCAAGCTTCCAAAGTTGTCCTATGGCATCAAGGCCACTACGGAGTTGAGCAAGGGATAGATGCGTGGAAAGACCAAAAGACGTACTCAAAATGGGGCTGATGTGGTCGTACAGTTTGGCCATCCAACCGTTGGAGTACCTAAACTCCGCCGCGTGGTCCAATGCGACTTGGAAGAGCGCGCAATCACGCTCGCTTGTCCAGAAGCCCTTGCCGAGGCCCGCGGAGACTCCAAGTGATGGCGTAGTTGGCTGCATGCCAACTGATGCTGATGGCGCGGGCGAGCGTGCGGCACCCATGTCTGGAACGGGTTTGGCCCGAAGGACCTCGCCACGCATGACTAGGCTTGGTGGCGCGATGCCCGCGGCGACGTAGCGACCCGGAAGCGGGGCGTACAGCGTGTACACGCCGCGGACGTAGCCAGGTTGATCCTTCCCGACGCACGGCTCCAGGTTGTACCCGTCGTCCTCTCCAGTGGGCTCCTCGACCCCGCGATGACGGCGTTGCATGCATGCGTAGACATTGAGGTGGGGCATGGTCGCCTGACTGTACGGGAAGGCATTCCCATAGTACTCTGCCGGCAGGACTGCAGAGCCGCTATGAGAGGCGGTGTTTGGCGGAGCGGATGATGGAAAACCGGTGGACGAGGAGGAGGCAGCCATGGCGGCGGGTAGGTTGAAACTGTGACGGGTGAGGCGTGCAAAGGCAAGCAGACGCTAAATACCCAGGCCACGGGCATCTCCCTCACCCACCCGCAACACAGCGGAGCGCCTCGAGGGGATTAGCGACACGGCCGCCTGTTTGCATTCGGAAGTTCAAATTTCAAACTTTCAAACGCGACGATGTAACGAAATCGGTCGATCGGCTAAAACATAAACAAGTTGGAAAACTAGTTTCAAACATCGATAAATTCATATATTGCGTGCGCGTCGCACCTGCCTTTCCGTGGTTTCATTCATCTATATTCTGCCGACTTCAATCCTATTGGCCCGTAGAAATGGCCAAGATGAAGGATGAAGCACAATGAAGCGCGTACATGAACTTCATCGATTTTCGGCCAGTTAGCGAATCGCTAATGAATTTGCGACTTTAGACACAGCTCGCAAGCTGTCCACGTCGAACATTCTCGCTATATTTCGAGCGGGATGCTTAATGAACGCTGAAGTTCAGCGACATCGGGGCACGGCCTTGGTCCTGACGACTGGAAGGGACGCGACGCGTGTGGTAGCGATTGCGTAGGAGCCGGAGCCGCGCCCTTGTCGTGTAGCGGCCCCACGACGTTGCGAGCGAGGGACGAGGCGATGCGTGCGAGTGTCCAGCAGCGTGCAGACCAGCGCGCGCGGGAAGATGGAGCGGTTGTTTCATTCGTGCGCGAGAGGTTCTCCTCGGCTGGTCCCGCTGTCGACATGGACTGGAAACTGCGGCGAGGAGTAGAAGAAGAAGACGTGACAAGAAGCAGTCCAGGCGTTGGCAAGAGCTGACGAGGAGGGGTGGGGTGGAGGAAGGAAGTACTGGAGAGCACAGGGTGCCGGTGATAAGACTCAGCACTGGCTGTGCTGCACAGAAATGCTTTGCCAGGAAGTTTCGGCAATGGATGTGGCAACATTCATTGCCAGGAGGAGATTGCCTGAGCTTCATTCAAGCACTGGCAGCCTTGCTTGCCTCCGCACCCATTTCAGCGAGGAGCAGCAGCGGCAGCGGCAGCGGCACGTGCAGCTTATGGCAGCGGCAGCGACAGAAGCAGCGCCGGCCGCGATGGGAGGCACGCCACGAGCAGCGGTGTCTTCTTGCTTGCCGCACGGACGGATGCTTGGCCTGAGGAGGCCTACGTGGCCAACCCAGAGCCACCCAGATTTCTCAGCCACGTTCGGAGGAAGAGACTTTGAGCTCAGCAGTGCACACGCGCGCGAGGGCGAGAACGAAAGGGAGCAGGGAGGAAGGCAGGAACACATGAGGCAGTGCTGTGAAAGGATTCCGCCACTTAGAGAGAACTTTCACTGCACTTGTTGGACGAGCCGAGCCGGGGTGCATCCACGAGCACACGCCACGAGCACACGCCACGAGCACAACGCCACGAGCAGTGTCTTCTAGCTTGCAATCTCCAGGCTGTCCATCCACATCTCACCGCCCGCTCAACCAGTCACCATTTCCTCCCCCCCCCC
>SZWC01001207.1:162460-189822 GCA_023375785.1 Penium margaritaceum | reverse complement strand
CACACATATACACATGCACACACACACACACATACACACACACACACACACACACAAACATACACACACACACACACACACACACACACACACTAAACGATGTAGATATCTTGTCTAGAATATCATGGAGGAACTCATTCTCCATATCGACCTCATGGATCTCCCAGTCATGTTAATGACTGGGAGATCCATGAGGATTAGTTTAGCAGTCTTTCTGTTGTAATCTTAGCAGTCTGTCTGTCGTAATCATCTGACAAACGGGTGTAGAAGTATTAGTTTAGTCAGCAGCCTCGGTCCAAGAGAACCCTTTGGTCTAGAAATTCCAATCTTGAACTAGAGCAAGAGGCACAACCAGAAAGAGAGAACGCCTCTGGTCTCAATTCGACCAGAAGCAGGTGGCATCACATGCGGAATGAAACTCGTCAACGAGAAGTGCATTTTTTACCAGGCACGCAAAGAAATCCCAGAGGAGGCAGCCTGGACGTTGAGCTGAAGGGAACTTGTGCCAGGGTCGGTACTCCAGAAATTTTGGGATATGGGTTGAGGCTCTGCACCAAGGGGTCTCAAAGGAATTGGTGGCAACGGCAGTAGATGGAGGAGAACGGAGCTGAGAGAGCACTCCGGGAAGTGGTCGCGGCGACGAGAAGGTGACCGTGCCATGAAGTCAAAGAAGACTTCAGGAGTGGCGGAAGAGAAGAAGAATGAAGGGATCTGTAGAGAAAGTGGTTGGTGCTTGAGCAATGCAGGTGGACAGAGGCAATGGCGGGACGGAAGGAAACTAAAAGGAAGATGGCGACAGAGACTGCGTCTCTAGAGCTGCTGTGGGCTGTTGACGGTAGAAAAGTGCTGAGTGTTGCCACGGGTGTGTGATGGACGCAGGGCTTTGTCTCAGTGATAAGAGCCTTCACGACTTGAGGAGCAGTCAAAGCGATGCTGCTGAAATCACCAAGACGAAGCTGGAAGGTGCAGAGCGGCGGCGGCGACAGGAGCTGGCTGGATGGCAGAGGGCAGCGATTAAAGCGAGGAAGCAATGACGTGGTCAGGAGGAACCAGGCGATGTCACCTGAAGCTCTGGCGCAGAGGATGTGAAGGAGATGAAGGAAGCAATGAGTTGCAAGCCAGTGCAGGGCTTTGGCCGGAAAAAATGACAAGTGAGCTGCGGGAGTTGAGGTTGAGAGCTTTGTATATACGGGAGTGCGGTGAGAGAATTGTTGATGACGAGAGCACGGTGTTGATGTGTTGGCGAGAGAGAGAGAGAGCTGAGCAACAGAATGAGAGTGATGGGGCGAAGAGGTGTAGGTGCAAGAACTGAAAGTGGAGGGCGAGGATGGAATAAGCGATAAGCAAGCAGAGCAAAGACACAGCAGCGAAGCGCTAGAACCGAAGGCAAACAGGATGGAAACACTGTTCAGGGTTAAACTAGGAGGGAATGAACATCTGTTGAGGAGCAAAGACTTCTTTGCTAGCCGGGGGCATCTGAGACATGTGCAAAGCTGTTATGGATCGGCTTCAATCCAGTTCAAAGGTCGTGCACAGGAGTGCCGTTACCACTATGGTTTCTCGAGGGATTTTTTTTTTTAGTGTAAGACCTGAATTCATGCAGGTGGTGGGGAGTCACCTTGTTGTAGCAGCTTTTTTCTGATATCTTGGCCTTGCTCCAGCTGTCTTGGACTTGCTCCAGTTGTCTTGGACTTGGTCCAGTTGTATTTGGCTTGCTCCAGTTGTCTTGGCCTTGCTCCAGTTATCTTGACCTTGCTCCAGTTGTCTTGGGCTTGCTCCACTTGTCTTGGGCTTGCTCCAGTTTTCTTGGGCTTGCTCCAGTTATCTTGGGCTTGCTCCAGTTGTCTTGGCCTTGCACCAGTTTTCTTGGCCTTGCTCGGGTTGTCTTGGGCTTGCTCCAATTGTCTTGGATTTGCTCCAGTTGTCTTGGTTTTGCTCCAGTTGTCTGAAGATTTCTCCAGTTGTCTTGGGCTTGCTCTAGTTTTCTTTGTCTTGCTCCATGTCTTCCCCTTGATCCAGTTGTATTGGGTTTGCTCCAGTTCCCTTGGCCTTGCTCCAGGTGTGTTGGGTTTTCTCCAGTTGTCTTGGCCTCTCTCCAGTTTTCTTGGCCTTGCTCAAGTTGTCTTGGGCTTTGTCCAGTTGTCTTGGGCTTGCTCCACTCGTCTTGCGCTTGCTCCAATTGTCTTTGGCTTGCTCCAGTTGTCTTGGCTTTCCTACAGTTTACTTGGGCTTGATCCAGTTGTCTTGGCCTTGCTCCAATTGTCTTGGGCTTGCTCCAGTTGTCTTGCGCTTGCTCCACTTGTCTTGGGCTTGCTCCAGTTTTCTTGGGCTTGCTCCAGTTGTTTTAATCTTGCTCCAGCTGTCTTGGGAATGCTCTTGTTGTCTTGGCCTTGCTCCAGTCGTTTTGCCCTTGCTCCAGTTTTCTTAAGGTATGCTCCAGTTGTCTTGGCCTTGCTCAAGTTGTCTTGGCCTTGCTCTAGTTGTCTTGGGATTACTCTAGTTGTCTTGGCCTTGCTCCAGTTGTCTTGGCCTTGCTCCAGTTGTCTTGCGCTTGCTCCACTTGTCTTGGGCTTGCTCTAGTTATCTGGGGCTTGCTGCAATTGTCTTGGGCTTGCTCCAGTTTTCTTGGGATTGCTCAAGTTGGCTTGGGCTTTCTCCAGGTCTCTTTGACTTGAGCTAGTTGTCTCAGGCTTGCTTTTGTTGTCTTTGGCTTACTCCAGTTGTATTGGCCTTCCTCCTGTTGTTTTGCCCTTGCTTCAGTTGTCTTGGGCTTGCTCCAGTTGTCTTGGATTTTGTTCCAGCTGTCTTGGCCTTGCTCCAGTTGTCTAGGGATTGCTCTAGTTGCCTTTAGCTTGATTCAGTTGTCTTGGGCGTGCACTAGTTGTGTTGGCCTTGCTCCATGTCTTGGCCTTGCTCCAGTTGTCTTGGGTTTGCTCCAGTTGTCTTGGCATTGTTCCAGTTGTCTTGGACTTGCTCCAGTTGTCTTGGGCTTGCTCCAATTGTCTTGGGCTTGCTCCAGTTGTGTTAGGCTTTCCTCCAGTTGTCTTGGACTTGCTCCAGTTTTCTTGGGCTTGCTCCAGTTGTCTTGGCCTTGCTCCAGCAGTCTTGGGCTTGATCCAACTATCTTGTTCTTGCTCCAGTTGTCTTGGGCTTGATCCAGTTTTTTTGTCCTTGCTCCAGTTGTCATGGGATTGATTCAGTTGTCTTGGGCTTGCTCCAGTTGTCTTGGGCTTAATCCAGTTGTTTTGGGCTTGTTTCAGTTGCCTTGGGCTTGCTCGAGTTGTCTTGGGCATGCTCTAGTTGTTTTGGCCTTGCTCCAGTTGTCTTGGCCTTGCTTCAGCTGTCTTGGATTTGCTCCAGTTGTCTTGGCCTTGCTCCAGTTGTCTTGGAGTTTCTCCAGTTGTCTTGGGCTTGGTCCAGTTGTCTTTGGATTGCTCCATTTATCTTGGCCTTGCTCAAGTTGTCTTGGTCTTACTCGAGTTGTCTTTGGCTTGCTCCAGTTGTCTTGGGCTTGCTCCTGCTGTCTTGGCCTTGCTCCAATTATCTTGGCCTTGCTCCAGATGTCTTGGGCTTGCTCCAGTTGTCTTGGACTTGCTCCAGTTGTCTAAGGCTTGCTCCTGTTGTCTTGGGCTTGCTCCAGTAATCTTGAGCTTGCTCCTGTTGTATTGGGCTTGCTCCAGTTGGCTTGGGCTTGCTCCAGTTCTCTTGGGCTTCCTCCAGTTGTCTTGGGCTTGCTCCTGTTTTCTTGGGCTTGCTCCGATTGTATTTTCCTTGCTCCAGTTATTTTTGAATTGCTCCAGTTGTCTTGGGCTTGCTAGAGTTGTCTTGGCCTTGCTTCAGTTGTTTTGGCCCTGCTCCAGTTGTTTTGGGATTGCTCCACTTTGCTTGTCCTTGCTCCAGTTGTCTTGGGTTTTCTCTAGTTGTTTTGGCTTTGTTGCAGTTGTCTTGGCCTTGCTCTAGTTGTCTTGGCCTTGCTCCAGTTGTATTGGGAGTGCTCCAGTTGTCTTGGACTTGCTCCACTTGTCTTGGCCTTGCTTTAATTCTCTTGGGCTTGCTACAGTTGTCTTGGCCCAGTCCGGTTTTCGTGAACTTGCTCCAATTATCTTGGCCTTGCTCCAGTTGTCCTGGGCTTGCTCCAGTTTTTTTGGCCTTGCTCTAGTTGTATTGGGTTTGCTCCAGTTGGCTTGGGCTTGCTCCAGTTGTCTTGGGCTTGTTCCAGATGTCTTGGGCTTCCTCCAGTTGTCTTGGGCTTGCTCCAGTTGTCTTAGGCGTGCTCTAGTTTTTTTGGCCTTGCTCTTGTTGTCTTGGCCTTGCTCTTGTTGTCTTGGCCTTGCACTAGTTGTCTTGGGCTTGCTCCAGATTTCTTGGTATTGCTCCAACTGTCGTAGGCTAGCTCCAGTTGTCTTGGGCTTGCTCCACGTTTCTTGGCCTTGCTCCAGTTATTCTGGCTTTGCTCCAGTTTTCTTGGGCTTGCTCCAGTTGTCTTGGGCTTGCTTTGGTTGTCTTGGGCATGCTCCGGTTGTCTTGGCCTTGCTCCAGTTTTTCTGGGATTTCTCCACCTGACTTGGCCTTGCTCCAATTGCCTTGGGCTTGCTACAATCATCTTGGCCTTGCTCCAGTTTTCTTGGGCTTGCTCCAGTTGTCTCGGCCTTGCTCCAATTGTCTTTGGCTTGCTCCAGTTGTCTTGCGCTTTCTCCTGATGTCTTGGGCTTGCTCCAGTTGTCTTGGGATTGCTTCAGTTCTCCAAGTCTTAATCCAGTTGTCTTGGGTGTGCTATAGTTGTCTTGGCCTTGCTCCAGTTGTCTTGGCCTTGCTCCATTTGTCTTGGGTTTGCTCCAGTTGTCTTGGGCTTGCTCCAGTTGACTTGGGCTTGCTCACATTGGCTTGGGCTTGCTCCAGTTGGCTCGGGCTTGCTCCAGTCGTCGTTGGCTTGGTCTAGTTGTCTTGGGCTTGCTCCTGTTGTCTTGGGCTTGCTCCAGTTGTCTTGGGCTTGCTCCACGTTTCTTGGCCTTGCTCCAGTTATTCTGGCTTTGCTCCAGTTTTCTTGGGCTTGCTCCAGTTGTCTTGGGCTTGCTCCACGTTTCTTGGCCTTGCTCCAGTTATTCTGGCTTTGCTCCAGTTTTCTTGGGCTTGCTCCAGTTGTCTTGGCCTTGCTCCAGTTGTCTTGGCCTTGCTCCATTTGTCTTGGGTTTGCTCCAGTTGTCTTGGGCTTGCTCCAGTTGACTTGGGCTTGCTCACATTGGCTTGGGCTTGCTCCAGTTGGCTCGGGCTTGCTCCAGTCGTCGTTGGCTTGATCTAGTTGTCTTGGGCTTGCTCCTGTTGTCTTGGGCTTGCTCCAGTTGTGATGACCTTGCTCCAGGTGTCTTGAGCTTGCTCCAGTTGTCTAGAGCTTGCTCCAGTTTTCCTGGGCATACACAAGTTGTGTTGGCCTTGCTCCATGTCTTGGCCTTGCTCCAGTTGTCTTGGGTTTGCTTCAGTTGTCTTGGCCTTGTTCCATTTGTCTTGGGTTTGCCCGAGGTGTCTTGGCCTTGCTCCAGTTGTCGTGGGCTTGCTCCTGTTGTCTTGGGCTTGCTCCAGTTGTCTTGGGCTTGCTCCAGTTGTCTTGGCCTTGTTATAATTTTCTTCGGCTTGCTCCAGTTGTTTTGGCCTTGCTCCAGATGTCATGGGCTTGCTCCAATAATTCATTTCTTGCTCCAGATGTCTTAGGCTTGCTCCAGTTGTCTTGGCCTTTCTCCAGTTGCCTTGGCCTTGCTCCAGTTGTCTTGGCCTTGGTCTATATTTCTTGTTCTTGCTCGAGTTGTCTTTGGCTTGCTCGAGTTGTCTTGGCCTTGTTCTAGTTGTCTTGCGCTTGCACCAGTTGTCTTGAGCTTGCTCCCGTTCACTTAAGCTTGCTCCATGTATTGGCCTTGCTCCAGTTGTCTCGGAAATGCTCCAGTTGTCTTGGGTTTGATCCAGTTGTCTTGGCCTCGCTCCAGTTGTCTTAGATTTTCTCCAGTTGTATTGGGCTTGCTCCAGTTTTCTTGGGCTTTATCTAGTTGCCTTGGACTTGCTCCAGTTTTCTTGGCCTTGCTCCAGTTTTCTTGAGCTTGATCAAGTTGTCTTGGGATTTGTCCAGTTTTCTTGGGCTTGCTCCACTTGTCTTGCGCTTGCTCCAATTATCTTTGGCTTGCTCCAGTTGTCTTGGCTTTCCTACAGTTTACTTGGGCTTGCTCCAGTTGTCTTGGCCTTGCTCCAATGTTCTTTGGGCTTGCTCCAGTTGTCTTGGGCTTGCTCCACTTGTCTTGGGCTTGCTCCAGTTTTCTTGGGCTTGCTTCAGTTGTCTTAAGCTTGCTCCAGCTGTCTTGGGCGTGCTCTTGTTGTCTTCGCCTGACTCCAGTCGTTTTGGCCTTGCTCCAGTTGTCTTAGGGTATGCTGCAGTTGTCTTGGCCTTGCTCCAGTTTTCTTGGGCTTTCTGCTGTTGTCTGGGGCTTGCTCTAGTTTTCTTGGGATTACTCTAGTTGTCTTGGCCTTGCTCCAGTTGTCTTGGCCTTGCTCTAGTTGTCTTGCGCTTGCTCTAGTTGTCTGGGGCTTGCTCTAGTTTTCTTGGGATTACTCTAGTTGTCTTGGCCTTGCTCCAGTTGTCTTGGCCTTGCTCTAGTTGTCTTGCGCTTGCTCTAGTTGTCTTGGACTTGCTCTAGTTGTCTGGGGCTTGCTCTAGTTGTCTTGGGCTTGCTCTAGTTTTCTTAGGATTGCTCAAGTTGGCTTGGGCTTTCTCCAGGTCTCTTTGACTTGAGCTAGTTGTCTCAGGCTTGCTCTTGTTGTCTTGGGCTTACTCCAGTTGTATTGGCGTTCCTCCTGTTTTCTTGCGCTTGTTCCAGTTGTCTTGGGCTTGCTCCAGTTGTCTTGGATTTTGCTGCAGTTGTCTTGGCCTTGCTCCAGTTGTCTTGGGATTGCTCCAGTTTTCTTGAGCTTGCTCTAGTTGTCTTGGGCTTGCACTAGTTGTGTTGGCCTTGGTCCATGTCTTGGCCTTGCTCCAGTTGTCTTGGGTTTGCTACAGTTGTCTTGGCCTTGTTCCAGTTGTCTTGGACATGCTCCAGGATTCTTGGGCTTGCTCCAATTGTCTTGGGCTTGCTCTAATTTTGTTAGGCTTTCCTCCAGTTGTCTTGGACTTGCTCCAGTTTTCTTGCTCTTGCTCCAGTTTTCTTGGCCTTGCTCCAGTTGTCTTGGGCTTGATCCAACTATCTTGTTCTTGCTCCAGTTGTATTGGGCTTGATCCAGTTTTTTTGGCCTTGCTCCAGTTTTCATGGGATTGATTAAGTTGTCTTGGGCCTGCTCCAGTTTTCTTGGGCTAAATCCAGTTGCTTTGGGCCTGCTCCAGTTGTCTTGGGCTTGCTCCTGTTTTCTTGGGCGTGCTCTAGTTGTTTTGGCCTTGCTCCAGTTGTCTTGGCCTTGCTTCAGCTGTCTTGGATTTGCTCCAGTTGTCTTGGCCTTGCTCCAGTTGTCTTGGGCTTTCTTCAGTTGTCTTGGGCTTGGTCCAGTTGTCTTTGCATTGCTCTTGTCATCTTGGCCTTGCTCGAGTTGTCTTGGTCTTACTCCAGTTGTCTTTGGCTTGCTCCAGTTGTCTTGGGCTTGCTCCTGCTGTGTTGGCCTTGCTCCAGTTATCCTGGCCTTGCTCCAGACGTCTTGGGCTTGATCCAGTTTTCTTGGACTTGCTCCAGTTGTCTTAGTCTTGCTCCAGTTGGCTTGGGCTTGCTCCAGTAATCTTGAGCTTGCTCCTGTTGTATTGGGCTTGCTCCAGTTGGCTTGTGCTTGCTCCAGTAATCTTGAGCTTGCTCCTGTTGTATTGGGCTTGCTCCAGTTGGCTTGGGCTTGCTCCAACTGTCTTGGGCTTGCTCCAGTTGTCTTGGGCTTGCTCCTGTTGTCTTGGGCTTGCTCCAATTTTATTTTCCTTGCTCGAGTTGTCTTTGAATTGCTTCAGTTGTCTTGGGCTTGCTCCATGTGTCTTAGGCTTGCTCCAGGTGTGTTGGCCTTGCTCCAGGTGTCTTGGCCTTGCTCCAGTTGTTTTGGGATTCCTCCAGTTTGCTTGTCCTTGCTCCAGTTGTCTTGGGTTTTCTCTAGTTGTCTTGACTTTGCTGCAGTTGTCTTGGCCTTGTTCTAGTTGTCTTGGCCTTGCTCCAGTTGTATTGGGCGTGCTACAGTTATCTTGGACTTGCTCCACTTGTCTTGGCCTTGCTTTACTTCTCTTGGGCTTGCTACAGTTGTCTTGGCTCAGTCTAGTTGTCGTGAACTTGCTCCAATCATCTTGGCCTTGCTCCAGTTGTCTTGGGCTTGCTCCAGTTTTTTTGGCCTTGCTCCAGTTGTATTGGGTTTGCTCTAGTTGTCTTGGGCTTGCTCCAGTTGTCTTGGGCTTGTTCCAGATGTCTTGGGCTTCCTCCAGTTGTCTTGGGCTTGCTCCAGTTGTCTTGGGCATGCTCTAGTTGTTTTGGCCTTTCTCTAGTTGTCTTGGCCTTGCTCCAGCTGTCTTAGGTTTGCTCATGTTGTCTTGGCCTTGCTCCAGTTGTCGTGGGTTTGCTCCAGTTGTCTTGGGCTTGCTCCAATTGTCATAGGCTAGTTCGAGTTGTCTTGGGCTTGCTCCAGGTTTCTTGGCCTTGCTCCAGTTATCTTGGCTTTGCTCCAGTTTTATTGGGCTTGCTCCAGTTGTCTTGGGCTTGCTCTAGTTGTCTTGGACTTGCTCCGGTTGTCTTGGCATTGCTCCAGTTTTTCTGGGATTTCTCCAGCTGTCCTAGCCTTGCTCCAATTGCCTTGGGCTTGCTACAATCATCTTGGCCTTGCTCCAGTTGTTTTTGGCTTACTCCAGTTATCTTGGCCTTGCTCCAATTTTCTTGGGCTTGCTCCAGTTGTCTTGCGCTAACTCCAGTTGTCTTGGGCTTGGTCCAGTTGTCTTGGGATTGCTTCAGTTCTGTAAGGCTTTCTCCAGTTGTCTTGGGTGTGCTATAGTTGTCTTGGCCTTGCTCCCGTTGTCTTGGCCTTGCTCCATTTGTCTTGGATTTGCTCCAGTTGTCTTGGGCTTGCTCCAGTTTACTTGGGCTTGCTCACATTGGATTGGGCTTGCTCCAGTTGGCTTGGACTTGCTCCAGTTGTCTTTGGCTTGATCAAGTTATCTTGGGCTTGCTCTTGTTGTCTTGGGCTTGATCCAGTTGTGTTGACCTTGCTCCAGGTGTCTTGAGCTTGCTCCTGTTATATTGAGCTTGCTCCAGTTGTCTTGGGCGTACACAAGTTGTGTTGACCTTGCTCCATGTCTTGGCCTTGCTCCAGTTGTCTTTGGTTTGCTTCAGTTGTCTTGGCCTTGCTCCATTTGTCTTGGGTTTACCCGAGGTGTCTTGGCCTTGCTCCAGTTTTCTTGGGCTTGCTGCAGTTGTCTTGGGCTTGCTCCAGTTGTCTTGAGCTTGCTCCAGTTGTCTTGGCCTTGTTCCAATTTTCTTGGGCTTTCTCCTGTTGTCTTGGCCTTGCTCCAGATGTCATGGGCTTGCTCCAATAATTATTTTCTTGCTCCAGCTGTCTTAGGCTTGCTCCAGTTGTCTTGGCCTTTCTCCAGTTGTCTTGGGCTTGTTTCACTTGTCTTGGCCTTGCTCCAATTTGCTTGGCCTTGCTCGAGTTGTCTTGGGCTTGCTCGAGTTGTCTTGGCCTTGTTCCAGTTGTCTTGCGCTTGCCCTAGTTGTCTTGAGCTTGCTCCAGTTCTCTTGAGCTTGCTCTATGTCTTGGCCTTGCTCCAGTTGTCTTGGGTTTTCTCCAGTTGTCTCGGAAGTGCTCCAGGTGTCTTGGGTATGATCCAGTTGTGTTGGCGTTGCTCGAGTTGACTTAGCTTTGCTCCAATTGTATTGGGCTTGCTCCAGTTTTCTTGGGCTTGTTCTAGTTGTCTTGGGCTTGCTCCAGTTTTCTTGGCCTTGCTCCAGTTTTCTTGAGCTTGATCAAGTTGTCTTGGGCTTTGTCCAGTTGTCCTGGGCTTGCTCCACTTGTCTTGCGCTTGCTCCAATTGTCTTTGGCTTGCTCCAGTTGTCTTGGCTTTCCTACAGTTTGCTTGGGCTTGCTCCAGTTGTCTTGGCCTTGCTCCAACTGTCTTTGGGCTTGCTCCAGTTGTCTTGCGCTTGCTGCACTTGTCTTGGACTTGCTCCAGTTTTCTTTGGCTTGCTCCAGTTGTGTTAAGCTTGCTCCAGCTGTCTTGGGCGTGCTCTTGTTATCTTGGCCTTGCTCCAGGAATTTTGGCCTTGCTCCATTTGTCTCACGGTATGATCCAGTTTTCTTGGCCTTGCTTCAGTTGTCTTGGGCTTGCTGCAGTTGTCTGGGGATTGCTCTAGTTGTCTTGGGATTACTCTAGTTGTCTTGGCCTTGCTGCAGTTGTCTTGGCCTTGCTCCAGTTGTCTTGCGGTTACTCTAGTTGTCTTTGGGTTGCTCTAGTTGTCTTTGGCTTGCTCCAGTTGTCTTGGGCTTGCTCAAGTTTTCCTGGAATTGCTTAAGTTGGCTTGGACTTTCTCCAGGTCTCTTTGACTTGAGCTAGTTGTCTCAGGCTTGCTCTTGTTGTCTTGGGCTTACTCCAGTTGTATTGGCGTTCCTCCTGTCGTCTTGCGCTTGCTCCAGTTGTCTTGGGCTTGCTCCAATTGTCCTGGATTTTGCTGTAGTTGTCTTAGCCTTGCTCCAGTTGCTTTGGGATTGCTCCAGTTGTCTTGAGCTTGTTCCAGTTGTCTTGGGCTTGCTCTAGTTGTTTTGGCCTTGCTCCATGTCTTGGCTTTGCTCCAGTTTTCTTGGGTTTGCTCCAGTTGTTATGGCCTTGTTCCAGTTGTCTTGGTCTTGCTCCAGTTGTCTTGGGCGTGCTCCAATTGTCTTGGGCTTACTCCAATTGTGTTAGGATTTCCTCCAGTTGTCTTGGACTTGCTTTAGTTTTCTTGGGCTTGCTCTAGTTGTCTTGGCCTTGCTCCAGTTGTCTTGGGATTGATCCAACTATCTTGTTCTTGTTCTTGCTCCAGTTGTCTTGGGCTTGATCCAGTTTTTTTTGGCCTTGCTCCAGTTGTCATGGGATTGATTTATTTGTCTTGGGCTTGCTCCAGTTGTCTTGGGCTTAATCCAGTTTCTTTGGGCTTGCTCCAGTTGTCTTGGGCTTGCTCCAGTTTTCTTGGGCGTGCTCTAGTTGTTTTGGTGTTGCTCCAGTTGTCTTGGCCTTGCTTCAGCTGTTTTGGATTTGCTCCAGTTGTCTTGGCCTTGCTCCAGTTGTCTTGGACTTTCTCCAGTTGTCTTGGAATTGGTCCAGTTGTCTTTGGATTGCTCTAGTTATCTTGGCCTTGCTCGAGTTGTCTTCGTCTTACTCCAGTTGTCTTTGGCTTGCTGTGGTTGTCTTGGGCTTACTCCTGCTGTCTTGGCCTTGCTCCAATTATCTTGGCCTTGCTCCAGATTTCTTGGGCTTGCTCCAGTTGTCTTGGGCTTGCTCCAGTTGTCTTAGGCTTGCTCCATTTGGCTTGGGCTTGCTCTAGCTGTCTTGGGCTTGCTCCAGTAATCTTGAGCTTGCTCCTGTTGTATTGGACTTGCTCCAATTGGCTTCGGCTTGTTCCAGCTGTCTTGGGCTTGCTCCAGTTGCCTTGTGCTTGCTCCTATTGTCTTGGGCTAACTCCAATCGTATTTGCCTTGCTCCAGTTGTTTTTGAATTTCTTCAGTTGTCTTGGGATTGCTTCATGTGTCTTGGGCTTGCTCCAGGTGTCTTGGCCTTGCTCCAAGTGTCTTGGACTTGCTCCAGTTGTTTTGGGATTCCTCCAGTTCGCTTGTCCTTGCTCCAGTTGTCTTGGGTTTTCTCTAGTTGTCTTGGATTTGCTGCAGTTTTATTGGCCTTGCTCTTGTTATCTTGGCCTTGCTCCAGTTGTATTGGGCGTGCTCCAGTTGTCTTGGACTTGCTCCACTTGTCTTGGCCTTGCTTTACTTCTCTTGCGCTTGCTACAGTTGTCTTGGCTCAGTCCAGTTGTCGCGAACTTGCTCCAATTATCTTGGCCTTGCTCCAGTTGTCTTGGGCTTTCTCCAGTTTTTTTGGCCTTGCTCCAGTTGTATTGGGCTTGCTCTAGTTTTCTTGGGCTTGCTCTAGTTGTCTTGGGCTTGTTCCAGATGTCTTGGGCTTCCTCCAGTTGTCTTGGGCTTGCTCCAGTTATCGTGGGCGTGCTCTAGTTGTTTGGCCTTGCTCTTGTTGTCTTGGCCTTGCTCCAGCTGTCTTGGGTTTGCTCCAGCTGTCTTGGGTTTGGTCATGTTGTCTTGGCCTTGCTCCAGTTGTCTTGGGCTTGCTCAAGTTGTCTTGGGCTTGCTCCAGTTGTCTTGGGCGTGCTGCAATTATCATAGGCTAGCTCGAGTTGTCTTGGGTTTGCTCTAGGTTTCTTGGCCTTGCTCTAGTTATCTTGGCTTTGCTCCAGTTTTATTGGGCTTTCTCCAGTTGTCTTGGGCTTGTTCCAGTTGTCTTGGGCTTGCTCCGGTTATCTTGGCCTTGCTCCAGTTTTTTTGGGATTTCTCCAGCTGTCTTGGCCTTGCTCCAATTGCCTTGGGCTTGCTACAATAATTTTGGCGTTGCTCCAGTTGTTTTGGGCTTGCTCCAGTTGTCTTGGCCTTGCTCCAATTGTCTTGGGCTTGCTCCAGTTGTCTTGCGCTTTCTCCAGTTGTCTTGGGCTTGGTCCAGTTGTCTTGGGATTGTTTCAGTTCTCTAAGGCTTTCTCTAGTTGTCTTGGGTGTGCTATAGTTGTCTTGTCCTTTCTCCAGTTGTCTTGGCCTTGCTCCATTTGTGTTGGGTTTGCTCCAGCTGTCTTGGGCTTGCTCCAGTTGACTTTGGCTTGCTCACATTGGATTAGGCTTGCTCCAGTTGGCTTAGGCTTGCTCCAGTTGTCTTTGGCTTGATCCAGTTGACTTGGGCTTGCTCTTGTTGTCTTGGGCTTGCTCCAGTTGTGTTGACCTTGCTCCAGGTGTTTTGAGCTTGCTCCAGTTGTCTTGGGCGTACACAAGTTGTGTTGGCCTTGCTCCATGTCTTGGCCTTGCTCCAGTTGTCTTGGGTTTGCTTCAGTTGTCTTGGCCTTGCTCCATTTGTCTTGGGTTTGCACGAGGTGTCTTGGCCTTGCTCCAGTTGTCTTGGGTTTGCTCCAGTTTTCTTGGGCTTGCTCGAGTTGTCTTGGCCTTGTTCCAATTTTCTTGGGCTTGGACCAGTTGTGTTGGCCTTGCTCCAGATGTCCTGGGCTTGCTTCAATAATTCTTTTCTTGATCCAGCTG
This sequence comes from Penium margaritaceum, assembly GCA_023375785.1. NCBI lineage: Eukaryota > Viridiplantae > Streptophyta > Zygnematophyceae > Desmidiales > Peniaceae > Penium > Penium margaritaceum. The sequence continues at coordinate 176,562 of SZWC01001207.1, read as the reverse complement.
TCTTAGGCTTGCTCCAGTTGTCTTGGACTTTCTCCAGTTGTCTTGGGCTTGCTCTAGTTGTCTTGGCCTTGCTCCAATTTTCTTGGCCTTGCTCGAGTTGTTTTGGGCTTGCTCGAGTTGTCTTGGCCTTGTTCCAGTTGTCTTGCGCTTGCCCCAGTTGTCTTGAGCTTGCTCCAGTTCTTTTGAGCTTGCTCCATGTCTTGGCCTTGCTCCAGTTGTCTTGGGTTTTCTCCAGTTGTCTCGGACGTGCTCCAGTTGTCCTGGGTTTGATCTAGTTGTGTTGGCCTTGCTCCAGTTGTCTTAGCTTTGCTCCAGTTGTATTGGGCTTGCTCCAGTTTTCTTGGGCTTGTTCTAGTTGTCTTGGGCTTGCTCCAGTTTTCTTGGCCTTGCTCCAGTTTTCTTGAGCTTGGTCAAGTTGTCTTGGCCTTACTCCAGTTGTCTTGGGCTTGCTCCATTTGTGTTTTCCTTGCTCCAGTTATCTTGGGCTTGCTGTAGTTGTCTTGGGCTTTCTCCAGTTTTCTTAGGCCTAATGCAGTTTTTGTTGGCCTTGCTCCAGTTGTCTTGGGCTTGCTCCAGTTGTCTTGGGCGTGCTCTAGTTATTTTCGCCTTCCTCCAGTTGTCTTGGCCTTGTTCCTGTTGTCTTGGGTTTGCTCCAGTTGTCTTGGCCTTGCTCTAGTTGTCTTTGGCTTGCTCCAGTTGTCTTGGTCTTGTTGCAGTTGTCTTGGGGTTGCTCTAGTAGTCTTGGGCTTGTTCCAGTTGTCTTTGCCTTGATCTAGTTGTCTTGGCATTACTCCAGTTGTCTTGGGCTTGATCCACTTGTCTTGGGCTTGCTCCAGTTGTCTTGGGCTTGCTCAAAATGTCTTTGGCTTGCTCTAGTTTTCTTGGGCTTGCGACAGTTGTCTTGGGAATTTTGCAGGTGTCTTGGGCTTGCTCCAGTTGTCTTGGCCTTGCTCCAGATGTGTTGGGCTTGCTCTAGTTGTCTCGGCCTTGCTCCAGTTGTCTTGGGTTTGCCCCAGTTGTTTTGGCCTTGCTCCAGTTGTCTTGAGCTTGCTCCATTTGTATTGGGCTAGATCCAGGTGTCTTGGGCTTGTTCCAGTTGTCTTGGGCTTGCTCGAGTTGTCTTGGCCTTGCTCCAGTTGTCTTGGGCTTGCTCCAGTTGTTTTTTCCTTGCTCCAGTTATCTTGTGCTTGCTGCAGTTGTCTTCGGCCTCCTCCAGTTGTCTTGGGCTTAATCCAGTTGTCTTAGACTTGCTCCAGTTGTCTTGGGCTTGCTCCAGTTGTCTTGGCCTTGCTCCAGTTGTCTTGGGTTTGCTCCAGTTGTCTTCGCCTTGCTCTAGTTGTCTTTGGCTTCGTCCAGTTGTCTTGGGCTTGTTGAAATTGTCTTGGGATTGCTGCACTAGTCTTGGCCTTGCTCCAGTTGTCTTGGCCTTGCTTTAGTTGTCTTGGCGTTACTCCAGTTGTCTTGGGCTTGATCCAGTTGTCTTGGGCTTGCTCCTGTTGTCTTGGGCTTGCTTGAAATATCTTTGGCTTGCTCTAGTTTTCTTGGGCTTGCTCCTCTTGTCTTGGGCTTGCTCCAGGTGTCTTGGGCTTGCTCCAATTGTCTTTGCCTTGCTTCAGTTGTGTTGGGCTTGCTCTAGTTGTCTTGGCCTTGCTCCAGTTGTTTTGGGTGTGCTCCAGTTGTCTTGGCTTTGCTCCAGTTGTCTTGAGCTTGCTCCATTTGTCTTAGGCTTGGTCCAGTTGTCTTGGGCTTGTTCCAGTTGTCTTGGGCTTGCTACAGTTGTCTTGGCCTTGCTCCAATTTTCTTGAGCTTGGTCAAGTTGTCTTGGCCTTGCTCCAGTTGGCTTGGGCTTGCTCCAATTATCTTGTTCTTGCTGGAGTTGTATTGGGTTTGCTCCAATTGTTGTGGCCTTGCTCCAGTTGTCTTGGGCTTTCTGCAGTGTTCTTGGGCTTGCTCCAGGTGTCTTGGGCTTAATCCAGTTGTCTTGGGCTTGCTGCAGTTTTCTTCGTTTTGCTTTAGTTGTCTTGGTCGTGCTCTAGTTGTTCTGGCCTTGCTCGAGTTGTCTTAGCCTCGCTCCAGTTGTCTTGGGTTTGGTTTAGTTGTCTTGGCGTTGCTCTAGTTGTCTTTGGCTTGCTCTAGCTGTCTTACGCTCGTTGCAGTTGTCTTGGGATTGCTCCAGTATTCTTGGCCCTGCTCCAGTTCTCTTGGCCTTGCTCCAGTTGTCTTGATGCTACTCCATTTGTCTTGGACTTGCTCCAGTTGTTTTTGGCTTGCTCTACTTGTCTTGGGCTTGCTTGAGTTGTCTTTGGCTTGCGTAAAATGTCTTTGGCTTGCTCTAGTTTTATTGGGCTTGCTCCAGTATTCTTGGGCTAGCTCCAGGTGGTTCGGCCTTGCTACAGCTGTCTTGGCCTCACTCCAGTTGTGTTGGGCTTACTCCAGTTGTCTTGGCTTTGTCCTCGTTGTCTTGGGATTGCTCCAGTTCTCTTGGCCTTGCTCCAGTTGTCTTGGGCTTGCTCCAATTATCTTGGGCTTGCTCTAGTTGTCTTGGGATTGGTCCAGTTGTCTTGGGCTTGCTCCAGTTGTCTTGGCCTTGCTCCAATTTTTTTGAGCTTGGTCAGCTTGTCTTCGCATTGCTCCAGTTGTCTTGGGCATGCTCCAGTTATCTTGTTCTTGCTCCAGTTGTGTTGGGATTGCTCCAGTTGTTTTGACCTTGCTCCAGTTGTCTTGGGCTTGCTGCAGTTTTCTTGGGCTTGCTCTGGTTGTCTTGGGCTTAATCCAGTTGTCTTGGGCTTGCTCCAGTTGTGTTGGGCTTGCTCCAGTTGTCTTGGGCGTGCTCTAGTTGTTCTGGTCTTTCTCTAGTTGTCTTGGCCTTGCTTCAGTTGTCTTGGATATGCTCCTGTTGTCTTGGCCTTGCTCTAATTGTTTTTGGCTTGCTTGAGTTGTATTGGGCTTGCTGCAGTTGTTTTGGGATTACTCCAGTTGTATTGGCCTTACTGCAGTTGTCTTGGCCTGGCTCTAATTGTCTTGGCGTTACTCCAGTTGTCTTGGACATGCTCCAGTTTTCTTGGGCTTTCTCCAATTGTCTTGGGCTTGCTCAAAATGTCTTTGGCTTGCTCTAGTTTTCTGGGCTTGCTCAAGTTGTCTTGGGTTTGCTCCAGGTGTCTTGGGCTTGCTCCAGTTGTCTTGGCCTTGCTCCAGTTTTCTTGGGCTTGCTCCAGTTGTCTTTTCCTTTCTTCAGTTGTCTTGGGTGTGCTCCAGTTGTCTTGGCCTTGCTCCCGTTGTCTTTGGCTTGCTTAAGTTGTCTTGAGCTTGCTCTAGTTGTCTTGGGCTTGTTCCAGTTGTCTTGTGCTTGCTCCAGTTATCTTGGCCTTGCTCCAATTTTCTTGAGCTTGGTCAAGTTGTCTTGGGCTTGCTCAAGTTGTCTTGGGCTTGCTCCAGTTATCGTTTTGTTGCTCCTGTCGTATTGGGCTTGCTCCAGTTGTTTTGGCCTTGCTCCAGTTTTCTTGGGCTTGCGGCAGTTGTCTTGGGCTTGCTCCAGTTGTCTTGGGCGTAATCCAGTTGTCTTGGGCTTGCTTCAGTTCTCTTGAGCTTGCTCCAGTTGTCTTGGGCGTGCTCTAGTTGTTTTGGCCTTGATCCAGTTGTCTTGGGCGTGCTCTAGTTGTTTTAGCCTTGCACCAGTTATTTTGGCCTTGCTCCAGTTCTCTTGGCCTTGCTCGTGCTGTCTTGGGTTTGCTCCAGTTGTCTTGGACTTGCTCTAGTTGTCTTTGACTTGCTCCATTTGTCTTGGGCTTGCTCCAGTTGTCTTGGTCTTGCTACAGTTTTTTTGGCCTTGCTCCAGTTGTTTTGGTCTTACTCCAGTTATCTTAGGCTTGCTCTAGTTGTCTTGGGCTTGCACCAGTTGTCTTGGACTTGTTCCAGTTTTCTTGGGCTTGCTCCAGGTGTCTTGGACCTGCTGTAGTTGTTTTTTCCTTGCTCTTGTTGTCTTGGCCTTTCTCCAGCTGTCTTGGGTTTGATCATGTTGTCCATGCCTTGCTCCAGTTGTCTTGGGCTTGCTCTAGTTGTCTTGGGCGTGCTCCAATTGTCTGGGGATAGTTTTAGTTGTCTTGGCCTTGCTCCAGTTGTCTTAGGCTAACTCCAGTGGTCTTGGGCTTGCTCCAGGTGTCTTGGCCTTGCTCCAGTTGTCTTGGCCTTGCTCTAGTTTTCTTTGGCTTGCTCCAGTTGTCTTGGGCTTGCTCCAGTTGTCTTGGGCTTGCTCCAGTTTTCTTTGCCTTGCTCCAGTTTTTGGGGATTTCTCTAGTTGCCTTGGCCTTGCTCGAGTGGCCTCGGGCTTGCTATGTTAATTTGCTTGTATATATTTTTCCTTGTGGTAGTGAGTGCGTATGGCACGCTGGTCTAGGAAGTGGGGGCGACACATCGTGAGGGGACGGCATCCTGGCGTATCAGCTTGTCACCCCGGAATTCATGTTTTTGTGTGCTCGCCTCCACCCTGGCAGCATAGCTTATAGTCCCTCTCCCTTGAATATTCACATGTAGGGATTTATCTTGACAGCAGTGCTTTCACATGCTTGGGATGCCTAGACTAGTCTTTACCCTTGAAACTGGTTAGGACAATTGTAGGTTTGGTTCCTAGTGTGCGTGTTCATGTGCCCTTGGGTTATCTGAGTTCAGAAACCCAACTTCGAGGGGCATGCAAGGGCTTCGTCCTCGCACTCCAAAGTTCGCCGGCAAGCTTAGCTCGCCGGCCGCCGGGTGAGGATCGACTAGTGATCCTTACCCGAAAGAGAGCTGTGCTCTCTTACCTAGGTACTTGCTAGTTTTTTCATGGCGCCAGACCTTTTTTGCTCTAACTTCCTCTATAGTCAACTATTTGACATGAAACAAGTTGCAATCTGCTTCTAGGACAACTCTCATGGTATCACAGCAGGCTCACAGGCCTCAAACAGACTCAAGAAAGGGGCAGCAAGCAAAATGAGGGATGGCCAGACTAGGACCCGTGGCCGCCCACGTGCCGTCGGAGCCGCAGGCAGCCCCGCGGCCAGTATAGGGGCGTTGAACACGCCGAGCGGGGGCCGCACAAGGCGCGCCATAGGCGCTGAGGAGGCGGAGCCACCCACGGCCCGTGTGGTGGTCACGGAGCGGTGGAGCCGACCCGCTAGGCACCCCAAGGGTCCCCTAACATCGGGGGACTGTGCAGGTGGGGTGGGAACGGGCTGGGAAGGGTCTGGGGGCTGGTTGCATGTACCCCAACAGGTCCTAAGGCGGTTCTTCCAGAGCTTAGGACTGTCATCCAAAAACTGGGCCCAAAGTGGGTCCGACGAATTGCAGCCAAAACTTCCTTGATCGGCAAGGGCATTTCCTAGTTACGTCTAGCCTCCCCGGCAGCGAGGATGTCCAACGCCGGGGGCAGCGTACCTGGTTGGAGGGCCGATGGTGCTCAAGGCAGTGATGGGAGTGATCCATCGGCCGTGACCCTCACAGCCGCCGCCTTCGCACAACTGGGCTTTGGATCCAAGGATCTGCCATCGCCCAAGCTAGGTAGCAGGGACTTCCTAGCGTGGAAGGACCTGTTCCTGGATTGGTCCGCTGAGCATGGCTTGGAGAGCTGCTACCTCCAGCCGGCTCTAGACATGGCTGATGCGCAAGTCATCCTTTGCGCATTCAATGCACTGCGTCGCGCTCTTCCTTGTTCGCAGTAATGTGCCCTGTGCGAGTACCGTTTTGGGGAAAAGGGAGCAGACCCAATCGACTCTCGTATGGGAGACCCTTGGCCACATGAGGCCTGGAAGCACCTTACGACTCGCCAGGAAGAACAAGGCATGACGCGTGTCGTGACACTGCGAGACAAGCTACGGAACCTCTTCCCCCAACCTGGAGCACCGGTAGCTGACTACTGGGACGAGGCTATGGACATCCGACGACATCTACTTGGACTAGACGCGGAATGCTCTATCCTTGAGTGGCTGGATGTTGTGCTCCTACACCTGAGCAAAAGTAGTATAGAGACTTCTGTTGGGATGTTTTCCGCCGTCATCCCGTAGCCGAGATTGAGGGCATCGACTTGTCTGTCATCTTTTCTCAACTCCGCAACTACGAAGATATTCTCAAAGGGGAAGCTTGTGATACCGTGGGTGCCCCAGCAGCCTATGTGCATCAAGGCACCTCAGCTGGCCCAGAACCGTCCATCCATTTCACACACACACACACACACACACACACACACACACACACACACACAGTGGGGCCAACAGTACAGGAGGGAGAAGCGCCGCAGGGAGTGGCGGTGGTGGCCAAGGACGTGGACGTGGAGATCAAAGATGCAGTTTTTGCAACCAGACAAGACAGTTTTGGCATCGCTNGGGAAGCTTGTGATACCGTGGGTGCCCCAGCAGCCTATGTGCATCAAGGCACCTCAGCTGGCCCAGAACCGTCCATCCATTTCACACACACACACACACACACACACACACACAGTGGGGCCAACAGTACAGGAGGGAGAAGCGCCGCAGGGAGTGGCGGTGGTGGCCAAGGACGTGGACGTGGAGATCAAAGATGCAGTTTTTGCAACCAGACAAGACAGTTTTGGCATCGCTGTTCCGCACTCCAGTGCCAAATGATGGACAAGAAGTAGCAGCAGCAACCACAGCAACGCCAGTGGCAGCAGCCGCAGCAGCAGCAGTAGCAGCAGCGCTAGTGGTCCAAGTAGCAGCAGCAGCAGCAGCGCCAGTGGCCTCAGCAGCAGCAGCAGCAGCGCCAGTGGCCTCAGTAGCAGCAGTCACATTACCCAACTGCCGGCTGGAGTGGGCCGCAGAATACGAGACCAGGTGCACAAGGACCAACCGTGGTTCCTTTTGGTGCGGCAACGTTTGGGCCTCAGATGCAGCAGACATTTCCCTCGCCATCGGCATCTGCACCACCCACCTACCACGGTCCCTACTACGTGCCGACCTTCTCGCACACTCCCGTGACTGTACCAGAGTGGGCCATGCGCGTGTACACAGGGAAAGCTCAGGCACAGCAACCAACTTCTCCACCACCCGGGCTCAGCTCGACAGCCCCGCTGGAGCCTCAGCTCCCTGAGATAGATTCCATGGCTCCACCACACATTACATCACAGCACGCAGGTCAGCGGCTACGTCACACCCATGTCACTACAGGCCATGCCCTACCCATGCATGAGTGGTTGTGTGACACTGCTGCGTCACATCATATGTCCCCCCATCGTCAGCTGTTTGTTGCACTGCACGCAACGCTTGCTGTGGATGGTGTGAGAACTGGATCAGGGGAGATCTTGCATGTTGGGGGCATGGGCACAGTTGCGCTGCAAGCGTGAGGGGGTGTGTTGTGGTTGACTGGCGTGCTATATATCCCATGGCTGAAAGACAATCTCTTTTTGGGTGGACAGCTGGACAAACAAGCCAACATGTCCACCGTGATGCAGAAGCAGCGATGCATGCTCTATGATGCTGCTGGTGAGTTGTTGGCTGATGGGTCCCTTCACGTTGACATGTTGTACCGGCTCACCCTTTTCTCACTCGTTCAGACACATTCACACCGACCACAAGTTCACACTGTAACAGGCACAGACTCAAAGCACACTGAGCTCATCCACCGCAGACTGGCGCACATACATACTGACACTGTAACAGACATGTTGAAGCATGCAGCTCCACATGGCATTCGCCCAACTGACTGTGCTCATGGTCTGAAGGATGGTGCATGTCTAGAATGTCATGAAGTTAAGGCACACAGAAAAACATTCCCCAAGTCCTCCAGCAACAGTACATCACCCCTTGCCCTGGTTCATGCAGACCTTACGGGACCCATGCCTGTCCCCTCTCTGCAATGCGGGTCCTAGTATGATGACAGCCGCTTCCGCTGGGCCTTTCTGCTAAAAACCAAAGCAGATGCTCAAAGAGCTGTCACGGAGTGGATAGCTCTAGCAGAACGACAGACAGGGTGAAAACTTCTAGTACTGCAAACTGACAGGGGAGAGGAATTTCTTGGAGCCCTGACTAACAAACTCAAGGTCAAAGGCATTGAACATCAGACCACCGCACCCTACACGCCACAACAGAACGGCATTGCAGAACGGTTGCACAGAACATTGGGTAATGCACTCCGAATGCTGCTCACAAAATCTGGTTTACCATTCAGTTTTTGGAAGGAGGCATTCAACCATATCACTTGGGTTTGGAACCGTGTCCCACAAGGTCCACTGCCCAAGGCGATGATACCTTGGGAACGCTGGCTTAAGGAGAAGGCTGACCTTCAACCAGCGCGAGTATGGGGAACAATGGCGTGTGTGTGATTTCCTCAACCTCAACGGGATAATAAACTCAGCCCTCGTGGCCGCTGGTGTGTGTTTGTTGGTTTCTCTCACGCCTTGAAGGCATGGCTGTTTTGGGATCCCATGAACCATGCCTTTGTCGAAAGTCGAGACGCGTCCTTTTTGGAGCATATGCCGCACAAGAAGTTCCGGAAAATACGGCAAGCTCTGCCCATGCCACGTTCTGAGCACTACCCGGAGTACGTGAGTGTGCCTGTCCTTGTCCCTAGCTGAGCACAGCGGCCTGCCCAGTCAGTGTCACAAGACCTTGGTTTAGGCATAGTCTCACCCGTACCTACGGATCTTCTCACACCCACAGATCTCGTGAGTACTGACTCAGGTAACCCCTCCTCTCCACCTGGTCTAGACCCCGTGGGTAGGCACAACAACACAGAGGCAACACCTCCTGCCGAGCCTGTGCGGAGATCACAGCGCTCCGTGCCTCGGGTTGATTACAGACAGTTCTATCACACAGTTGGGGTGACAGACGGGGAAACCTCACTGACCGAACCCCTGACGTTGACAGAAGCAAGGGGGCGTGCTGATGCACCTGAGTGGGAGAAGGCTGTGGTGGCGGAGCTAAATGCTCTCCTGGACCATGGTGTTTACGAATTGGTGCTCGTGCCACTGGGAAGGAAAGCAATTGATGTCAAATGGGTGTTCAAACTCAAGCGCAACCAGGCCGGTCTGATTGAAAAATCCTTTCTCAAGCCCTGTGACTAACTCCTTGGGACCACTCTCGCCTTCTTCAGCTCACTGACGTACTCATGCATGTTCCAATGCTTTTGCCTACTTCTACTGTTGCTGTCTTCACCATTGCATGCTTCTGACATGGTATCAGAGCATCAGGCAATATCACCTGGTGTCTCGTGATCCTGTCATCTCTCTGCCACCGTCATCGCTTTACTTCTTTGATCTGCATTCCTCTGCCGCCACCACTGCCACTTCCTGTCTCTCCGTTCCGCCAGTAGCTGACATCAGCAGCACCACTTGAAGTGCTCCTTACGCCGAAGAAACGTCTCGTCATCTTGAGAAGGCCCTGCGAACATCCTACGCCCGCGGTCGACAATTGGTGACTCATCATCAGCAACAGCCGCAAGCAGCTCTCAAGCCGCCATCTGCGGTCATCTTCTCTCATCAACCCAGCCTCTGGAAGAGCTTCCGCTTTCCTCATCCTCTTCGTCAGCATCATCTGTTCCATCCGCCCCATCTACCTCAGCCTTCTCATATTCATCGTCTTGAGCCGCCTTCTTGCATCGCCTGTGCTCGTCATCAGCAGAAGCAGCCTGCCTTCCGCCATCAGGATATCAGACACCACAAGTCTTCCTGCCTGTCGGTCTCAGGCTAACTGGGGAACAAGCCATCACTCTCCTGACTTCCACAGACTGGCATCAGTGCCCATCTCACGACTTGCGCTGCCGCAGCCGACTTCCTCCTACTGTCAGGATATCGAACACCACCAGTCTTCCTGCCCCTCGGTCTTGGGCCAACTGGGGAACAAGCCGTCACTCTCTTGACAACTAAGGAACTGGTTTCCTTGCCAACGCCCACTGCCGCTTCATTGCTCTTTTCTCCGTCTGCTGCTGCCACTCCTCCATCACCCTCATCACGAAATCATCATCCTCCTCCTTCCATCGCTTCTCCATCGTTCTCGCTGCACCATTCTCATCCTCTCCTTCTCCATCAGTCTCAGCAAATTCTCTTCATCTTCTGCTCGCATTCATCATTTCCTTCAGTCCATCCTCGCATCAGCCTCATCCCAGCCTCCTTCACCTTGTCAAGCCGCCTCCGCATCAACTTCATCCTCATCCTCATCATTTCTCCAAAGCGCACGTGGTCTCGTCCCTGCGCCCACTCAATCAGCATCAACAGATAATGCTGATTGAGTGGGCGCAGGGACGAGACCACATGCACTGTGGTAATCAGCATTATCTGTTGCAACCTGCACCTCTGCGCCATCATCTACCTCCAGGGCCCCGGTCATTCCTCCACTCCACAAGCATTCCACTCCACTACCTCCGAACTCACGTACAACAGGTCGGACCTCTTGGGGTAAAATTGACAAAATCACCCACAAGCTGCCACACACTCTGAAGAGTTTCAACATGGCAGGACACGCCCTCGACAGGAAGCTCATCCTAGAACTTGATCAGTTCGGAGAAAGTATCCACGACTGGTATGGTGGCATACAAGTCAAGGCAACGCAGTCATTCCTTCACGGGAATCAACTCTCCCTCTTCCTAGAAGGAGTTTATGACAATCCCGGGTGTCCTCCAAGGGCCTATACAACAACCCTTCGAGACATCAAGAAATGCCTCCGCTGTACCACCCATCCTGTCTACCATAGAATTATCATCGAAGTGTCACTGGTCGCGGCCATGTGGCACACTCTGGTAGCAGTAGCGTGGAATCCAAATCTCTGCAACGAGGTCGTCAGATCCCTCCATCAAGTGGAAGCTCCCCCAGTGAGACAACGCCACCTGGACACTATTGCCCTATAAAGGCAATCAGGATCTTGCACCTTGTCGGACTCAGGGGGGCTGTCAGGAAAAGAAATGACTCCGACAAGGTCCTCTCCAGCACCCCTCGGATAATCCGAGCTCTCTGTATGGGTTCAGATCTTCTGAATCAACCTTGGTGAAACCTACCAGAGTCGAGCCGCCCCTAATAAGGCGATCAAGTCACTACGCGTACGGCTAGCGGAAAGAAGCCGTTGATAACTATGTTTGTCCTGTTCTGTTGTATATATGGAGGATGTTTATTCCCTCCATGAGATAACCAGAACAGGTCTTCGCATCTTGTTCCCCCTTGGTTCCGCCGCTTTGTCCCCATGTTCTCGCTCTGCTTGCTTCTTGCCTCCACTTCCTTTGCCAACCATTCCAAGTTCACCCTTCTTCTCTCTGTTGTCCTTCTCTCAGCACACATCAACCCATCACTCGCCTTGCTCCTCATCTCTCTCATCAGCGCCTGTCTACCTGTGCCTCGTCCTTTCTCAAGCCCTGCGACTAACTCCTCGGGACCACTCTCGCCTCCGTCAGCTCGCTGACGTACTCGTGCATGTTCCAATGCTTCTGCCTGCTTCTACTGTTGTTGTCTCCGCCCTTCCATTCTTCTGACATCGAATAGCGATCCTCACCCGTAAGAGATATGTGCTCTTTTACCTAGGTACTTGCTAGGTTTTTCATGGCGCCGGACCTTTTTGGCTCTAACTTCCTCTATAGTCAACCATTTGACATGAAACAAGTTGCAATCTGCTCGTAGAAAAACTCTCATGCTACAGTTATCTTGGCCTTGCTCCAGTTGTCTTGGGCTTGCTCCAGGTGTCTTGGCCTTGCTCCACTTGTCTTGGGCTTGCTCCAGTTGTCTTGCGCTTGCACCAGTTGTCTTGGGCTTGCTCCAGTTTTCTTGGAATTGCTTCAATTCTCTAAGGCTTGCTCCAGTTGTCTTGGGCATGCTATAGTTGTCTTGGGTTTGCTCCAGTTGTCTTGGGCTTGCTCCAGTTGTCTTGGGCTTGCTCACATTGGCTTGCGCTTGCTCCACTTGGTTTGGGCTTGCTCAAGTTGTCTTTTTCTTGATCCAGTTGTCTTGGGCTTGCTCCTGTTGTCTTGGGCTTTCTTCAGTTGTTTTGGTCTTGCTCCAGGTGTCTTGGGCTTGCTCCAGTTGTCCTGGGCTTGCTCCAGTGGTCTTGGGCTTGCTCCAATCGTCTTGGGCTTGCTCAAGTTGTCTTGGGCTTGCTCCAAATGTCTTGATCTTGCTCCACTTATCTTTGGCGCACACTGGTTGTGTTGGCCTTGCTCCAGTTGTCTTGGGTTTGCTCCAGTTGTCTTGGCCTTGCTCTAGTTGTTTTGGGTTTGCTCGAGGTGTCTTGGCCTTGCTCCAGTTGTCTTGGGCTTGCTCAAGTTGTCTTGGGATTGCTCCAGTTGTCTTGGGCTTGCTCCAGTTGTCTTGGCCTTGTTCCACGTTTCTTGGGCTTGATCCAATTGTCTTGACCTTGCTCCAGTTGTCTTGGTCTTGTTCCAGTTGTCTTGGGCTTGCTCCGGTTGTCTTGGTCTTTCTCCAATTTTCTTGAGCTTGGTCAAGTTATCTTGGCCATTCTAGAGTTTTCTTTGGCTTGCTCCAATTATCTTGTTCTTGCTCCAGTTGTCTTGGCCTTGCTCCGATCATCTTGGGCTTTCTGCAGTTGTCTTGGGCTTGCTCTAGTTGTCTTGGGCATAATCCAGTTCTCTTGGGCTTGCTCCAGTTGTCTTGGGCTTGCTCTAGTTGTCGTGAGGGTGCTCTAGTTGTTTTGGCCTTGCTCCAGTTGTCTTGGCCTTAGTCCAGTTGTCTTGGGTTTGCTCTAGTTGTCTTGGCCTTGCTCTAGTTGGCGTTGGCTTGCTCCTGTTGTCTTGGGCTTGCTGCAGTTGTCTTGGGACTGCTCCAGTTTTCTTTCCCTTGCTTCAGTTATCTTGGCCCTTCTCCAGCTGTCTTGGCTTTGCTCCAGGTGTCTTGGGCTTGTTCTAGTTGTCTTGGGCTTGCTGAAGATGTCTTTGTCTTCCTTTAGTTGTCTTGGGCTTGATCCATTTGTCGTAGGCTTGCTCCAGATGTCTTGGGCTTGGTCCAGTTGTCTTGGCCTTGCTCCAGTTGTGTTAGGCTTGGTCCAGTTGTCTTTGCCTTGCTCCAGTTGTCTTGGGTTTGCTCCAGTTATCATGGCTTTGCTCCGGTTTTCTTGGGCTTGCTGCAGTTGTCTTGGGCTTGCTCCAGTTGTCTTGGGATTGCTCCAGTTTTCTTGGCCTTGCTTCAGTTGTCTTGGTCTTACTCCAGTTTTCTAAGTCTTGCTCTAGTTTCCTTGGGCTTGCTCCAGTTGTCTTGGCCCTGCTTCATTTATCTTGGCATTGCTCCAGTTGTCTTGGGATTGCTCCAGTTGTCTTGGACTTGTTTCTGTTGTCTTAGGCTTGCTCTAGTTGGCTTGGGCTTGCTCCACCTGTCTTGGGCTTGCTCCAGTTGTCATGGGCTTGCTTATGTTGTCTTGGTCTTGCTCTTGTTGGCTTGGACTTTCTCCAGCTTTCTTGGGCTTGCTCCAGTTGTCTTGGGCTTGCTCCTTTTGTCTTGGGCTTACTACAGTTGCATTTTCCTTGCTCCAGTTTTCTTTGGCTGGTTCCAGTTGTCTTGGAATTGCTCCACCTGTCTTGGACTTGCTTCACTTTTCTTGGGCTTGCTACAATTGTCTTGGAATTACTCCTGTTGTCTTGAACATGCTTAAATTATCTTGGCCTTGCTCCAGTTGTCTTGGTCTTGCTCCAGTTGCCTTGGCTTTGCTCCAGTTGTCTTGGGTTTGCTCCAGTTATCTTAGGCTTGCTCCAGTTTTTTGGGCTTGTTCTGTTGGAATGATGCTCCTCACCATGGCAGGAGTGACTCCAAAAACGAACACCAAAAAGACAAGCCTTAGTGGCTTAGTGGTTAATGGTGTCCACCTCTAGAGGCAGGGGCCCGGGTTCAAATCCCACAAGATGAAATTCTGCCCTGCCTCAAGGGAGGTGGAAAATAGATGCCAGGAAGCTAGCTCAACCTCTAGAGTTCCTCTTTAAGAATCTAGAAGGCCAGGTGAGGGTCCAGGAAGGTGGCACACCTTCTACTTGGGGTGACTTGTCCTACAAGGCATCTAGAGGTGTCTTGGTCTTCTGGACACCTTCCCTTCTACTAGAAGCAAGCTGAGGAATCTACGAAGAGGCAGAAGCTTCTAGAGGAGGGAAGGGATGCCTTTCCTAGGTGGGAAAAGGACAGCCTACCAAGGAGCACTCTA
>SZWC01001207.1:6101-162098 GCA_023375785.1 Penium margaritaceum | reverse complement strand
CAGCTCTTCATCTTCAAACGGCTCGTCACCCTCCGAGCCAATGAAGGCGACAACATCATGGGGATCATGCAGCAGATTGAGTCCCTCGCAGCGGAGTGCGTGGCCACGGGTTGGGAGGTCGACTCTCAGTTGCAAGCTATGATCCTCCTTCTGGCCTTGCCAGACAGTTGGAGTCCCATGATCACAGTCCTTGGTGGCTGGCCTTCCGATGAGCTGAAGTACCCCAAGGTTGCTGAGTACGTACGCAATGAGTGGATGCGANCGGTGAGGGTAACGTCCGCATTGAGTCAATTGTGGATGGAAAACCTGTCACAAGCACAATCTACGATGTGCTGCATATGCCTAACTTTGGGGCAAACCTGCTCTCCGTCAGCCGCCTTACCGACAAGGGACTTGAGGTGCTCTTCACAAAGAAGGAGGCAGTCATCCGCAAAGAGGGCAAAGAAGAGGTGATTGCGCGTGCCAAGAGGGAGGACGACTTGTACCTGCTATGCGTGAAGATCCTCAGCAGCCGGGTGGGGTCCAACGCCGCCAATCCTGCAACGAAGGATGGAGGAGACCTGGACCTATGGCACCACCGACTCTGCCACATTTCTCCATCAACAGTGAAGGAGATGGCTAAGAGGGAAGTGGTGCGGGGTCTCCAAATCAGCGGCCTTGATGGAACCAAGGAGACCGTGTGTGAGCCATGCATCATTGGCAAATCAAATCGGCAGCCGTTTGTCGCCAAGGGGACGCGTGCATCGGCGAAACTGGCCGTGGTACACACAGATGTGTGTGGACCGCTTGAGAGCTCCATCAGCGGAGCTCGCTACTTCCTTACCTTCATCGATGACCACAGCCGGAAACTTTACCTCTACCCAATGAAGCGGAAGAGTGAGGTCCTTGCGTGCATGCAAGAGTTTGTGGCTGATGTGGAGCGGCAAACAGAGTTGAAGGTGAAGGCGTTCCGGAATGACAACGGCAGTGAATATGCGGGGTGCCTTGGGTGGATGAAGAGCAAGGGGATTGAGTGGCAGAAAACAACTCCACACTGTCCACAAAAGAATGNAGGACAAGGAGAGCAATGCGTGGAAGACGCCACAAGAAGTGTGGAGCGGGAGGAAGCCGGCGGTGGGTCACCTCCGCACGTTTGGTTGTGTTGCACATGCAATGGTGCAGGCACGTGAGGGACGGAGCAAGCTGGACCCGCGTACCCGTCGGTGTGTTTTCCTTGGATATGAGAGTGGAAGGAAGGCGTATCGCCTCTTTGACCCAAGGATGCAGCAGATTGTGCGGAGTCGCGACGTCACGTTCGATGAGAAAAGCTGTTGGACAGACAAGGAGGCAGGTCTCTCCAAGAGGGGGGAGTGGATGCCACTCCTTGAGGGGGAGACGCCGGAGGACGTGAATGAGGGTGACGTCCTCGTAGCAGCACCAGCCGGAGAAGATCACCCGAGGGATGCGCGAACGGCACAATTTGTTCCGGCCAGTTCGGATGAGGAATCCGAAGCAACGGAGATGGACGTGGAGGCGGGGAGTCGACCGATGTCTCCAAGGTCTCCAAGAGAGGGGGAGCAGGCGCTTGGAGAGGATGGCGCCAAAAGGGGACAGAAACAAGAACAACCGCCTCAAGAGCCCCGCACGAGCAGCCGTGTGCGAAGAAGGACAAAAAGATACGATGCCGACAAGGGCATTTGGACTGGGTTCGCGCAAGAGGAGCCTCAAGGAGGCACTGCACAAGAAGGATGGGGCTGAGTGGGAGGGAGCAATAAAATGTAAGCTCGCCTCCCATGAGGAGAAAGTCTCCTCAGTTATAGGTTGAGCATGGACGACTGCCATGGGTGATGCGCAAGGGGGAGATTNAGGTGGCACACCTTCTAGAAGGGGTGACTTGTCCTACAAGGCATCTAGAGGTGTCTTGGTCTTCTGGACACCTTCCCTCCTACTAGAAGCAAGCTGAGGAATCTAGGAAGGGGCAGAAGCTTCTAGAGGAGGGAAGGGATGCCTTCCTAGGTGGGAAAAGGACAGCCTACCAAGGAGCACTCTAGAAGCCATAGAATCTGCTAGGAAGCTCCAAATCTGGCATGCTTTGGTGTTCTGGAAAGCTTAGATCAGTGGCTATAAAATGCCACTGCTTGTGAGCCTTGATCAAGTGTTAATTCCCATCCAATTGAGGCCAAAACTATTGCCTCACTCTCTGACCAGATTTTGCCATCCTTGGAACCAGTTGCCTCCATAGTTTCAGTCTCTCCAAAAACAGTTGGTGGTGTGAACCAGCCACTGCTAGGGACCCTCCAGGGTGCACACTCACCCTCAGGCCAACATGTTCCAGTTGTCTTGGGCTTGCTGCAGTTATCTTGGGCTTGCTCCAGTTGTCTTGAATGTGCTCTAGTTGTTTTGGCCTTGCTCTCGTTGTCTTGGCCTTGCTGTAGCTGTCTTGGGTTTGCTCATGTTGTCTTGGCCTTAATCCAGTTGTCTTGGGCTTGCTCTAGTTGTCTTGGACTTGCTCCAATTGTCTTGGGATTACTCCAGTTCGCTTGGCCTTGCTCGAGTTGTTTTAGGCTAACTCCAGTTGTCTTGGGCTTGCTCCAGGTGTCTTGGCCTTGCTCAAGTTGTCTTAGCCTTGCTCCAGTTTTCTTGTGCTTGCTCCAGTTGTCTTGGGCTTGCTCCAATTGTCTTGGGCATGCTCCAATTGTCTTGGCCTTGCTCCAGTTTTTTTGGGATTTCTCAAGTTGTCTTGGCCTTGTTCCAATTACCTTGGGCGTGCTACAATTTTATTGGTCTTCATTTAGCTGTCTTGGGCTTGCTCCAGTTGTCTTGCCCTTGCTCCTATTGTCTTGCGCTTGCTCCAGTTGTCTTGGGCTTGCTTCAGTTCTCTAAGGCTTGCTCCAGTTTTCTTGTACGTGCTATAGTTGTCTTGGCCCTGCTCCAGTTGTCTTGGCCTTGCTCGAGTTGTCTTGGGTTTGCTTCAATTGTATGGGGCTTGCTCCACTTGTCTTCGGCTTGCTCACATTGGATTTGGCTTGCTCCAGTTGACTTGGACTTGCTCGAGTTGCCTTTGGCTTGATCCAGTTATCTTGAGCTTGCTCCTGTTGTCTTGGGCTTGCTCCAGTTGTGTTGGCCTTGTTCCAGGTGTCTTGGGCTTGCTTCAGTTGTCTTGGGCTTGCTCCAGTTGTCTTGGGCTTGCTCCACTTGTCTTGGGCTTGCTCACATTGTCTTGGGCTTGCTTCAATTGTTTTGAGCTTGGTCCATTTGTCTTGGGCGTACACTAGTTGTGTTGTACCATCTCCATGTCTTGGCGTTGCTCCAGTAGTCTTAGATTTGCTCCAGTTGTCTTGGCCTTGCTCAAGTTGTCTTGGGTTTGCTCGAGGTGTCTTGGCCTTGCTGCAGTTGTCTTGGGCTTTCTCCAGTTGTCTTGGGCTTGCTCCAGTTGTCTTGGACTTGTTCCACTTTTCTTGGGCTTGCTCCAGTTGTCTTGGACTTGCTCCAGTTGTCTTCTGCTTGCTCCAGTTGTCTTGGGCTGGCTCCAATTGTCTTGGAATTGCTCCAGTTGTCTAGGCCTTGCTCCTGTTGTCGTAGGCTAACTCCAGTTGTCTTGGGCTTGCTCCAGGTGTCTTGGCCTTGCTCCAGCTGTCTTGGCCTTGCTCCAGTTTTCTTGGGCTTGCTCCAGTTGTCTTGGGCTTGCTCCAGTTGTCTTGCGGTTGTTCCAGTTGCCTTGGCCTTGCTCCAGTTTTTTTGGATTTCTCCAGTTGCCTTGGCCTTGCTACAACAGCCTTGGGCTTGCTACAATGATCTTGGCCTTTTTCTCGTTGTCTTGGGCTTGCTCCAGTTGTCTTGCCCTTGCTCCAATTGTCTTGGACTTGCTCCAGTTGTCTTGGGCTTGCTTCAGTTCCCTAAGGATTGCTCCAGTTGTTTTGGGCGTGCTATAGTTGCCTTGGCCTTGCTCCAGTTGCCTTGGCCTTGCTCCAGTGGTCTTGGGTTTGCTCCAGTTGTCTAAAGCTTGCTCCAGTTGTCTTGGGCTTGCTCACATTGGATTTGGCTTGCTCCAGTTGGCTTGCACTTGCTCCGGTTGTCTTTGGCTTGATCCCGTTGTCTTGGGCTTGCTCCTGTTGTATTTCGCTTGCTCGAGTTGTGTTGCCCTTGCTCCAGGTATCTTGGGCTTGCTCCAGTTGTGTTGGGCTTGCTCCAGTTGTCTTCGGCTTGCTCCAGTTGGCTTGGGCTTGCTCAAGTTGTCTTGGGCTTGCTCCAGTTGTCTTGAGCTCGCCCTAGTTTTCTTGGGCGTACACTAGTTGTGTTGTACCATCTCCATGTTTTCGCGTTGCTCCATTTGTCTTTGATCTGCTCCAGTTGTCTTGGCGTTTCTCCTGTCGTCTTGGGTTTGCTCGAGTTGTCTTGGCCTTGCTGCAGTTGTCTTGGGATTTCTACAGTTGTCTTGGGCTTGCTCCAGTTGTCTTGGAATTGCTCCAGGTGTCTTGGGCTTGCTCCAGCTGTCTTGGGCTTGCTCCAATTGTCTTGGAATTGCTCCAGTTTTCTTTTCCTTGCTCCAGTTTTCATAGGCTAACTCCAATTATCTTGGGCTTGCTCCATGTGTCTTGGCCTTGCTCCAGTTGTCTTGGCCTTGCTCCAGTTTTCTTGTTTGCTCCAGTTGTCTTGTGCTTGCTCCAGTTGTCTTGGGTTTGCTCCAAATGTCTTGGCCTTGCTCCAGTTTTTGATTGGATTTCTCCAGTTGTCTTGGGCTTGCTCCAGTTGTCTTGGCCTTGCGCCAAATATCTTGGCCTTGCTCCAGTTGTCTTGTGCTTGCTACAGGTGTCTTGAGTTTTCTCTCGTTGTCTTGGGCTTGCTTCAGTTCTCTAAGGCCTGCTCCAGTTGTCTTGGGCGTGCTATAGTTGTCTTGGCCTTGCTCCATATGTCTTGGGCTTTTTCCAGCTGTCTTCAGCTTGCTCCACTTTTCTAGGGCTTGCTCACATTGGCCCGGGCTTGCTCGATTAGGCTTGGGCTTGCTCCAGTTGTCTTTGGCTTGATCCAGTTGTCTTGGGCTTGCTCCAGTCGTCTTGGGCTTGCTCCAGTTGTGTCGGCCTTGCTCCAGGTGTCCTGGTTTTGCTCCAGTTGCCTTGAACTTGCTTCAATTGTCTTGGGCTTGCTCCTTTGTCTTGGGCTTCCTCAATTTGTCTTGCTCTTGCTCCAGTTGTCTTGAGCATGCTCCAGTTGTCTTGGGCGTACACTATTTGTGTTGACCTTGTTCATGTCTTGGCCTTCCTCAGTTGTCTTGGATTTGCTCGAGTTGTCTTGGCCTTGCTGCAGTTGTCTTGGGTTTTCTCGAGGAGTCTTAGCCTTGCTCCAGTTGTCTTGGGCTTGCTCCAGTTGTCTTGTGCTTGCTCTAGTTTTCTTGGTCTTGCTCCAGTTTTCTTGGCCTTGTTCCAGTTTTCTTAGGCTTGCTCCAGTTGTCTTGGCCTTGCTCCAGTTGTCTTGGGCTTGCTCAAATAATTTTTTCTTACTCCAGTTTTCTTAGGCTTGCTCCAGTTGTCTTCACCTTGCTCCAGTTGTGTTGGGCTTGTTCCAGTTTTATCGGCCTTGCTCCAGTTTTCTTGGCCTTGCATGAGTTGTCTTGGGCTTGCTAGAGTTGTCTTAGCCTTGCTCGAGTTGTCTTGCGCTTGCTCCAGTTGTCTTGAGCTTGCTCCAGTTGTCTTGGTCTTGCTCTAGTTGTCTTGGCCTTCCTCCATTCTTGGCCTTGCTCCAGTTTTCTTGGGTTTTCTCCAGTTTTCTTGGCCGTGCTCTAGTTGTCTTGGGTTTTCTCCCGTTGTCTTGGCCTTGCTCCAGTTGTCTTGGCCTTGCTCCAGTTTTCTTGGGTTTTCTCCAGTTTTCTTGGCCGTGCTCTAGTTGTCTTGGGTTTTCTCCCGTTGTCTTGGCCTTGCTCCAGTTGTCTTGGCCTTGCTCCAGTTGTATTGGGCTTGCTCCAGTTGTCTTGGGCTTGTTCCAGGTGTCTTGGGCTTGCTCCTGTTGTCTTGGCCTTGCTCCAATCTTCTTGAGCTTGGTCTAGTTGTCTTGGCCTTGCTCCAGTTTTCTTGGGCTTGATCGTATGATCGTGTTTTTGATTGAGTTGTCTTGGTCTTGATCCAGTTGTTTTGGCCTTGCTCCAGTTGTCTTGGGCTTGCTGCAGTTGTCTTGGGCTTGATCCAGTTTTCTTGGGCTTGCTCCAGTTGTCTTTGGCTTGCTCTATTTGTCATCAGCTTGCCCCAGTTGTCTTGGGCTTGCTCTAGTTGTCTTGGCCTTGTTCCATGTCTTGGCCTTGGTCCAGTTGACTTGGGTTTGCTCCAGTTGTCTTGGCCTGGCTCCATATGTCCTGGGTTTGGTCCATTTTTCTTGGCCTTGCTCCAGTTGTCTTCGCCTTGCTCCAGTTGTCTTGGGCTTTCTCCAGCTGTCTTGGGCTAAGTCCAGTTGTCTTGGCCTTGCTCCAATTTTCTTGAGCTTGCTCCACTTGTCTTGGCCTTGCTCCAGTTGTCTTGGGCTTCATCCAATTACCTTGTTTTTGCTCCAGTTGCCTTGCGCTTGCTCCAGTCGTTTTTGCCTTGCTCTAGTTGTCTTGGGCTTGCTGTAGTTGTCTTGGACTTGCTCGAGTTGTCTGGGCTTAATCCAGTTGTCTTGGGCTTGCTTCAGTTCTCTTGGGATTGCTCCAGTTGTCATTGGCGTGCTCTAGGTCTGGCCTTGCTCCAGTTGTCTTGGTCTTGCTTTAGTTGTCTTGGGTTTGCTCAAGTTGTCTTGGCCTTTCTCCATATGTCTTAGGCTTGCTCCAGTTGTCTTGGGCTTGCTGCAGTTGTATTGGAATTGCTCCACTTGTCTTGGCCTTGCTCACGTTGTCGTTGCCTTGCTCTAGTTATCTTCGCATTGCTTCTGTTGTCTTGTCTTTCCTCTACTTGTCTTGGGTTTGCTCTAGTTGTCTGAAGCTTGGTCGAGTTGGCTTGGATTTGCTCCAGTTGTTTTGGGCTTGCTTCAGTTGTTTCCGGCCTGATCTTGTTGTCTTGGGCTTGTTCCAAATGTATTTGCCTTGCTCCAGTTGTCTTTGTCCTGCTCGAGCTGTCTTGGGCTTGCTCCAGTTGTCTTGGATTTTCTCCTGTCGTGTTAGCCTTCCTCCAATTATCTTGGGTTTGCTCCAGTTGTTTTGGGCTTGCTCTTGTTGTCTTGGCCTTGCTCCAGTTCTCTTGGGAGTGCTCCAGTTGTCTTTGGCTTGATCCAGTTGTCTTTGGCTTTCTCCAATTCTCTTGGCCTTGCTCCAGTTTTCTTGGGCTTTCTGCACTTGTATTGGCCTTGCTCCACTTTTCTTGGGCTTGCTCCAATTACCTTGGCCTTGCTTCAGTTGTCTTGGATTTGCTTCAATTGTCTTGGCCTTGCTGCTGTTGTCTTGGATTTTGCTCCAGTTTTCTTGGTTTTAATCTAGTTTTCTTGGGCTTGTTCCAATTGTCTCTTGCTTGCTGCAGTTGTCTTGGGCTTGCTCCAGTTGTCCTCGGTGTGCTCTTGTTGTTTTGGCCTTGCACAATTTGTCTTGGCCTTTCTCCAGTGTCTTCGGTTTGCTCCAATTGTCTTGGCCTTTCTCCAGTTTTCTAGGGCTTGCTCTCTCTCTCTTGGCATTGCTCTCGTTTTCTTGGCCTTGCTCAAGCTATCTTGGGCTTGCTCCAGCTGTCTTGGGCTTGCTCCAGTTGTCTTAGGCTTGGCCCAGTTGGCTTGGGCTTGCTCCAGCTGTGTTGGACTTTCTCGAGTTGTCTTGGGATTGCTCCAGTCGTATTTACCTTGCTCCGGTTGTCTTTGGCTTGCTCTAGTTGTCTTTGGCTTTCTTCAGGTGTCTTGGGCTTGCTCCAGTTGTCTTTGGATTACTCCAGTTGTGTTGGGATTGCTTTAGAAATCTTGGCCTTGCTGCAGTTGTTTTGTGTTTGCTCCAGTTGTCTTGGCCTTGCTGTTGTTGTCTTGGCCTTGCTCCAATTGTATTAGCCTTGCTCCAGTTGTATTGGGCTTGCTCCAGTTGTCTTGGGCTTCCCCTAGCTGTCTTGGCCTTGATCTTGTTTTTTTGGGCTTGCTACAGTTTTCTTGGCCTTGCTCCAGTTGTCTTGGGCTTGCTCCAATGATCCTAGCCTTGCTCCAGTTGTCTTGGGCTTGGACCAGTTCTCTTGGCCTTGCTCCAGTTGTCTTGGGTTTGCTCCACTTGTCTTTTGCTTGGTCGAGTTGTCTTCAGCTTGCTCCAGATGCCTTGGGTAGGCTCTAGTTGTTTTGGCATTGCCCCAGTTGTCTTGGCCTTTCTCCAGTATCTTGGGTTTGCTCCAGTTGTCTTGGCTTTGCTCCAGTTGTCTTGGGCTTGCTCTAGTTGTCTTGGCCTTGCTCCAGTTGTCTTGGCTTTGCTCCAGTTGACTTTATCTTGCTCTAGTTGGCTTGGTCTTGGTCCAGCTGTCTTGGACTTGCTTGATTTGTCTTGGGCTTGCTCCAGTTGTATTTGCCTTGCTCCAGTTTTCTTCGGCTTGCTCCAGATGTCTTCGGCTTGCTCCAGGTGTCTTGGGCTTGCTCCAGCTGTCTTGGCCTTGCTCCAGTTGTGTTGGGCTTGCTCCAGTTGTCTTGGACTTTTTCTAGTTGTTATGGGTTTTCTCCAGTTTTCTTGGCCTTCCTGTAGTTGTCTTGGCGTTGCTCAAGTTGTCTTGGCCTTGCTCCATTTGTCTTGGGCTTGCTCCAGTTCTCTTGGGCTTGCTCCAGTTGTCTTTGCCTTGATCCAGTTTTATTGGGATTTCTATAGTTGTTTTGCCCTTGCTTCAGTTGTCTTAGGATTGCTCCAATTATCTTGGCTTTCCTCTAGTTTTCTTGGGCTTGATCCAGTTCTCTTGGCCTTGCTCCAGTTTTCTTGGGTTTTCTCCAGTTGTCTTGGGCTTGCTCCAGTGCTGTTGGGCTTGTTCCAGTTGTCTTGGACTTGCTCCAGTTGTCATGGGCCTGCTAAATTTGTCTTGGGCGTGCTCTAGTTGTTTTGGCCTTGCTCCAATTATCTTAGCCTTGCTCCAGTTGTCTTGGGTTTGCTCAAGATATCTTGGCCTTGCTCCAGTTATCTTAAGCTTGCTCCAGTTGTCTTGGGCTGGCTCCAGTTGTCTTGGGATTGCTTCAGTTGTCTTTGCCTTGCTCCAGTGGCCCTAGGCTTGCTGCAGGTGTCTTGGGCCTGCTCAAGTTGTCTTGGCCTTGCTCCAGTTGCCTTGGAATTGCTTCAGTTTTCTTGGGCTTGCTCAAGTTGTCTTGGACTTACTTCAGTTATCTTGGGCTTGATCCATTTTTCTTGGCCTTGCTCCAGTTTTCTTGGGATTGCTCTAGTTGTCTTAGCCTTGCTCCAATTTTCTTGGGCTTGCTACAATTATCTTGGCCTTGCTCCAGTTTTCTTGGGCTTGCTCTAGTTGTCTTGGCCTTGCTCCAATATTCTTGGGCTTGCTCCAGTTGTCTTTGGCTTGCTCCAGTTGCCTTGGGCTTGCTCCAGCTGACTTTGGCTTGCTCTAGTTTTCTTGGGCGTGCTCTAGTTGTCTTGGCCTTACTCTAGTTGTCTTGGCCTTGATACAGTTGTCTTGGGTTTGCTCCTGTTTTCTTGGGCTTGCTCTAGTTGTCTTGGGCTTGCTCTTGTTGTCTTGGCCTTGCTCAAGTTATCTTAGCCTTGCTTAAGTTGTCGTGGGATTGATCTAGTTCTCTTGGCCTTGCTCCAGTTGTCTTGGGATTGCTCCAGTTCTCTTGACCTTTCTCCAATGATTCTATTTTTGCTCCAATTGTCTTAGGCTTGCTCCAGTTGTCTTGGGCTTGCTCCAGTTGTCTTGGCCTTGTTCCACGTTTCTTGGGCTTGCTCTAGTTGTCTTGGCCTTGCTCCTGTTTCCTTGGGTTTGCTCCAAAAATTCTTATCTTGGTGCAGTTGTCTTAGGCTTGCTCCAGTTCTCTTGGCCTTGCTCCAGCTGTCTTGGGCTTGCTCCAGTTGCCTTGGCCTTGCTCCAGTTTTCTTGGCCTTGCATGAGTCATCTTGGGCTTTCTCGAATTGTCTTGGCCTTGCTCCAGTTTTCTTATGCTTGCTGCAGTTGTCTTGAGCTTGCTCCAGTTGTCTTGGGCTTGTTCTAGTTGTCTTGGCCTTGCTCCATGTCTTGGCCTTGCTCCAGTTGTCTTGGGTTTTCTCCAGTTGTCTTGGCCGTGGTCCAGTTCTCTTGGTTTTTCTCCAGTTGTCTTGGCTTTGCAACAGTTCTCTTTGCCTTGCTCCAGTTATACTGGGCTTGCTCCAGTTCTCTTGGGCTTGTTCCAGTTGTCTTGGGCATGCTCTAGTTGTCTTGGCCTTGCTCCAATATTCTTGAGCTCAGTAAGCTGTCTTGGCCATATTCCATTTGTCTTGGGCTTGCTCCAATTATCGTGTTCTTCCTCCAGTTGTCTGGGGAATGCTCGAGTTGTCTTGGGTTTGCTCCAGTTGTTTTGGTCTTGCTCCAGTTGTCTTGGACTTGCTCCAGTTGTCTTGGGCTTGCTGCAGTTGTTTTGGGATTGCTCTATTTTTATTTGGCTTAATCCAGTTGTCTTGGGCTTGCTCAAGTTGTCTTTAGCTAGCTCAAGCTGTCTTGGGGGTGCTCTACTTGTTTTGGCCTTGCTCCAGTTGTCTTGGCCTTGCTCAAGTTGTCTTGGATTTGCTCTAGTTGTCTTGGCCTTGCTCTCGTTGTCTTTGTCTTGCTCCAGTTGTCTTGGTCGTGCTGCAGTTGTCTTTGGATAGATCCAGTTGTCTTGGCCTTGCTCATGTTGTCTTTGCGTTGCGCCAGTTTTCTTGGGCTTACTCCACTTGTCTTTGGCTTTCTCCAGTTTTCTTGAGCCTGCTCAAAATTTCTTTGGCTTGCTCTAGTTATCTTGGGCTTGCTCTAGTTGTCTTGTGCTTGTTCCATGTGTCCTGGGCTTGTTTCAGTTGTCCTGGCCTTGCTCCAGTTGTGTTGGGCTTGCTCTAGTTGTCTTGGCCTTGCTCGAATTGTCTTGGATTTTCTCTTGTTGGCTTAGCCTTTGTCCAGTTGTCTTGGTCTTCCTCAAGTTGTCTTGGGTTTGCTCCAGTTGTCTTGGGCTTGTTCCAGCTGTCATTAGCTTGCTTGAGTTGTCTTGGCCTTGCTTCAATTTTCTTGATCTTGGTCAAGTTGTCTTGGCCTTGCTCAAGTTGTCTTGGGCTTGCTCCAATTATCTCGTTCTTGCTCCTGTTGTCTTGGGCTTGCTCCAGTTGTTTTGGCCTTGCTCCAGTTGTCTTGGGCTTGCTGCAGTTGTCTTGGGCTTGCTCCAGTTATGTTGGGCTTAATTGAGTTGTCTTGGGCTTGCTCCAGTTTTCTTGGGCTCGCTCCAGTTTTCTTGGTCATGATATAGTTGTTCTAGCCTTGCTCTAGTTGTCTTGGCCTTACTCCAGTTGTCTTGGGTTTGCCCCACTTGTTTTGGCCTTGCTCTAGTTGTCTTTGGCTTGCTCCAATTGTCTTGGGCTTGCTGGAGTTGTCTTGGGATTGCTCCAGTTGTCTTGGCCTTGCTCCAGTTGTCTTGGCATTGCTCAAGTTGTCTTGGCCTTGCTCCAGTTGTCTTGGATTGCTCCAGTTGTCTTTGGCTTGCTCCAGTTGTCTTGGGGTTGCTCAAAATGTCTTTGACTGGCTCTAGTTGTCTTGGTCTTGCTCCAGTTGTCTCTGGCTTGCTCCAGGTGTCTGAGGCTTGCTCCAGTTGTTTTGGCCGTGCTTCAGTTGTGTTGGGATTGTTAGATAACACCACAGAAGAAACTCCCTCAGTGCACTTACCCAGGAGGAAAATCTATTCTCAATATTGGTTCAGGTCTTAGACCAGAACCACCTCGGCAGCCTCTAGTCAATTCAGGAACCGTTGAACTGATAGGAGCCGAGTCATCCCCTAGTAAAGTGACACCTGTCAGCCACGTCCGGCTAGTGGAAAGAAGCCATTGCTTTGCTAGCTTGTCCTGTTTTGTCCTTTTATACCGAGGATGTTCATTCCCTCGAGTTAACCAGAACAGTTCTTTGCAATCTCTTTCCCTTTGGTTCCATGGCTTATGCGCCGTGTCCTTGCTCTGCTCGCACTTTGTCCATTCTTTCTTTGCCAACCACTCTCTCTTGGAGCCCTTTGCTCTGTCTCCCTTCGCCCAAGCACTTGTCGACCCATCACTCATCTCGCTCTCCCTATCTCTCACCATTGTTTGTCTATCCCATCTCTGCCTTCCTTACGTTCTACGACTAACTACTCAAAGCCGCTCATGCCTTTCTGCTTCTGTCATCGTACTGACGCAGCTGAGCACGTTCCGTTGCTTTTTCTTGCTTCTGCTATTGCTGTTCTCATGCTTGCATTCTTCTGTCATGGTATCAGAGCATCAGGCAACATCACTTGGTGCTCTGTGACCTAGTCATCACTCTGCTGCCGCCATCGCTTTACCTCTATGATCTGTATTTTTCCGCCTCCGCCACCATCACTTCGCATCTCTCTGCTCTGCCAGCAGCTGACGTCAGCAGCGCTGCTTGAAATGCTCCTTGTGCTAAAGAAGCATCTTGTCATCCTGAGAAGGCCCTGCGCCCATCCTGCGCCCGCGGCCAAAAGGCGACTCGTCCTCAGCAACAGCTGCAAGCAGCTCTCGAGCCGCCATCAACCGTCATCTTCTTTGAAGCTTCCTACCGCCGACCATTTGCCGTCCCTCATCATCCCAGCCTCTGCAAGCACTTCCGCCTCCCTCATCCTCTTCATCAGTATCATATTCTTCATCCACTTCATCAGCCTCAGGCCTTCTCGCATTCATCGCCTCGAGCCGCTCTCTGGCACCGCCTCTGCTCGTCGTCAGCAACGACAAATTGTCTTCCGCCATCGGGATATTGGACACAACCAGTCTTCCCACCCGTCGGTCTTGGGCCAAGTGGGGAACAAGCCGTCACTCTCCCGACATCCACGGACCGAAATTACTGGTCAGCTCACGACTTGCCCCGCTGCAGCTGACTTCCACCTGCTGTCAAGATATCGAACACCACCAGTCTTCCTGCCCGTCGATCTCGGACCAACTGGGGAACAAGCCGTAACTCTCTTGACAACTGAGGAACACGTTGCCTCGTCCATGTCCACTACTACCTCCTTCCTTGCTTTGCCCTCTGCCCAGTGCTGCCGCTCCTCCATCACCCTCATCACGACATCATCATCCTCCTCCTGTCATCGCCTCTTCATCACTCTCACTGCGCCATCATCATCCTCCTCAGCCTCTTCGCCATCAGTTTCTATACACTCAAACCCATCATTTCCCTCCGTCCAGCCTCACATCAGCCTCTTCCCAGCTTCCTCCGCCTCCTCCAAGCCGCCTCTGATCAGCGTCCACTTTGCCCTCATCAGCATTGCCTTGAAGCGCACGTGGTTCCGCCCCTGCACCCACTCAGCCATCCATCGCTCCTCCGCCATCATCCACTTCTTATTTTCCGCTCGGCACAAGGATCCACCCGGTCGCATCGCCTGTTCCGCGACAACCTGCGCCCACTCCAAAGCTTCCGCAGCGCACAAGGTTTTGCCCCTGCACCCACTTCTTCAAAACATCAGCCTCTGCTTCCATCCTCTGGAATCTTCAGCATATATTGCCAGCACAAGGATCTGCACGAGCTAGCTACCCACTTCGCAGCAGCCTGCACCCACGCCAGCAGTAGATTTCTCGCGGCGCGTCAGTAATCACCTTCCCCTTGCCGCATCCTACTCCCCTAATTCACAGCGCATGAGGTTTTGACCCCCGCGCCCACTCTTTCATCATCGAATCCTTCGCCATCGTCGGCTTTTATCTGCTCGCGGATCCGCTCAGTTGCATCGCCCGTTTCGCGACGACCTGCGCCCACGCCGAAACTTCTACAGCGCACGTGGTCTCGCCCCTGCGCCCACTCAGCTATCGCGTCTCCGCTATCATCCGCCCTTCTCACCTGCTCTGCAAATGAATCCGCCCGGTCGCATTGATAGGACTGCCCCACGCTGCTGTCTAGTCTGCTGCATCACCCTCCGCTCAACAAGACTCGCTCAAATACATTGTTGCCCCTGCATTAACCCACCTCACGGTAACATCTTCCTGCATTGTCTGCTCCTAGTGTCAGCCAGCATCTGCTCATCCAAGAATTCAACAGTATCCACCTCCAAACCCCTTCGAGCAACCCACCAGCAACAACCACAGATGGCGGGTCGACGATCCATCTCCTGGTGGGAGCAGCGACAAATCTCTCCAGAGACCTTCGCCATTGCCACACGTATTCCAATACTTCACTTCAACTCCACTGGCATACAAAATTATCATGCCTGGCATGCCGCCCTACGAAGAACAACAAATGTCGACATCCACAACATCAACCTCTGGACTATCTTCTCCCAAAGGAGAAAATACTTCCAATCTGACCGCTACAACTTAAATGACAACGGGGAGGTCACCCGATACTAGCGCAACTACTTCTACGTCGAGTATCAAGCCCTGCTTATCCTCTGGCTAACTACAGAGCAACCATTCCGCACCTCTCTTAGACATTATGATGCTTGAATATCTGACATCCATGCACTAGTAATGGAACTGAGAGAAATCAGTGGAAGAAGAGGACTACCATGGTGGCTCAACCGACCACGACGTGTGAGAGTGCGTAGCCTCCCGGAACCACTAAGGGTTCCCTCTCCAGAGAATCTTCCCAGTCCTCCCTCTCCATTATCAATAGCCACACCTTCAACGGAGGAGGACTAGAAGACCCCTGGACTCTCCAAGATTGACCACCTGTGTAAGTACCCTGTGTGAGTTTCAAGGAGGGTGTCAGAAAATACCACCGAAGAAACTCACTCAGTGCACTTACCCAGGAGGAAAATCTATTCTCAATAATGGTTCAGGTCTTAGACCAGAACCACCTCGGTAGCCTCCAGTCAATTCAGGAACTGTTGAACCGACAGGAGCCAAGTCATCCCCTAATAAAATGACACCTGTCACCCGCGTCCGGCTAGCGGAAAAAAGTCGTTGCTTTGCTAGCTTGTCCTGTTCTGTCTTTTTATACGGAGGATGTTCATTCCCTCAAGTTATCCAGAACGGTTCTTTGCATTCTGTTCCCCTTTGGTTCCGCAGCTTCGCCGCCGTGTCTTTGCTCTGCTCGCACCTCGCCCATTTTGTCCTTGCCAACCACTCTCTCTTGGAGCCCTTTGCTCCGTCACCCTTCGGAATTATGGTTAATCACCTCAAATTCATACACTTGTCGATCAGTGTATCAAGAAGTGTATTCTTATATGCAAGTATTATTCATAAAACATCCACATGAATGCATGTCAGTAACGCCCAGATGTACATTCCTTATATAGGATGAAAACTATAATGATCCCTATGTGATGTTTAGTTGTTTCTGTGAACCGTCCATGTTCACTAGATTGTTCACTACCCAATAC
The DNA here is from genome assembly GCA_023375785.1 of Penium margaritaceum. Lineage (NCBI taxonomy): Eukaryota > Viridiplantae > Streptophyta > Zygnematophyceae > Desmidiales > Peniaceae > Penium > Penium margaritaceum. Next base: position 146,708 of record SZWC01001207.1, on the reverse strand, counting down.
ATTTGTTGATACACAGTTTCACGGGTGAGGCAATTGGTCATATATGACCCTTTGCCCAAGCACTTGCCGACCCATCACTCATCTCGTTCTCCCTATCTCTCACCAGCCTCTGTCTATCGCATCTCTGCCTTCCTTACGTTCTACGACTAACTGCTCGGAGCCGCACATGCCTTTCTGCTTCCGTCATCGTACTGACGCAGCTGTGCACGTTCCATTGCTTCTGCTTGCTTCTGCTATTGCTGTTCTCATGCTTGCATTCTTCTCACAGGGATTGCTTCAGTTGTCTTGGCCTTGCTCCAGGTGTCTTGGGTTTTCTCCAGTTGTCTTGGCCTTGATCCAGTTGTCTTGGGTCTGCTCCAGTTGTCTTAGGCTTGCTCCAGTTGTCTTGGACGTTTTCCACTTGTCTTGGGCTTGCTGCAGTTGTCTTGGCCTTGCTCCAATTTTCTTGAGCTTGTTCAAGCTGTCTTGGCCTTGCTTGAGTTGTCTTGGGCTTGCTCCAATTATCTTTTTCTTGCTCAAGTTGTCTTGGGCTTGCTCCAGTTGTTTTGGCCTTGCTCCAGTTGTCTTGGGCATTTTGCAGTTGTCTTGGGCTTGCTCCAGTTTTCTTGGGCTTAATCCAGTTGTCTTGGGCTTGCTCCAATAGTCTTGGGCTTGCTCCAGTTATCTTGAGCGTGCTCTTGTTGTTTTGGCCTTGCTCCAGTTGTCTTGGACTTGCTCCAGTTCTATTGGGTTTGCTCTCGTTGTCTTGGCCTTGCTCTAGTTGTCTTTGGTTTGCTCCAGTTGTCTTGGGCTTGCTGTAGTTGTCTTGGAATTGCTCAAGTTGTCTTTGCCTTGCTCCAGGTGTCTTCGGCTTGCTCGACTATCTTGGGCTTTCTCAAGTTGTCCTGGGCTTGCTCAAAATGTCTTTGTCTTGCTCTGGTTGTCTTGGGCTTGCTCTAGTTGTCTTGGGCTTGCTCCAAGTGTCTTGGCCTTGCTCTAGTTGTGTTGGGCTTGCTCGAGTTGTCTTGGCCTTGCTCCACTTGTCTTGGGTTTGCTCCAGTTGTCTTGGCCTTGCTCCAGTTGTCTTGGGCTTGGTCCAGTTGTTTTTGGCTTGCTCCAGTTGTCTTGGGATTGCACCAGTCCTCTTGGCCTTGCTCCAGTTGTCTTGGTCTTACTCCAGTTGTCTTAGTCTTGCTCCAGTTGTCTTGGGCTTGCTCCAGTTTTCTTGGCCTTGGTTTATTTATCTTGGCCTTGCTCTTCTTGTCTTGGGCTTACTCCAGTTGTCTTGGACTTGCTCCAGTTTTCTAGGGCTTGCTCCAGTTCGCTTGGGCTTCCTACAGCATTCATGGGCTTGCTCCAGTTTCCTTTGGGTTGCTCTTGTTGTCTTGGGCTTGCTCCAGTTAGCTTGGACTTCCTCCAGCTGTCTTGGGCTTGCTCTAGTTTTTTTGGGCTTGCTCCTTTTGTCTTGGGCTTGCTCCAGTTCTGTTTGCCTTGTTCCTATTGTCTTTGGCTAGCTCCAGTTGTCCTGGAATTGCTCCAGTTGTCTTGGGCTTGCTCCAGTTGCCTTGGACTTCCTCCAGTTATCTTGGGATTGCACCAGTTCTCTTGGCCTTGCTCCAGTTGTCTTGGAATTTCTCTAATTCTCTTGGGATTTCTCGAGTTGTGTTGGCCTTGCTCGAGTTGTCTTAGACTAACTCCAGTTTTCTTGGGCTTGCTCCAGGTTTCTTGGCGTTGCTCCAGTTGGCTTGGCCTTGCTCCAGTTTTCTTGGGCTTCCTCCTGTTGTCCACGGCTTGCTCTAGTTGTCTTTGGCATACTCCAGTTGTCTTGGCCTTGCTCCAATGTTTTTGGGATTTCTCCAGTTGTCATGGCCTTGCTCCGATTGCCTTGGGCTTGCTACAATTATCTTGGCCTTGCTCTAGTTGTCTTGGGCTTGCTCCAGCTGTCTTGGCCTTGCTCCAATTGTCTTGGGCTTGCTCCAATTGTCTTACGCTTGCTCCAGGTGTCTTGGGCTTGCTTCAGTTCTCTAATGCTTGCTCCAGTTGTCTTGGGCTTGCTATAGTTGTCTTGGCCTTGCTCCTGATGTCTCGGCCTTGCTCCAGTTGTCTTAGGTTTGCTCCAGTTGTCTTGGGCTTGCTCCAAATGTCTTGGGCATGCTCACATTGGCTTGGGCTTGCTTAAGTTGGCTTGGGCTTGCTCCAGTTGTCTTTGGCTTGCTCTAGTTGTCTTGGGCTTTCTCCAGTTGTCTTAGGCTTGCCCGAGTTGTCTTGGGCTTGCTCGAGTTTTCTTGAGCTTGCTCCAGTTGTCTTGGACGTACACTAGTTGTGTTGTCCCATGTCCATGTCTTGGCCTTGCTCCAGTTCTCTTGTGTCTGCTCCAATTGTCTTGGCCTTGCTCCAGTTGTCTTGGGTTTGCTCGAGGTGTCTTGGCCTTGCTGCAGTTGTCTTGGGCTTGCTACAGTTGTCTTGGGCTTGCTCCAGTTGTCTTGGCCTTGCTCCAATTTTGTTGGGCTTGCTCCGGTTGTCTTGGACTCTCTCCAGTTGTCTTGGCTTGCTCCAGATGTCTTGGGCTTGCTCCAATTTTTTTGGGATTGCTCAAGCTGTCTTTGTTGTTCTTCTATGCCCAATGGCCATTGCTATGGCTTGATGGACAGGTTGGGCGTGCACAGCTCCCTTGGAGTAAGTCCCCCAAACCTTGTTCGTGGTGCAAGTCCATGCAAGACACCAGAAGTGTAGTGCAACGGATAGCATGTTGGACTTAGGAACAAGAGGTCCTGCCATCGAGCCTTAATGTGCGCAAGAAGGTTTTTGACCTTCTTGCACATGGGAAGCTTCTTAGACATTCCTCCATGCATGAGGAGAGTGTGCCACTTGGCAGTCAGCAGATGCGCCAATTGGCGGACTGGTGAGGTGGTGTGGAGTGACCACCCCAAAAGTGCCACTACCCACACACGTTAGAAGCCAGGTGTAGGACTATATGTTCCAGGCTAATTCCTCATTCTAGTTACACAGTCTGGCCTTAGATGCTCCTAACAGATTTTTCCAACTAAGTAACAATATAAAGAAGACAATGGTTGGTCTAAGCCCCAGGAGTTAGTCTTTGACTAGCACCTCACGCGAAAGTGACCAAGTGTTAAGTGGACACAGTTGCTAGCAAGTGATTGCCTAGGAATTGCTCAGTGTGGAACCGTGATCCTGAGGGTGATATCTTCTCCTAGCTGAAATGCTAGGAGCGGATGGAAGGTGCTATTGTGTCAGCCCTGTTTTCTAGTCCGTTTGCCTCAGGCCGGTTGACAAAGGGTTATGGGTCCACATTGACTAGGTTTAAAGCACGCTTTTCTCAACTCTGGTACTCTCTCTCCAAGTACGCACATCAGCTCCATCAGCTCTATGAGCTCCATCTGCTTCATCAGCCGCAACAGCTGAACTTGCCGGGTCCATGCTGGCTTTGGAAGCTTACGACAAGCTCAAGCGCGTGCACCAATCCACCTCCCTTGTCAACAGATTATTCATCCTACAACGGCTAATCAACATGCGGGTGAATGAGGGCGAATCAATCCCCGAATTCATACAGGAGTTTGAAGTACTCCTTGGCGAGGCTCGCCAGATGAACTGGGTCCTTGACAAAAACATGCAAGCCATGATCCTCCTTATGGCGCTACCGGAGAGCTGGAGCCCAATGATCATCGTCACGGGCGGCTGGAAGGAGGATGATCTGACGTACACGACAGTGTCCAAGTACGTGTGAAACAAGGCCATGCGCCGTAGCAGAAGCGAGGCTGACTTCTCAGCCTATGCCGCACGCTATGGTGGCTGTGGGAGCAAAGGGTCAGCCTCTGGTCAGAAAGGCGGCAGCGGAAGCGGCGGTGGCGGAGGCAACAATTGCAGGAAGGCTTCCAAGCAACAGGGCAACTGCCGCAACTGCGGCAAACCTGGGCACTGGGCAAGAGAGTGCAGGTCACCAAAGAAGGAAGAGGGCGGAAGCGGTGGGAACAAAGGCAGCAAAAAGTTTGGCAAAGAAGCCACCAACATGATGGCACAGAGCACACCTCCGGCAAAAAGAGCGGCGGTGCTCAGGCCAGGAGCTTTCGGGCTCGACTCCGGCACCGATCATCACTCCAGCAACGACAAGGCTGGATTTGTCTCCATTGGCCCCACCGAGCTGCGGTTTAGATCCACAAATGGTAGCGTTGTGAACGCAAAGAGCGTGGGAGACAAGCTCGTGAGCATCAGCCTCAATGGTGCGGAGAAGGATGTACAGCTACGTGACGTGGTCTACATGCCCTCCTTTGCGGAAAACCTCCTGTCTGTGTGAAAAATAACTAACAACAACATGACGGTGGTGTTCACGCAGAAGAAGGCAGTCATCGCCAGGAACGAGGACATCAAGGACCTCTACGCCAACAAAGATATTGTGGCACAGGTCCCACGGGTTGACAAGCTCTACGTATCGCAGACAATGACAACAACGAGCTCGGAAGACGAGGATCATGCAAGTGCGGCGGAGGCAGTGGTCTCGGCACCAATGCAGGAGAGCACACCAACGGAAACTGAAAAAACATCCTCTGCCATAAAGGACGAAGACACTGATCTGTGGCATAGACACTTTGGGCACGTTACAAACAGCATGCTCTAAGTCATCCAACAACAACGGCTGGTTTGCGGCATGGATGGTTGCAAGAAGGATGCGGTTGGGTGTGGCAGCCTGTGTGAACCTTGCCTCCAAGGCAAGACCAAGCAAAACGCGCTTTGAGCGCAACGGTCGCCGCGCAGATCAGCCCTTAACCTGATTCACACCGACGTGTGCGGACCCTTTTGCACGGTGTCAAACGGTGGTAGCAAGTATTTTCTGACCTTCATCGACGACCACAGCCGCAAGGTGTGGATCTTCTTCCTCAAAAAAAAGAAGGAGGTTAGAGAAAAGCTGCAAGATGTTGTCTCCATGATAGAGTGGCAGACTGGAAAGAAAGTCAAAGCAATGCGGTGCGACAACGGCGGAGAGTATGAGGCATGCAAGGGCTGGTTGCGGCCAGAGTTGACTTTGTTGCTCGTAGGAGGCCGACTACAACAACATCGGCACCTCGAGAGGCATCGATGTAACATCGATGTGGTGTAGAAGGCCAGGGGGCACTCGGGACCATGCGAGACTGTTTTTTCCCACGAGCCCAAGTACCCACTGAGGATAAGTCTCGCACCGAGAACATTGCACGTTCAGTTCCCAGAGCGATACTCTGTTTTTCATGCACGCATCCTGCCGAAAGCACATTACATGGCACACTTCATGACAGCTGGATGTATCACCCTGATTCAACCAATGATGTCCACGCATCATACGTTGCACTTGGACAGGCTTCATTCTGTGGCACAGCTTGCCCTCATCCTGAGCCGCCATGGCAATGGCCAATCACATGCCGAACCTTGGACTTGAGAATATCCGCATGAGCCGATACTTTGTTGTGGAAAAAATGGTTTGCATAGTTTATTCAAGTACCTTATGTACAAAAAATGACAAATAATTTGACAGGTTTGGTCGATACATATGGAATATGTCGGACTGTAAAAAGTCAACAAAATATGTTGTACATGAATCTTTCCGGAACATCGTGACATTGTGTCAACTATAGTTATTTGAGTGTTTAGTCGTTCAAACCAATCGCATGGCCTGGGTTGAATGATCGAATGTGCGGAGGATGTACCAGGTGTGAATGAAATACCGATCGACACCATCGAGCAACGTGTCACTCAATGACGTCGAGCCTCGACGCCATCCAGCGACATTTCACTACGGTTGAGCCACACTTCTCTGCGTCCGACACAAGCAAGACTTGCACCGCCATCGGTGCAAGACTTACACCGATGGCAGTAACAAACCCCCCCCCCCCTGTTCCGTGCTGAACCCAACACTTTGGCACACTGGCGCCTGAGGCCGGTGCGCCGGTGCGTTCCTCCCACCATGGCGTCTTCTCAGCCCAATTCCAACACCTGCTCAAACCGAACATCCACCGCAGGTTCCATTCCCACGGTAGCTGTTGTATCCGCTATATTGGCACAATTCGATGCCCATAAGTGGAATCCACCAAAGAAACGGGTCCTCACCGGTGATTTCCTCACCAAAGAACTGTCCAAGCACTGCGAGCCCAAGCCAACGAGCAGCAAAAAGGCGGGATTTGACTGTGGCTCGTGCGCCAAGAGGGTGAGCGGGACGTGTGACCGCATCCGCGGCCACTTCCCCTGCAACAACCCGAATTTGGGGAAGTGTCCCCATCCTCCACCAACATGCAGGGACGCGTTGGGCATGGAGCGATTTCCACCGCCGCCGGCAGGATGGCAGCCATACAGCGTGAAGCTGTACAAGGGAGAGGGCACCGAATGGGGGACGAAGGACAAACCGGTGCCGTGGCTCAAGTTGTGGGAGGCCGAGGAGAAAGCAGCCCAAGCAGCAGAAGGGGGATTGACGCTGCAGCACGACTCCACTGATGACGATGGTGGGGACGCGGCAGGTCCAAGCAGGCAGGCAGCCACAACAAGACTTGAGGGTGAGATACCTCTCTTTGACATCAACAAGGCCGCCTCTTTTCGACAATCCAACATGGTTGAGCACTCTGACAGGACGAGCAACGTGAACTGCCAGCTGGACATAGTGAAACTCATGTGCATTGCTGCTTTACCCATCTCCTTCTGTCGGGAGCCAGCACTCATGGATGTCATCAAGTCAGCAAAGAAGACAACACCAAGCTTTAGGTTGCCAGCCAGAGGCACAGTGGTGGATGACTTGCTCCCGAAACTAAATGCACAGCTTGCTGAGCTAGACGCGCCTTTGAAGCAGGGATGGACAACGTATGGCACCAGTCTAGCAGTTGACGAGTGGTCCGATAGGCAGATCAGGCCAGTTTACAATGCAATGGCAGTCAATGCAATGGGCTCGGTCCACCTGTTCTCGCGTGATGCTAGCGGTCTGACTAGGGATGCAGACCACACTGCCTCCATGATAGAGGCAGTAATCGAAGCAGTGGGTGAGGAGAAGGTTGTTTCGGTGATATGTGACAATGCTTCACTAAACAAGAAGGCATTCGACCAGCTGCGGGTGAAGTATCCGAAGTTGATTTTCCAGGGTTGTTGTGCACACAACATTGACGTGATCATGAAGGATGTTGGGAAGACTGCATGGGGTGCAGGGATCATCGGACGGTGTGAGAAAGTCATTGCATTCTTCAGGAACAATGCAATGCCTCGAACATGGCTAAAGGACAAAACAGGGGGCAAGGTGCTCAAGAAGAGGTGCGACACCCGCTTTGTCTCCATGTTTGACATGGTGGAGCGGTTACTGGAGCTGCGGGAGGAGCTCGAGGAGTTTGTGCAGCTGGAAGTATGGAAGCAGATTGGTTCGCAACGGGATGCCGGCTTCAAAAGTCGGAAGAGGGAGGTGAGACGGATCGTATGACGCAAGGTCTTCTGGCTCCAGGTCCGTCAGTTGAAGGACTTGCTTCTGCCCTTGGTGCGGGTGCTGCGTGTGGCTGATTCCCCGGGTGGGGGGGCTGGTGAGATATACGAGGGCTTGTTGGACTGTGCGAAGCAAGTTAAAGCGCTGGTTGAGAAGAAGGGCAAGAAGGGACGGAAGGTTGCAGAGTCTCATGTGAACTATGTTGTGGGCAGATTGGACCACCGCTGGTCCAAGGATATGAGCTGTCCTTTGTATGTTGCTGCCCGGCGTCTGCATCCTCAGCACTTTGGAAACGATCTGTCCAGTGACGCCATTACCCTGCAAGCATGGCAGGCAGTGATGGAAGCACTGGTTCCAGAAGAGAAACACGACGCCATGATGAAGGAGATCGGTGCATTCCAGCTGGCTCAGACCATGGTTGTCCATGATCCCATGGTGACACCTCGCAGGAATGCCAAGGCTGTTGCTGCAGTAGCAAAAGTGCAATGTGGCACAATGTCTGCTGCAGAGTGGCATGTCAACTACATGTGCAACCTGCCCGTGTTTCGCGATCTGGCATTGAAGCTGTTGTCGCAGCCATGTTCTTCATCTGAGTGTGAGCGTGTATTTTCCACTCACGAGTTGATCCACACTGCCAGGAGGAACCGGCTCAAGGTGTCGACACTCAAGCTCCTCGTTCGGTGCAACGTCCGTCTACGCAAGCACTACGGCCGGAATGGATGCATGGCAGCAAACACCATCACTGTAGCCGCGGAAGCAGAAGCAGAAGCTGACGCAGAGGCCAGCGAGGATGATGGGGAGGTTGTTGAGGAGGAGGGAGTGTTGAGTGAGCCAGAGGATGACATGGAGAGTGATGATGAGGGGGGGGATGAGGAGGAGGAGGAGGAGGCAGAGGAGGCATTGGGAGATGATGATGTGGTTGAAGTCATGTCGTCTATTCGAGTCATGAGCAGCACACCTGGAATGCCTCACGCTCGTCCAGTACGTGTTCGTGCACAGGTGAAGGCCTCAAGCAGCAATGCCGCAGCTCGTGGAGCGGGTGGTGAAGGGGCAGCACGTGGAGAAGGGGCAGCAGGTGGAGAAGGGGCAGCAGGTGGAGAAGGGGCAGCAGTTGGAGAAGGAGCAGCAGCTGGAGAAGGGCCAGCAGCTGGAGAAGGGACAGCAGGTGGAGAAGGGACAGCAAGTGGAGAAGGGGCAGAATGTGGGGAGAGAGGGGCATTTGAGCCAAATGGAGCAGGCGGGGAGGAAGGAGGAGTAGGCAGTGGGGAAGAAGCAGGTGGGGAAGGAGCAGCTGGAGCTGTACCAGGTGGACAGGGAGATAAGGGAGTAGGAAAGCAAGGGACATCAGCACCATCATCCAATCCAGCAGCAACAGCAGCATCACCGATTGGCAGTGCCAAACACAGGGATAAGAGGGCTGCCTTAGTTGCCATGGCTGCAACCAGGGTAGCAAAGCGTGCGCCAGGGACTACCGCAGTAGCCACTACAGCAAGCAAGCTGGCTAGACGCAGAGCAACAAGTGCTCTGCTCAAGTAGAATTGTTGTCAGACATGAGACATGCTTCCAATTTCATTTGATTGTTCAATTCAGTCTATTATGCTTTAATGTGCATGTTTGAAGCAGAGTTCCATTCTAGTGACCACTGTGTGATACTGCATGTGAAGAGTGAAATTTGTGACACACCAAAGTTAATGTTCATGACTGGCAATAAGTAGTTGCAGTACCTTATACTGTACACCTAGAAGTGTGTTTGATAGGGAGGTGAGCAATGGTAAATCTGTGTCTACAATTGCAAATTAGTGGGCCTTATTGCCCCCCCGCCCTCCTTAAATAGTGTACCTTGAAGTGTGTATGATAGAATGTTGAACAAGTGCAAATCTGAGTCTGCAGTTACAAATTAGTGGACCTCACTGACCCCCCCCCCCTCCTCTCCCCCCCTCCCCCCCCTCCCCCCCCAGACCCACATTGATGTTGCCAGTTACAGCTACATCAATGTATCGATGTGGACCTTGATGTATCGAGGTTTGTGGGGCCAAGGTCAACACTGGTTGCGGCAACATGGGATCAACCACCAGCCCACAACACCTTATACACCGCAGAGCAATGGTGTTGCCAAACGGATGAATCAGACCATTCTCGGCATGGTGCGTAGCATGCTCTTTGATGCGAAGCTTCCACTGCGGTTCTGGACGGAAGCGGCAAGAACGGCATGCAATCTTGTCAACCTGACTCCTGCGGCTGCTCTGAGGAGGCACGGAAAGAGAAAGGGAAAGCAACAGATGACGCCATAAGAATTTTGGTCAGGAAAGAAGCCGGACGCATCACACTTGAAAATATTCGCCTACACCGCATGGAAAAAGGCCCAAGCGGGTCAGGGTGCCGGCAAGCTTGATGCAAGAGTGCAAAAGTGTGTTATGGTGGGCTATGAGACGGCCCACAAGACATACCGCTTGTGGGACCTGGCAGGAAGAAGACTCATCATCAGCCGGGACGTAACGTTTGACAAAAGGAAACCAGGCAAGGAAGAGATGCTTGATCCCACGCAAGCTCCAAAACAGGGAGAGTGGTTGGTGCAGCTGGAGTCAAGAGATCAAGCTCCCAAAAACTAGCAAGTGGTGCCGGTGCGGCAGGCCGTGAAGAACAGTGGTGTGGCAGGGAGAACGGCTGCACAGGCTGACGCAACAGCAAGCTCCGACACAGAGTCGGAGACATCCGAGGCCTCTGAAAGCAGCTCGCAGGCCACTGGTTCTTCAAAAGAAGAAGACTTAGCTGCAGGGAAGCCAGCAGCACAGGAGCAATATCCTTGCAAAGATCCACCAACAATGCAACGTCGCATCACACGACAAAGAAAGAAAACTCCAAAGTACGACGCTGATACCGGAAGTTGGACCGGAATGAGCTGGTCCTGTTTGGCTCAGGGAGAGCCCCTCACTATGGCTGAGGCACTGGCAAGGCCAGATGTGTCCAAGTGGAAGGAGGCGATGGAAAGCAAGCTTGCGTCCATCAGAGAAAGTGGCACATGGGTGCTGGTGGAAAGACCCGCTAACACTCACGTGGTGGGCTCAGGTTGAAGCAGAAGCAAGACAATAGCGTCGACAAGTACAAGGCAAGGGTCGTGGCGAAAGGATTCTCAAAGCGCGCAGGGTCTGAGTACGATGAGACCTTTGTACCGGTCATCACGTTTGCCCCCATCAGGTCCCTGCTTGCCGTCGCTGCCGCTAAAGAGCTTGAGATCCACCAGATGGATGTGAAGACAGCCTTCTTTTATGGGAATCTTGACAAGAAGGTGCTCATGGAGGTATCAGAAGGTGTCAGAGCACCCGAGGGTAAGGTGTACAAGCTGATGAAGGCGTTTTACGGGCTGAAACAGGCCCAACGGATCTGGTACAAGGAGATGGATAGCTTCATGGCTGAGATCTCCTCCACACATTGTAAGAATGACCCTAGCGTCTATGTTTGAGAGGACAAACATGGCTTGCTCCTCGTGGCGTTGTACGTGGATGATCTTATCATGTGTTCGTCCTTGCAGAAGGCCCTTACGGACCTCAAGAAAAATCTTGCCAGCAAGTTCAAGGTGAAGGACATGGGACCTCTTGAGTACTACCTCAGGATTACTGTTCACCGCAATCACAAAGCAGGCACCATCGAGCTCGACCAGACCAAGTATATCATGAACGTCTTGAAGTGCTACAACATGGAGGACTGCAAAGCTGTGAGCATCCCCATGCCCTCCGACTACAAGCTCACCTCCTCCATGTCACCAAGCAATGAGGCAGACCGGCGGGAGATGCAAAACAATCCGTACCAGTCCGCCGTTGGGAGCCACATGTAAGCGATGGTGGGAACATGACCTGACATTGCTTATGCAGTGGGCCAGGTGAGCAGGTTTGTGGCCAACTCTGGGCCAGAATATTGGCAAGCCGTGAAGTGGATTTTTCGCTATCTAAAAAAAACTCGGCACGTGGGACTTTAGTTTGGAGGTCAAGAAGGATCAGCCTCGCTGCGACTGACATGCTATAGTGACGCGGACTAGGGAGGGCAGATTGACGACATGAAGTCTACCTCGGGTTTTGTCTATCTTCTCAACGGTGGTGTAGTCTCGTGGGTAAGCAGGAAGCAGGACTGCGTCTTTCTTTCTACTGCTGAGTTGGAGTACATTGCACTCTCCAAAGTGTGTAAGGAAACACAGTGGCTTTGCAGTTTGCTTGATGAGATCAAGGGACCACAAGAGGAAACAACGGTCATCCACATCGACAACCAAAGTGCCATTGCTACGGCAGAGGACGATATAATTTCTTGGCGTACAAAGTACATCGACATTTGGTACCACTACTCATGTGACCTTGTCACCAAGGGTATCGTGGAACTGGAGCACGTTGCAACCAAGAAAATGCTTGCGGACGTCTTGATAAAGCCGCTAGACAGCAACTTGCATGTTGCAGGAGCTCGAGGAGTCCGCATGGTGGATGCAAGAGATGAGAACTAAAGACCAAGAAAGTTGACATGCACAAACACAACCCAGAGCTACAGGTTCATGCGGGAGAACACTACCACAGCAGGTGGCCTAAGGTGCAAGGGAGAGATTGTTGTTCTTCTACGCCCCATGGCCATTGCTATGGCTTCACGGACAGGCTGGGCATGCACTACTCCCTTGGAGTAAGTCCCCCAAACCTTGTTCGTGGTGGAAGTCCAAGCGAAACACCAGAAGTGTAGCGCAACGGATAGCATGTTAGGAACAAGAGGTCCTATGATCAAGCCTTGATGTGTGCAGGAAGGGTTTTGACCTTCTCGGACAGGGGAAGCTTCTTAGACATTTCTCCATGCATGAGGAGAGTGCGCCACTTGGCGGTCAGTGGATGCGCCAATTGGCGGACTGGTGAGGTGGTGTGGAGTGACCACCCCAAAAGTGCCACTACCCACACACGTTAGAAGCCAGGTCTAGGACTATAAATACCAGGCTCATTCCTCATTCTAATTACACAATCTGGCCTTAGATACTCCTCACAGAGTTTTCCAACTAAGAAACAGTAAAAAGAAGACACTGGTTGGTTTAAGCCCCAGGAGTTAGTCTTTGACTAGCACCTCGCGCGAAAGTGACCAAGTGTTAAGTGGACACAGTTGCTAGCAAGTGATTGCCTAGGAACTGCTCAGTGCGGAACCGTGATCCTGAGGGTAATATCTTCTCCTAGCTGAAATGCAACGAGCGGATAGTAGGTGCTATTGTGACATCCCTGGTTTCTAGTCCGTTTGCCTCAGGCCGGTTGACAGTCTTGGCATTGCTCCAGTTGTCTTAGGCTCACTCCAGTTGTCTTCGACTTGATCTAGGTGTCTTGGCCTTGCTCCAGTTGTCTTGGCCTTGCTCCAGTTTTCTTGGGCTTGCTCCAGTTGTCTTGGCCTTGCTCTAGTGTTTTTGGGATTTCTCCAGTTGTCTTGGGCTTGTTCCAGTTGTCTTGGCCTTGCTCTAAATATCTTGGGCTTGCTCCAGTTGTCTTGTGCTTGCTCCAGGTGTCTTGTGCTTGCACAGTTGTCTTGGGCTTGCTTCAGTTCTCTAAGGCTCGCTCGTGTTGTCTTGGGCATGCGATAGTTGTCTTGGCCTTGCTCCATATGTCTTGCGTTTTCTCCAGTTATCGTCGGCTTGCTCCAGTTGTCTACAGCTTGCTCACATTGACTTGGGCTTGCTCCAGCTGGATTGGGCTTCCTCCAGTTGTCTTTGGCTTGATCCAGTTGCCTTGGGCTTGCTCCTGTCATCCTGGGCTTGCTCCAGTTGTGTTGGCCTTGATCGAGGTGATTTAGGCTTGCTCCAGTTGTCTTGGGCTTGCTTCAGTTGTCTTGGGCTTTCTCCTTTATCTTGGGCTTGCTCAAGTTGACTTGGTCTTGCTATAGTTGTCTTAAGCTTGCTCCAGTTGTCTTGGGCGTACACTAGTTGTGCTGGCCTTGCTCCACGTATTGGCCTTGCACCAGTTGTCTTGGGTTTTCTCGAGGTGTCTTGGCCTTGCTCCAGTTGTCCTGGGCTTGCTCCAGTTGTGTTGAGCTTGCTCTAGTTGTCTTGGGCTTTTCCCAGTTTTCTTGGCTTTTTTAAAGTTTTCTTGGGCTTGCTCCAGTTGTATTGGCCTTGCTCCAGTAGTCTTGGGCTTGCTCCAATAATTTTTTTCTTACTCCGGTTGTCTAGTCTTGCTCCAGCTCTCTTGGCCTTCCTCCAGTTGTCTTGGGCTTGCTCCAGTTGTCTCGACTTGCTCCAGTTTTCTTGGCCTTGCTCGAGTTTTCTTGGGCTTGCTCGAGTTATCTTGGCCTTGCTCCAGTTGTCTTGCGCTTGCTGCAGTTCTCTTGAGCTTACTCCAGATGTCTTGGTCTTACTCTAGTTGTCTTGGCCTTGCTCCATGTCTTGGCCTTACTTCTGTTGTCTTGCGTTTTCTACAGTTTTCTTGGCCGTACTCAAGTTATCTTGGGTTTTCTCCAGTTGTTTTGTCCTTGATCCTGTTGTTTTAGCCTTGCTCCAGTTGTATTGGGCTTGGTACAGACTTCTTGGGATTGTTCCTATTGTCTTGGGCTTGCTCCTGTTGTCTTGGCCTTGCTCCAATCTTCTTGAGCTTGGTCAAGTTGTCTTGGCCTTGCTCCAGTTGTCGTGGGCTTGCTCCAACTATTGTTCTTGCTCAAGTTGTCTTGGGCTTGATCCAGTTGTTTTGGCCTTGCTCCAGTTGTCTTGGGCTTGCTGCAGTTGTCTTGGGCTTGATCCAGTTGTCTTGGGCTTGCTCCAGTTGACTTTGGCTTGCTCCAGTTGTCTTGAGATTACCCTAGTTGTCTTGGGCTTGCTTTAGTTGTCTTGGCCTTGCTTCATGTCTTGGCCTTGCTCCAGTTGTCTTTGGGTTTGCTCCAGGTGTCTTGGTCTTGCTCCAGCTGTCTTGGGTTTGCCCCATTTGTGTTGGCCTTGCTCCAGTTGTCTTGGCCTTGCTCCAGTTAAGGGTGCACACAGGTTGCAGGAACCGCGGTTCCGGAACCGCGGTTCCGGTTCCAAGATTCTGGAACCGTCCAGGAACCGCGGTTCCTGACCCATGTATATGGAGGGGATAATGAGTGGGTATGGGTGGGTTTTGGGGCTTTCTTTGCTCATATCGCAGCCTTGGAGGCCATGTGAACACTCCAATCATGTACCCACATACAATAAGAAGTGTTGACTGACTTTTTAGTTGTTTTTGGTGAAGAAAAAATGCAGGTTTGGAGCCGATCATGCTTAATATTCCTTGGGTACCAGGGGATCTTCTCTGGAACCGTGACCAAAACCGCGGTTCCATGAGAACCGCGGTTCCGGAACCGGAACCACGGTTCCGGTTCCGAGCTGGAACCGGAACCGCGGTTCCGGTTCCATTCTCATAACCGCGGTTCCGTACCGGTGTGCAGCCTTAGCTCCAGTTGTCTTCGGCTTGCTTTAGTTGTCTTGGGTTTGGTCCAGTTGTCTTGGTCTTGCTCCAATTTTCTTGAGCTTGCTCCAGTTGTCTTGGCTTTGCTCAAGTTCTATTGGGCTTGGTCCAATTATCTTGTTCTTGCTCCAGTTGCCTTGCGCTTGCTCTTGCTGTGTTTGCCTTGCTCAAGTTGTCTTGGGCTGAATGCAGTTGTCTTGGACTTGCTCGAGTTGTCTTGGGCTTAATCCAGTTGTTTTGGGCTTGCTCCAGTTGTCTTGGGTTTGCTCTAGTTGTCATTGGCGTGCTCTAGTTTTGGCCTTGCTCCTGTTGTCTTGGTCTTGCTCGAGTTGTCTTGTGTTTGGTCAAGTTGTCTTGGCTTTTCTCCAGGTAACTTAGGTCTGCTCCAGTTTTCTTGGACTTGCTGGAGTGGTCTTGGCAATGCTCCACTTGTTTTGGCCTTGCTCCAGTTGTCTCGCCCTTGCTCCAGTTGTGTTGGCGTTGCTGCTTTTGTCTTGGGCTTGCTCCAGTTGTCTTGGGGTTGCTCCAGTTGTCTTAGGCTTGGTTGAGCTGGCATGGGATTGCTCCAGTTTTCGTGGGCTTGATTCAGTTGTCTTGGGCTTGATCTTGTTGTCTTGGGCTTGTTCAAAATGTTTTTGCCTTGCTCCAGCTTTCTTGGCCTTGCTCCTGTTGTCTTGGGCTTGCTCCACTTGTCTTGGCTTTGCTCCTGTTGTGTTGGGCTTCCTCCAGTTGTCTTATCCTTGCTCCAATTTTTTTGGGTTTGCTCCAGTTGTCTTGGGCTTGCTCCAGTTGTCTTGGCCTTGCTCCAGTTCTCTTGGGATTGCTCTAGTTGTCTTGAGCTTGCTCCAGTTGTCTTTGGCTTGCTCCAATTGTCATGGTCTTGCTCCAGTTTTCCTGGGCATGCTGCACGTGTATTGGCCTTGCTCCAGGTTTCCTGGGCTTGCTCCAATTATATTGGCCTTGCTCCAGTTGTCTTGGATGTGCTTGAATTGTCCTGGCCTTGTTGCCGTTGTCTTCGATTTTTCTCTAGTTATCATGGTGTTGCTCAAGTTTTCTTGGGCTTGTTCCAAATGTCTTTTTCGTGCTCCAGTTTTCTTGGGATTGCTTCAGTTGTCCCGGGTGTGCTCTAGTTGTTTTTGTCTTGCCCAAGTTGTCTTGGCCTTTCTCCTGTCTCTTGGGTTTTCTCCAATTGTCGCGGCCTTGCTCCAGTTGTCTTCGGCTTGCTCTAGTTGTCTTGGCCTTGCTCCACTTGTCTTGGCCTTGCTCTAGTTGTCTTGGGCTTGCTCCACCTGTCTTGGGATTGCTCTAGTTGTCTTAGGCTTGGTCAAGTTGGCTTGGGCTTCCTCCAGCTGTGTTGGACTTGCTCCAGTTGTCTTGGGATTGCTCCAGTTGTATTTGCCTTGCTCCAGTTGTCTTTGGCTTGCTCTAGTTGTCTTCGGATTGCTCCAGGTGTCTTGGGCTTGCTCCAGTTTTCTTGGGCTTGCTCCAGTTGTGTTGGGCTTGCGCCAGTAATCTTGGCCTTGCTGTATTTTTTTTGGGTTTGCTCCAGTTGTCTTGGCCTTCCTGTAGTTGTCCTGGCCTTGCTCCAGTTTTCTTGGCCTTGCTCCAGTTGTATTGGGCTTGCTCCAGTTGTCTTGGGTTTGCTCCAGTTGTCTTGGCCTTGATTCAGTTTTCTTGGACTTGCGACAGTTGTCTTGGCCTTGCTCCAGTTGTCTTGGGTTTGCTCCAATATTCTTGGCTTTCCTCCAGCTGTCTTGGGCGTGATCCAGTTCTCTTGTCCTTGCTCCAGTTGTCTTGGGTTTCCTCCAGTTGTCTTTTGCTTGATCGAGTTGTCTTATCTTTTCTCCAGTGTCTTGGGTTTACTCCAGTTGTCTTGGCCTTGCTCCAGTTGTCTTGGACGTGCTCTAGTTGTCTTGTCGTTGTTCCAGTTGTCTTGGCCTTGCTTTAGTTGTCTTGGGATTGCTCGAGCTGTCTTGGGCTTGTTCCAGTTGTCTTACACTTGCTCGAGTTGGCTTGGGCTTGCTCCAGCTGTCTTGGACTTGATGGAGTTGTGTTGACCTTGCTCCAGTTGTATTTGCTTTGCTCCAGTTGTCTTTGGCTTGCTCAAGGTGTCTTAGGCTTGCTCCAGTTGTCTTGGCTTGACTCCAGTCGTTTTGGGCTTGCTCCAATTGTCTTGTCCTTGTTCGAGTTGTCTCGGGTTTGCTCCAGTTTTCTTGGACTTGCTGTAGTTGTCTTGGCCTTATTCCAGTTTTCTTGGCCTTCCTCTTGTTGTCTTGGGCTTGCTCCAGTTGTCGTGGGCTTTCTCCAGGTGTCTTGGCCTTCATCCTTTTTTCTTGGGCTTGCTACAGTTGTCTTGGCCTTACTTCAGTTGTCTTGGGCTTGCTCCAATTATCTTGGCCTTGCTCCAGTTGTCTTGGGCTTTACCCAGTTCTCTTGGCCTTGCTCCAGTTGTTTTGGGTTTTCTCCAGTTTTCTTAGGCTTGCTCTAGTTGTCTTGGGCTTGTTCCAGTTGTATTGGACTTGCTCCAGTTTTCTTGGGCTTGCTTCATTTGTCTTGGGCGTGCTCTAGTTGTGTTGCCCTTGCTCCAGTTGTCTTGGCCTTACTCCAGTTGTCCCGGGTTTGTTCAAGATGTTTTGGCCTTGCTCCAGTTATCTTCGGCTTGCTCCAGTTGTCTTGGGCTTGCTCCAGTTGTCGTGGGATTGCTCCAGTTGTCTTGGCCTTGCACCAGCAGCCTTAGGCTTGCTGCAGTTGTTTTGGGCTTGCTCCAGTTGTCTTGGCCTTGCTCCAGTTGTCTTAGCCTTGCTTCATTTGTCTTGGGCTTTCTTAAGGTGTCTTGGGCTTGCTCAAGTTGTCTTGGGCTTGCTCCAGTTGTCTTGGGCTTGATCTAGTTGTCTTGGCCTTGCTCTTGTTTTGTTTGGATTGCTCCAGTTGTCTTGGCCTTGCTTCAATTGTCTTAGACTTTCTACAATTATCTTAAGCTTGCTCCAGTTGTCTTGGGATTGCTCCAGTTGTATTTGCCTTGCTCTAATAGTCTTTGGCTTGCTCAAGTTGTCTTGGGCTTGCTCCAGTTGTCTTGGGCTTGCTCCAGTTGTATTTGGCTTGCTCCAGTTGTCTTGGGCGTGCTCTAGTTGTCTTGGCCTTGCTCTAGTTGTCCTTGCCTTTCTACAGTTATCTTGGGTTTGCTCCTGTTGTCTTGGGCTTGCTCTAATTGTCTTCGGCTTGCTCCAATTGTCTATCGCTTGTCCCAGTTGTTTTGGGATTGCTCCAGTTGTCATGACCTTGCTCAAGTTGTCTTGGCCTTGTCCCAGTTGTCTTAGGCTTGCTCAATTTGTCTTGCACTTGCTCCAGGTGTTTTGGCTTTTGCTCAAGTTGTATTGGTCTTGCTCCTGTTGTCGTGGGCTTGCTCCAATTGTCTTGGGCTTGCTCGAGTTGTCTTGGGCTTGCTCGAGTTGGCTTTGGCTTGCTCCAGTTGGCTTGGATTTGCTCCAGTTGTCTTTGGCTTGATTTAGTTGTCTTGCGCTTGCTCCTATTCTCTTGGGCTTGCCCCATTTTTTTTGGCCTTTCTCCAGGTGTCTTGGGCTTGCTCCAGTTTTCATGGCCTTGCTCCTGTTGTCTTGGGCTTGCTCCAGATTTTGGGCTTGCTCCAGTTGTCGTAAACTTGCTCCAGTTGTCTTGAGCTTGCTCCAGTTTTCTTGGGCGTGCACAGGTTTTGTTGGCCTTGCTCCACGTCTTGGCCTTACTCCAGTTGTCTTCGGTTTGCTGCAGTTGTCTTGGCCTTGCTCCTGTTGTCTTGCATTTGCTCCAGTTGTCTTGGCCTTGATCCAGTTGTCTTGGCCATGCTCCAGTTGTCTTGGGCTTGGTCCAGTTGTCTTGGGTTATTCCCAGGTGTATTGGGCTTGCTCCAATTGTCTTTGCCTTGTTCCAGCTTGCTTGGGCTTGCTCTAGTTGTCTTTGGCTTGCTCTAGCTGCCTTGGGCTTGTTCCACTTGTCTTGGGCTTGCTCCAGTTCTCTTGGGCTTGCTCCAGTTATTTTGGGTGTGCTCTAGTCGTTTTGGCATTGCTTTAGTTGCCTTGGCAATGCTCAAGCTGTCTTAGGTTTGCTTAAGTTGCCTTGGCCTTCCTCTAGTTGTCTTGGGCTTGCTCCAGTTTGTTTAGGCTTGCTCCAGTTGTCTTGGGATTACTCCAGTTGTCTTGGCCTCGCTCCAGTTGTTTTAGGCTTGCTCCTGTTATCTTGGGATTGCACAAGTCGTCTTAGCCTTGCTCCACTTGTCTCGTCCTTGCTCTAGTTGTCTTCGGCTTGCTGAAGTTGTCTTGGGCTTGCTCCAGTTGTCTTGCGCTTTCTCTAGTTGTCTTGGGATTGCTTGAGTTATCTTGGTCTTGAGCCAGTTTTATTGGCCTTGCTCCAATTGTCTTAGGCTTACTCGATTTGTCTTTGGCTTGCTCCAGTTGTTTTGGCTTTGCTCCATTTGTCTTGGTCTTGCTCCATTTGTCTTGGGCTTGCACCAGTTGTCTTGGGCTTACTCCTGTTGTCTTGGGCTTGCTCCAATTGGCTTGGGCTTACTCCAGTTGGCTCGGGCTTCCTCCAGTTATTTTTGGCTTGATCTTGTTGTCTCGGGCTTGCTCCTGTTGTGTTGGGCTTGCTCCAGTTGTCTTGGGCTTACTCTAGTTGTTTTGACCTTGCTTCAGTTGTCTTAAGCTTGCTCCAGTTGTCTTGGGCTTGCACTAGTTGTGTTGGCCTTGCTCCATTTCTAGGCGTTGATTCAGATGTATTAGAATTTCTCCAGTTGTCTTGGCCTTTCTCCAGTTGTCTTGGGTTGACTCCACTCTTCTTGGCCTTTCTCCAGTTGTCTTAGCCTTTCTCCATTTGTCTTGGGCTTGCTCCAGTTGTCTTGGGCTTGTCCCACTTGTATTGGGCTTGGTGCAATTGTCTTGGCCTTGTTCCAGTTTTCTTGGGCTTGCTCCAGTTGTCTTGGCTTTGCTCCAGTTTTCATGAGTTTGCTCCAGTTGTCTTGGGCTTGCTCCAGTTTTCTTGGGCTTGTTCCAACTGTCTTGAGCTTGCTCCAGTTGTCTTGGGCTTGCTCCAGTTTTTTTGGGCGTGCTCTAGCTGTTTTGGCCTTGCTCTAGTTGTCTTGGATTTGCTCCAGCTGTCTTTGGTTTGCTCAAGTTTTCTTGGCCTTGCTCAAGTTTTCTTGGGCTTGCTCCAGTTGTCTTGGGCTTGCTCCACTATTCTTGGCCTTGCTGCAGTTTTCTTGTCCTCGCTCCTGTTGTCTTGGGCTTGCTACAGTTGTCTTGAGCTTGCACCATTTGTCTTGGGCGTGGAATAGTTGTGTTGGCCTTGCTCCATGTCTTGGCCTTGATTCAGTTGTCACGTGTTTGGTCCAGTTTTCTTGGCCTTGATCCAGTTGTCTTGGGTTGACTCCAGTTTTCTTGGCCTTTCTCCAGTTGTCTTGGCCTTGCTCCTGTTGTCCTGGGCTTGCTCCAGTCCTCTTGGGCTTGTCCTAGTTGTCTTGGGCTTGCTGCAGTTGTCTTGGCCTCTTTCCATTTTTTTTGGGATTTCTCCAGTTGTCTTGGCCTTGCTCCAGTTGTCTTGGGTTTGCTCCAGTTGTCTTGGGATTGCTCCAGTTTTCTTGGGCTTGTTCCAATTGTCTCGGGGTTGCTCCAGTTTTCTTGGCCTTGCTCCAGTTGTCTTGGCCTTGCTCCAATTGTCTTCGGCTTGCTCCAGTTGTCTTGGGCTTGCTCCAGTTGTCTTGGGCTTTATCCAGTTGTCTTGGCCTTGCTCCAATTCTCTTGGTCTTGCTACAGCTTTCTTAGAGGTGCTCTAGTTTTCTTGGGCTTGCTCCAGTTGTCTTGTCCTTGCTCCAATAGTCTTGGGCGTGTTCCAGTTCTCTTGGGCATTCTCCAGTTGCCTTGGGCTTGCTCCAGTTGTCTTGGGCTTGCTTTAGTTTTCTTGGACGTTCTCTAGTTGTCATGGCCTTGCTCCTGTTGTATTGGCCTTGCTACAGTTATCTTTGGTTTGCTCCTGTTGTCTTGGGCTTGCTATGGTTGTCTTGGCCTTGCTCCATTTGTCTTGCGCTTGCTCCAGTTGTCTTGGGATTGTTCGTGTTGTCTTGGCCTTGCTCAAGTTGTCTTGGCCTTGCACCAGTTGTCTTAGGTTTGCTCAATTTTGCTTGCAATTGCTCCAGCTGGTTTTGGCCTTGCTCTAGCTGGATTGGTCTTGCTCTAGTTGTCTTGGGCTTGCTTCAGTTGTCTTGGGCTTGCTTTAGTATGCTTCCACTTGCTCAAGTTGGCTTGGTGTGGCTCTAGCTGTCTTTGGCTTGATCTAGTAGTCTTGGGCTCGCTCCTATTGTCTTGGGCTTGCTCCATTCGTGTCGGCCTTGCTCGAGGTGTCTTGGGCTTGCTCCAGTTGTCTTGGCCTTGCTCCAGTTTTCTTGGGAGTGCTCCAGGTTTCTTGGCTTTGCTCTTATTGTCTTGGGCTTGCTACAATTATCTTGGCCCTGCTCTAGCCGCCTTGGGCTTGCTCCAGTTGTCTCGGCCTTGCTCCAATTGTCTTGGGCTTGCTCCAGTTGTCTTGCGCTTGCTCTTGTTGTCTTGTGCTTGATCCATTTGTCTTGGGCCTTCTCCTGTTGTCTTGGGCTCGCTCCAACTTTCTTGGGCATGCTCTAGTTGTCTTGGCCTTTCTCCAGTAGTCTTGGCCTTGCTCCAGTTGTCATGGGTTGACTGCAACTGTTTTCGGCTTGCTGCAGTTGTCTTGGGCTTGCTGCACTTGTCTTGCACTTGTTCCATTTATCTTGGGATATCTCCAGTTGTTTTGGCCTTGAGCCACTTTTATTGTCCTTTCTCCAACTGTCTTAGGCTCGCTCCAGTTGTTTTGGCCTTGCTCCAGTTGTCTTGGTCTTGTTGTCTTTGGCTTGTTCCAGTTGTCTTGGGCTTACTCCAGTTGTATTGGGCTTGCTCCAATTGGCTTCGGCTTGCTCCACTTGGCTTGGGACTTTCTCCAGTTGTCTTTGGCTTAATCCTGTTGTCTTGGGCTTGCTCCTGTTGTCTTGGGCTTGCTCCAGTTGTCTTTGGCTTGATCCTGTTGTCTTGGGCTTGCTCCTGTTGTCTTGATCTTGCTCTAGTTCTGCTGGCCTTGCTCCACGTGTTTTGGGATTGCTCCATCCTTCCCTTGCTTGCTCTACCTTTCTCTGGCTTGCTCCACCTTTCTTTGGCTTGCCCCAACGTTCTCTGGCTTGCTCACCCTTTCCCTGGCTTGCTCCACTGTTCTCTGTCCTGCCCTAATTTTCTCTGTCCTGCTCCATATCTCTCTGGCTTGCTCCACCTTTCTCTGGCTTGCTCCACCATTCTCTTGCTTGCTCCTCCTTTCTCTGGCGTGCTCGACCGTTTTCTGGCTTGCTTGACCATTCTCTGGCTTGCTCCTCCTTTCTCAGGCTTGTTCCACCGTTCTCTGACTTGCTGCACTGTTCTTTGACTTGCTCCACCTTTCTCTGGCTTGCTGCACCGTTCTCTGCCTTGCTCCACCAATCTCTGGCTTGATCCACTGTTCTCTGACTTGCTCCACCTTTCTCTGGCCTGCTCCACCTTTCTCTGGCTTGCTCCACCTTTCTCAAGCTTTCTCCACCGTTCTCTGGCTTGCTCCAACTTTCTCTGGCTTGCTACACCGCTCACTTGCTTTCTCAATCTTTCTGTGGCTTGCTCCACCGTTCTCTGTCCTGCTCCACCTTTCTCTGCGCTGCTCCACCTTTCATTGGCTTGTTCCACCTTTCTCCGGCTTGCTCCACCGTTCTCTGGCTTGCTCAACCTTTCTCTGGCTTGCTTCTCCTTTCTCTGGCGTGATCCACCGTTCTCTGACCTGCTCCACCTTTCTCTGGATTGCACAACCGTTCTCTGCCTTTCTCCACCATTCTCTGGTTTCCTCGACCTTTCTTTGGCTTGCTCCACCACACTCTGACTTGCTCTACTATTCTCTGCCCTGCTCCACCGTTCTCTGGCTTGCCCCTCCATTCTATCGCTTGCTCCACCTTTCTCTGTCTTGCTCCACCCTTTCTTGCCTTGTTCAACCTTTCTCTTTCTTGCTCTACCATTCTGTGACTTGCTCCACCGTTCTCTGGCTTGCTCTAGCATTCGCTGGATTGCTCCACCTTTCTCTGGCTTGCTCCATCTTTCCCTGGCTTGCTTCACCTTTCTCTGGCTTGCTCCACTGTCTCTGACTTGCTCCACTTTTCTCTGGCTTGCTCCACCTTTCTCTGCGTTGCTCCATCTTTCTCTGGCTTGCTCCACCGTTCTCCGGCTTGCTCAACCTTTCTCTGGCTTGCTCCATCTTTCTGTGGATTGCTCCACCTTTCACTGGCTTGCTCCAGAGTTTTCTGACTTGCTCCACCTTTCTCTGAATTGCTCCACCTTTCTCTGGCTTGCTCCACCTTTCTCTGGCTTGCTCCACTTTTCTATGGCTTGCTCCACCTTTCCCTGGCTTGCTCCACCTTTCTCTGGCTTTCTCCACCTTTCCCTGGCTTGCTTCACCTTTCTCTGGCTCACTCCACCTTTCCCTCGCTTGCTCCACCGTTATCTTGCTTGCTCCACCTTTCTTCGGCTTGCTCCACCGTTCTCTCGCTTGCTCCACAGTTCTCTGGCTTCCTCCACATTTCTATGGCTTGCTCCACCTTTCCCTGGCTTGCTGCATTTTTCTCTGGCTTGCTCCACCTTCCCCTGGCTTGCTCCACCTTTTTCCAGCTTGCTCCATCTTTCTCTGGCTTGCTCCACTTTTATCTGGCTTGCTCCTCCTTTCTGTGGCTTGCACCACATTTCGCTGGCTTGCTCCACCTTTCCCTGACTTGCTCTACCTTTTGCTGGCTTGCTCCACCTTTCCCTTGCTTGTTCCACCTTTCTCTAACTTGCTCCACCGTTCTCTGGCCTACTCTTGAACCATTTTTCCCCATCTGATCATTTGTGACTCGTACTATGGGTTGTCAACATTGGCCACACACAGTAAAATACTTTCGTCATGGTCAGTGACATATGCCTACTTTGGTTCGTCATTGTGCATGGTACAAACATGGTGCCACTACTTATTCAAGGTCTTTGTACTTGCTAGTCGATAAATAGTATTCCCATTTCATTGTTTCTCCTTCTGACCATTTGTGACATATGTTATGAGTTGTCAACATTGGCCCATTATAGTTAAACGCTCTGGTCATGATACGTGACATGTGCCTACTTTGGTTGGTCATCATACATTGAAGCCACACCAGGCCACTACTTATTGAAGGTCTTTGTACACGCTAATAGATAAGTAGTATTATCAACCCATAGTTTCTCCCTCTGACCATCTGTGACTCGTGGTATGAGTTGTCAACGTTGACCACACATAGTGAGACTCTCTGGTCATGTTAAGAGACATATGACTATTTCGGTTGATCATTGTGCATGGTAGCCACACCGTGAAACTACTTACTGGAATTCGTTGTGCTATCTAGTTGATAACTAGTATTCCCAAACCATTGTTTCCCCCTCTTACCAGTTGTCACTCCTGTTACGAGTTGTCAACATTGACCACACACAGTGAAATTCGTATGGTCATGATCAGTGACATATGCCTACTTTGGGTGGTCATTTTGCATGGAAGCCACACCGTGCCACTACGTATTGAAGGTTTTTGTACTTGTTAGTCGATACCTAGTGTTTTCAAACCATTTTTTCCCCCTCTGAACATTTGTGACCCGTGTTATGAGTTGTCAACGTTGACCATACAATGGATTTAGTTGGTCATGGTCAGTGACATATGGCTTCTTTGGTTGGTCATTTTGCATAGTAGCCACACTGTATCACTACTTCTTGAAGGTCTTTGTACTTGCTAGTTGTTAAACAGTATTCACAGACCATTTTCTCCCCCTCTAACCAAATGTAACATGTATTATGAGTTGTGAATGTTGACCACATAAAGTGAAGTTATTTCATCATGGTCACTGACATGCATACTTTCGTTGGTCATTGTGTATGGTAGCCACAATGAGCCACTACTTATTGAAGATCTTTGTACTTTCTAGTCGATCACTAGTATTTCCAAACCAATGTTTCTCCCTTCATGGACCACACATCCTGTAAATTGTTTTGGTCATGGTTAGTGACATATGCCTACTTTGGTTGGTCACTGTGCATGGTAGCCACATTGTGCTACTACTTATTGAATATATTTGTACGAGCTAGTTGGCAACTAGTGCTCCCAAACCTTTGATTCCCCCTACGACCATGTGTGACTCTCATTATGAATTGTCAAATCTGGCCACACATAGTGAAGTTTTTTGGTCATGGTGAGTGTCATATGCCTAATTTGGTTGGTCATTGTGCATGGTAGTCACACTGTGTCAGTACTTATTGAAGGTCTTTCTACTTGCTAGTCAATAACAGGTATATCCAAACCAGTATTTCCCCCTCTGACCATTTGTGACTCGTGTTATGAGTTGTCAACGCTGACCACACACGATACAAGTCTTTGGTAATGATAAGTGACATGTGTCTACTTCGGCTGGTCATTGTGCATGGTAGCCATACCGTGCCATTACTTATTAAAGGTCTTTGTACTGGCTAGTTGCTAACAAGTATTCCCAAACTATTTTTCCCCCTCTGACCATTTGTGACTCGTGTTAAATTTGTCAACGTCGACAACACACGGTGAAATTCTTTGGTCATGATCAGTTACATATGCCTACTTTGGTTGGGCATTGTGCACTGAAGCCACACCGTGTCACCGCTTATTGAAGGTCTTTGTACTTGCTAGTCAATACCTAGTGTGTCCAAACCATTGTTTCTTCCTCTGCGCATTTGTGACTTGTGTTATGGGCTGTCAACATTGACCACAGATCATGGAACTCTTAGGTCATGCTCAGTGACATCTGCCTACTTTGGATGGTGATTGGGCATGGTAGCCACACCGTGCCGCAGCTTATTGAAGGTCTTTCTACTTACTAGTCAATAACTAGTATCCTCAAACCATTGTTCCCTTTGAACCTTTGTGACTCGTGTTATGAGTTGTCAACATTGACCACATAAAGTGAAATCCTTTGGTCATGGTCAGTGATATATGCATACTTTGGTCGGTCACTGTGCATGGTAGTCACACTGTGCCACTACAGTTTGAAGGTGTTTCCACTTTTTAGTTAAAAACTAGTACTCCCAAACCATTGTTCCTCTATTACCATTTGTGACTTGTGTTATGAGTTGTCAATATTGACCACACATGGTGAAATTCTTTTGGCCATGGTTAGTGACATACGCCTACTTTTGTTGGTCATTGTGAATGATAGCCACAGAAATCCACTACGTATTGAAGATCTTTGTAATTGCTAGTTGATAACTAGTATTCCCAACCCATTGTTTCCCCCTCTTACCTTTGGTGACTCGTATTATGAGTTGTACATATTGA
This sequence comes from Penium margaritaceum, assembly GCA_023375785.1. NCBI lineage: Eukaryota > Viridiplantae > Streptophyta > Zygnematophyceae > Desmidiales > Peniaceae > Penium > Penium margaritaceum. Next base: position 120,461 of record SZWC01001207.1, on the reverse strand, counting down.
CCAACCATGGGGAAATTCTTTAGTTATGGTCACTAACATATGCCTACTTTGGTTGGTCATTGTGCATGGTAGCCACACCGTGCCACTACTTATTGAAGGTCTTTGTACTTGCTAGTTGATAACTAGTATTCCCAAACCAGTGTTTCCCCCTCTTATCATTTGTGATTCGTGTTATAAATTACCAACGTTGACCACCCATAGTGAAATGTGTTGGTCATGGTCAGTGACATATGCCTAATTTGGTTGGTCATTGTGCATGGTAGCCACGTTGTGCCGATACATACTCAAGATCTTTGTACTTGCTAGTTGATAACTAGTATTCCCAAACCAGTGTTTCCCCCTCTAACCATTTGTGACCTGTATTATGAGTTTTCAACATTGATCACACAGTGAAATTCTTTGGTCATGGTCAATAATATATGCCTACTTTGGTTGGTCATTGTGCATGGTACCCATACCGTGCCAATACTTATTGAAGATCTCTGGACTTGCGAGACGATAAATATAATTCATAAACCATTATTTCCCGCCTCTGACCGTTTGTGACTCATGTTATGAGTTCTCAACAATGACCACACATTGAAATTATTTGGTCATGGTCAGTGAAATATGCCTTATTTGGTTGGCAATTGTGCATGGTGTCCACACCATGCCACGATGTACTGAAGATCTTTGTACTTGCTGGTTGATAACTAGTATTCCCAAACCATTGTTTCCCCCACAGACCGTTTGAGACCCGTATTTTGATCTGTCAACGTTGACCACATAAAGTGAAATTATTCGGTCATGGTCAGTGACATATGCCTAAGTTGGTTGTTCATTGTGTATAGTAGCCACAACGTGGCACTACTTATTGAAGGTCTTTGCACTTGCTAGTTGAAAACTAAGATTTTCAAAATATTGATTTCCCCTGTTACCATTTGTGACTCGTATTATGAGATGTCAACATTAACCACACATATTGAAATTCTTTGGTCAAGATCAGTGACATATGCCTGCTTTAGTCGGTCATTATGCATGGTAACCACACCGTACCACCATGTATTGAAGGTCTTTATAGTTGCTAGTTGATAACTAGTATTCACTGACAATTGTTTTTCCCTCTAACCATTTGTGACTTGTGTTATGAGTTGTCAACATTGACCCAACATAGTGGAACTACTTAGTCATGATAAGTGACATATGCCTACTTTGGTTGGTTATTCTGCATAGTAGCCATACCGTGCCACTACGTATTGAAGGTAATCTTTCTTGCTAGACAATACATAGCATTCCCAAATCATTGTTTCCCCCTCTGACCATTTGTGACTTGTATTATGAGTTTTCTACATTGACGACATAAAGATAAATTCTTTGGTCATGGTCCGTGTCGTATGCCTACTTTGGTTGGTCATTGTGCATGGTAGTCACACCGTGCCACTACTTATTGAAGTTCTTTGTACTTGCTATTTGATGAAGAGTACTCACAAACCATTGTTTCTTCCTCTGACCGCTTGTGACTTGTATGATGAGTTGTGAACGTTGACCAAACATAGTGAGATTTGTTGGTCATGGACAGTGACATATGCTTACTATGGTTGGTCATTGTGCATGGTAGCCACACCGTGCCACTACGTATTGAGGTCTTTGTACTTGCTAGTCGATAACCAGTTTTCCCAAACCATTGCTTCCTCCTCTGACCATTTTTTACTCTTGTTATGTGTTTTCAATGTTGATCACACGCAGTGAAATTCATTTGGTCATAGTCAGTGACGTACGCCTACTTTGGTTGGTCATTGTGCATGGTAGCCACACTGTGCCACTACTTGTTGAAGGTGTTTGTACTTGCTAGATGATACCTAGAGTTTCCAAACCATGTTTTTCCCGTCTGACCATTTGTAACTTGTGTTTTGTGTTGTCAACGTTGGCTACACATAGTATAATTCTTTGGTCATACTCAGTGACAAATGCCTACTTTGGTTGGTCATTGTGCATGGTAGTCACACCGTACCACTACTTAATAAAGGCTTTTGTACTTGATACACAATAACTAGTATCCCGAAACCATTGTTTCCCCCTCTTCCCACTTGTGACTCGTGTTATGGATTGTCAACATTGACCACACATAGTGTAATTCTTTGGTCATGGTCAGTGACATATGTATACTTATGTTGGTCATTGTACATGGTAACCACACCGTGCCACTAATTATTGAAGGTCTTTGTAATTGCTAGTCGATACCTAGGATTTTGGAACCATTGTTTTTCCCTCTGACCATTTGTGACTGGTGTTAAGAGTTGTCAACATTGACCACTCACAGTGAAATTATTTGGTCGTGGTGAGTGACATATGCCTCATTTGGTTGGTCATTGTGCATGGTTGCCACACAATGCTAATATTTATTGAATGTCTTTGTACTCAATAGTCAATACCTAGTGCTCCTAAATCATTGTTGTCCCCTCTGACCACTTGTGACTCATGTTATGAGTTGTCAACATTGACCACACACAGTGAAATTCTTTGGTTATAGTCAGTGACATATGCTTACTGTGGTTTGAAATTATGCATGGTAGCCACACCTTGCCACTACATATTGAAAGAAATTGTACTTGCAAGTTGATAATGAGTATTCCCAAACCATTGTTTCCCCCTCTAACCATTTGTGATTCGTATAATGGGTTGTCCACGTTGACTACACATAGTGAAATTCCGTTGGTCATGAGCAGTGACATATACCTACTTTGGCTGGTCATTCTGAATCTTAGCCACAGCGTGCCACTACTCCTTGAAGGTCCTTGTACTTGCTAAATGAAAACTATTATTCCCAAGTCATTGTTCCCCCTCTGACCATTTGTGACGCGTACCATGAGTTTTTCACTTTGACCACATAGTGAAATCATTTGGTCATGTTCAGTGACGTATGCCTACTTTGGTTGGTCATTGTGCATTTTAGCCACACCGTGCCACTACTTATTGAAGGTCTTTGTACTTGCTTGTTCATAATTAGTATTCCTAAACCATTGTTTCCTCCTCTTACCATCTGTGACTCCTGTTTTGAGTCGTCAACATTCACCACACATAGGGCAACTCTTTGGTCATGAGAATTAACATATGCCTACTTTGGTTGGTCATTGTGCATGGTAGCCACACCATGCACATACGTAATGAAGGTCTTTGTAATTGCTAGTCAATAGCTAGTATTCCCAAATAATTGTTTCTGCCACATGACCGTTTTTGACTCGTGTTATGTGTTGTCAACGTTGACCACATAGAGTGGAATTCTTTTGTCATAGTCAGTGACATATGCATACTTTGGTTGGTCATTGTACATGATAGCCACACTGTGACGTCTGATACCCCCGTGAATCTGTCACGACAATGGATCCAGGTTGATTCCTGGTCCTATTGTTGCCAAGAAGGTATCCCATATGCTGGACGATGGGCAGTTGAATGATCCTCTAAAATGCTGAAGATGTTTTCTCCACATGCCTGGTAAGTCTTGCAGATGCTGGCTTAACAACACATGGAGACTGGGTTCCACCAAATCATGGACTCCGTGCCTTAGTTCAGCATCAAAGCGATTCTTCTGTGAGGTGAAGGCATTTTTGGAGCAGTATGCTCTAAAGTAGAGACATCCTCAGATCAGGAGCCATGGAAGCCAGAGAAAGGTGGAGCAAGTCAGAGGAAGGTAGAGCAAGCCAGAGAAAGGTGAAGCAAGTCAGAGGAAGGTGGAGCAAGCCAGAGAAGATGGAGCAAGCCAGGGAAAGGTGGAGCAAGCCAGAGAACGGTGGAGCAAGTCCGAGAACGGTGGAGCAAGCCAGAGAAAGAAAGAGCAATCCAGAGAAAGGTGAAGCAAGCATGAGACCGTTGGAGCAAGCCAGAGAAAGGTGGAGCAAGCCAGAGAACAACGGAGGAAGCCAGAGAAAGGAGGAGCAAGCCAAGGAAAGGTGGAGCAAGCCAGAGAATTGTAGAGCAAGCGAGAGAAAGGTGGAGCAAGCCAGAGAACGGTAAAGCAAGACAAAGAAAGGTGGAGCAAGCCAGACAACGGCAAAGCAAGACAGAGAAAGGTCGAGCAAGGAAGAGAAAGGTTGGGCAAGCCAGAGAAAGGTGGAGCAAGCCAGAGAATGGTGGAGCAAGCCAACGAAAGGTGGAGCAAGAGAGGGAACGGTGGAGCATGCGAGAAAGCGGAAGAGCAATTCAGAGAACGTTGGACCAAGCCAGGGAAAGGTGGAGCAAGCCAGAGAACGGTGGAGCAAGCCAAATAACAATGGAGTAAGCCAGGAAGCGGTGGAGCAAGCCAGGGAACGGTGAAGCAAGCCAGAGAACGGTGGAGCAATCCAGAGAACAGTGGAGCATGCAAGAGAACGGTGGAGCAAGGCAGAAACGGTGGAGCAAGCCAGAGAACAGCGGAGCAAGAGAGAGCACAGTGGAGCAAGCCAGAGAACGGTGGAGCAAGCCAAAGAACGGTTTTAGCAAGCCAGAGAAAGGCGGAGCAAGCCAGGGAAAGATAGAGCAAGCCACAGAAAAGTGGAGCAAGCTAGGGAAAGGTGGAGTAAGCCAGAGAACAGTGGAGCAAGCCAGAGAATGGTGGAGCAAGCCAGAGAAAGGTGGAACAGGTCAGAGGAGGGTGGAGCAAGCCAGAGAAAGGTGGAGCAAGCCAGACAAGATGGAGCAAGCCAGGGAGCGGTGGAGCAAGCCAGGGAACAGTGAAGCAAGCCAGAGAACGGTGGAGCAATCCAGAGAACGGTGGAGGAAGCCAGAGAACGGTGGAGCAACGCAAAAACGGTGGAGCAAGCCAGAGAATGGTGGAGCAAGACAGAGCACAATGGAGCAAGCCAGACAACACTAGAGAAATATAGAGAATGGTGGAGCAAGCCAGAGAACAGTGGAGCAAGCCAGAGAAAGGTGGAGCAGGCGAGAGAAAGGTGGAGCAAGCCAGAGAAAGGTGGAGTAAGCCAGAGATTAATGGAGCAAGCCAGAGAACAGTGGAGCAAGCGAGAGAACAGTGGAGCAAGCCAGATAATGGTGGACAAAGCCAGAGAACGGTGGAACAAGCCAGAGAAAAGTGGAGCAAGGTAGAGAATGGTGGAGAAATCCAGAGAACGGTGGAGCAAGCCAGAGAACGGTGGATTAAGCCAGAGAACGACGGAGCAAGCCAGAGAACGGTGGAGCAAGCCAGTGAACGATGGAGCAATCCGGATCAAGGTGGAGCAAAGCAGAGAAAGGTTGAGCAAGCCCGAGAAAGATGGAGCAGGCAAGAGAAAGGTGGAGTAGGCCAAAGAAAGGTGGATCAGGCCAGAGAAAGGTGGAGCAGACCAGAGAAAGGTGGAGCAAGTCAGAGAACGGTTGAGCAAGCCAGAGAACGGAGGAGCAAGCCAGATAACGGTGGAGCAAGCCAGAGAACGGTGGTGCAAGCCAGAGAACAGTGGAGCAAGACAAAGAATGGTGGAGCAAGCTAGAGAACGGTGGAGCAAGCCAGAGAACATTGGAGCAAGTCAGAGAACGGTGGAGCAAGCCAGAGAACAGTGGAGTAAGCCAGAGAAAGGAGGAGCAAGCTAGAGAAAGGTGCAGCAAGTCAGAGAACGGTGGAGCAAGCAAGAGATGGGTAGAGCAAGCAAGAGAACGGTGGAGCAAGCTAGAGAAAGGTGGAGCAAGCTAGAGAAAGATGGAGCAAGCCAGAGAAAAGTGGAGCAAGCAACAAAATGCGGGAGTTAACCAGATATTTAAGGAGAAAGCAAGAGAAAAGTAGAGCAAGCTAGAGAACAATGGAGCAAGCCACAGAACAGTGGAGCAAGCCAGAGACTGGTGGAGCACTCCAGAGAACAGTGGATCCAGCTAGATAATGGTGGAACAGGCCAGAGCACGGTGGGGCTAGCAAGAGAACGGTGGAACAAGCCAGGGAACGGTCAAGCAAGCCAGAGAACAGTGGAGCAAGCCGGAGAAAGGTGGAGCAAGCCAGAGAAACGTGGAGCAAGCCAGAGGATTGTGGAGGAAGATACAGAATGGTGGAACAAGCCAGAGAAAGGTGGAGCAAGCCAGAGGAAGATAGAGCAACCCAAAGAAAGGTGGAGCAAGCCACAGAACAGTGAAGAAAATCAGAGAATGGTGGAGCAAGCGAGAGAAAGGTGGAGAAATCCAGAGAAAGGTGGAACAAGCTAGAGAACAGTGGAGCAAGCCCGAAAACAACAGAGCAAGCCAGAGAAAGGTGAAGTAAGCCAGAGGAAGGTGGAAAAAGCATGGGAAAGGTGGAGCAAGCCAGGGAACGGTTGAGCAAGCCAAAGAACAGTGCAGGAAGCCAAATAACAGTGGAGCAAGCCAGGAAACGGTAGAGTTAGCCAGAGAAAGGTGGAGCAAGCCAGAGAAAGGTAGAGCAAGCCAGAGAATGGTAGATCAAGCTAGAGAAAGGTGGAGCAAGCTAGAGAATGGTGGAGCAAACCAGAGAATGGTGGAACACGCCAGGGAAAGGTGGAGCAAGCCGGGGAAAGGTGGTGCAAGCCACAGAAAAGTGGAGCAAGCCAAGGAAAGCTGGAGTAAGCCAGAGAACAGTGGAGCAAGCCAGAGAACGGTAGAGCAAGCCAGAGATCAGTGGTGCAAGCCAGATAATGCTGGAGCAAGCCAGAGAAAAGTGGAGCAGGTCACAGGAAGGTGGGGCAAGCAAGAGAAAGGTGGAGCAAGCAAGAGAAGATGGAGCAAGCCAAGGGAAGGTATGCTGGAACTGGAGGAGAGAGGGAGCCTTGGAGCAGTGAGCATGTGGGATTGGAAGGGTATCACTTGTGCTGAAGAATGGTTGTCAAATCACTCAAAATGATGGAGTACATATAGAGCTACAGCTTGGGCAAGTCAGCCCTCTCACAAGTCACACCACTTAGCCATGGAGGGTAAGGCTCACACACTAGAGTCCATAATCTCACACAAGGGAGGAAATCAGCCTAGCAATCAGGCTGACGACTCACACACGACCTAGAGAGCTAGAAAATGCTCTCATGACAATCTCCTAGTGGTCACATAACCCACAATCCCATGGAGAATCGCCATGTGTCCATGGCTAGTACACAAGGATCTCACCTCACCTAAAAAGTAAGGAGAGGTACCTTTTTCCTAGTCAGCACACTCTGACAAGGCAACCCAAGAATTTAGGACCTTTTTGGATATTTCTTCAATCAGGTCTTGACCCTGGACCTCTTGCCTTTTCCTTTTCTCAGGCTAAGGCATGGAACCATCGCCCATGGTCACCCGGATATCGGCGGTCGATGACCCTGAAAACTTAAATAATTCATATCTTCCAATCCGACCGTTGGATCGGCCTCAAACTTGGACCGTAGCCATTTGCCACCTGATCTTTCCAATGGTGAAGTCGGATCGACAATCGCAGCAGACATCTGGTAGTTTCCTGGAACTTGCTCCTGTGGACCTGAAACTGAGCCGGATGGCTCCTTTTCCATGAATCGCCCACTTGCCGCGGTCAGAGTGGGCTGAGTCCACATGCTTTCATGCAAAACTGCTGCTTCTCATGGGTCATTGGCTTAGTGCAGAAATCAGCGACTTGCTTGCTGGTTGGAGTAAACTCCAGCTTGATAGCACCCTCTTGTACCATGTGCCTGATGAAGTGATATGCGATGTCAATGTGCTTGGTGCGTGCATGGTGCTCAGGATTCTTGGCGAGTGCGATTGCGCTCAGGTTGTCGACGCGCACAAGAACTGGAACTGCTGCACTCTGACTCATCTCTGCCATGAAACGCTGAAGCCAAACTGCTTCCTTGGCTCCAAAGCTGAGAGAGACGTACTCAGCTTCTGTGCTTGAGGTGGCCACGACCACCTTCCGCTTGCTGCACCAGCTGATGGCCCCACCATTCATGAGGAACACATGTCCAGAGATGGACTTGCGGTCCTCAGGGTTTGAGGCCCAATATGCGTCTGTGTAGCCAATGATGCTGTTGTCGTTGCCGTTGTAGGTGATGCCGATGTTGATGGTTCCAGCAAGGTAGCGGAAGATCCGCTTCACTGCCTTCTGGGACTCAGGTCCGGGATTGGCCATGTACTGGCTCACGGCACTAACAGCCTGTGCGAGGTCCGGCCTGGTTGCCACCATCAGGTACATGAGGCTGCCGACGGCGCTCCTGTTCTTCTGTCGCTCAGCTGCATCCGCTTCTCCATTGAAGCTCACGAGGTACTGCCGCGTCTCCAGCGGCATGCCGATGGGTTTTTCCTCTGCCATGCCGAACCGCTGCAAGACATCCTTGATGTAGCGGCTCTGCTGCAACGAGAGAGAGCGTGATTTGCGATCACGCGTGATCTAGAGATTGAGGAAGTATGATGCCTGCCCGAGATCAGACATCTGGAAGCGCTCCTACATGGCTTCCTTGAACTCCTGCAGTGCAAACATGCTGTTGGAAAGGAGGAGCATGTCATCCACATACACGATGATGATAAGGACCTCATGCTCATGCTGCCAGCGGTAGTCGCTGTAGTCACACTCGCTGCGCTTGAACCCCATGCACTGCAACGCCGCATCCAGGTTCTGGGGCCGAGCAGGCGACGCTTCCTTGGACCGTACAGCGACTTCAATAGCTTGGAAACCAGGTGCTCCTGGCCATCCATGACAAACCCCTCCGCCTGCTCCATGTAAATCTCCTCCTCCAGGTCACCGTTCAGGAACGTCGTCTTGACGTCCATATGGTGGACCTGAAAGTCCTCTGTTGTGTTGTCGAGCTGTGACAGTATCTCCTCCTGCACAGCTTCTGCCCAATCTGCTGCATCTGGTGCCGCCATGGCCTCCTTGTACGACGTCGGCTCATCAGAGTCTGCTGCAACTGCGACGTTCATCTGGTCTGGTTTCTAGAGCATCCAGAATTGCCCACGCTCACCACTCTTGTAGCGCACCCTGAGAGGGTACCTTCGACCTGGTGCTGGAGCATTAGCAGGCGGCTGGCGCGGTGCTGCCGACACAACTGCTCCTGCTGATGTTGGTGCATCTTCTTCCTCTACTTCTGCCGATGAGCCCGCTATATCTGCTGCATCAGACATGGGAGAGTAGACTGGTTCTCCCACTGTCACAGTGGAGGAAGGATCAAGAGAGACTGGGTCAGAAAGGATATCTGCTCCTACTGCTTTGTCAGCTGCTGCTTGTGCTGCCTCTTCACAGACAATGTTGGTGCCAATGACGTTGCTCTCATTAGAGACAACATCCCTGTAGATGATGACGTGATGTGTATCCCTCTCGTAGAGGCGATACGCCTTACTTACCACGTCGTAGCCAATCATCAGCATCTGCGCGCTCTTCGCGTCCAACTTTTGCCGCTTCCCCTTTGGCACGTGCATGTGTGCCAAGCTGCCAAACGCGCAAAGATGACCCACGCTCGGCTTCCTGCCGAATCATGCCTTGTACGGCGTCATCTGCTCTAGGGCCTTGGTTGGACTGCGGTTCTTGATGTATACCGCAATTCTCATTGCTTCCGCCCAAAAGTCGTAGGTGAGCCGAGCCGCGTACAGCATGGAGCGCGCCGACTCAATGATGGTGCGGTTGGCGTATTCTGCTACGCCATTCTGCTGTGGTGAGTATGGCGCGGTGCGCTGCGCCTTGATGCCTGCTGCTGCGAGGTAGTCCTGGAACTCCTTACTCAGGTACTTTCCACCGCGGTCGCCACGCATCGCCTTGATTTTCTTGCCAGTCTGGTTCTCCACCATGGCCTTGAACTCCTTGAACCTGTCAAAGCACTGGTCCTCGGAGGAAAGGATGTACACAACAGTGTAACGGCTGAAATCATCAATGAAGGTGAGAAAACACCTAGAGCCTCCAAAGCTTTGGGTTTGCATTGGGCCACACAAGTCCGTGTGGACCAGCTCCAACACCTCCTTCGCACGCTCCCCTGCTCCAGAGAACGCCTCGTGATGCTGCTTCCCCTCCAAACAGCCGATGCACAACTGCTGCTCAAAGTTAGAGATGGTCGGTGAGTCACGCACCATCTGCTTTGTTTGAAGTTGCTGCAAGGCGCGCATGCCGATGTGGCCGTAGCGCGAATGCCAGATTTTGCCATGTGTGACCTGCACCATTGCTGCAAGACTCCGCTTGCGCGGGATCTTGGTTGTCCCCAGCAGGCGGTACATGTCGCCTTCTTTCACCGACCTGACCAACACCTCTCCGGTTTCCTTGTCGAGGATGTAGCCATAGTCGTCGTCAAAGACGACTCGCAGTCCTGTGTTGGTGAGAGAGGACACTGAGAGAAGGTTGAACGCAGCATCAGGTACATACAGCACGCCATGGAACACTCCCACTTCAATGCCACGCGAGATCTCCAACCACATCTCCACAATCCCAATCCCCTCAGCATACACCACACGATCATCACCCAAAGCAATCGGACGGGGGGGGGGGGGGGGGGGGGGGGGGGGAATGGAGAGCAGCTGCGTAAACCACTCCTTGTGGTGCGTCATACTCTTGGTACACCCAGAGTCTTAGTACCACGCCAGATCCACCTTCTCCTTCTACGACATGTCAGACTTCGCCATGAAGAGGCGGTCGCGCACCTCCTTGGCCACATTCATGTCGCCAAAATGGCGCACGCCGGTCTGGTTCTGCTGCTGCTGCTGCTGGTGCTGATGACGTTGTTGTGACTGCTGCTGCTGTTGCTGTGGAGATTGCTGCTTTTGCTGCTGCTGCTGGTGCTCCTTCTGGTCCCTCTTGAACTTGAAATACTCTTTCTTGTAGTGCCCCTCTTTCTGGCAATAATGGCACTTGCCCTTCTTCTTGCGTCTCTACTACCCGGACTGCTGCTGCCGCTGGTTGCGTGAGCCCATCGCCATGAAAGCTACTTCACTGCTGCTGCTGCCGCCATTGCGCTTTGCGGCATTGCGACGCAGCTCTACCTGCACCAAGTGCGTGCAGATGAAGTCGAGGTCGAGAGTTGGCTGGCACTCCAACGTCTCTCGCAACTTGTCATAGCTCGTTGGGAGTCCCCTCAGCATGAGAAGGACGAAGCGCGTGTCTTCCACAGGGTTGTCGGCCGCTTTTAGCTGCTTTGCCAGCTCCTTTGCCCTGTCCAAGTACGCCTCCATCCCTTCGCCACCCTGCATTTTCAACGCCATCATCTTCTCCTCCAAAAGTATGAGGAATGCAGGATCCTTGCTCTCATACTCCTTGCACAACGTATCCCACCCTTCTTTTGCAGTAGCCTTATCACTCACGTACTGAAGATGCGGGTTGGAGATGGTGTTGACAAGCAGCCTGTAAGGCTGCCTGTCCTTCTTCTTCCACTACTCATATGTCGCCGCTGTAGTTGCAGATGAACTTGCATCTGCTACACCTTTCTGCGGCGTCTTCCCCGCCACCACCTCCGCTGCGGTGATGCCTTTTGCCTGTCGAGGCGGAGCGCGCTCGTCGCCGCTCACCACCTCCCACAAGCCCCTCTCCTCCAAAAGGAGACGGGTACGGATCTTCCAAAACGTGAAGTTGGCGCGTCCTTCCAGCCTCTCCAAGGGCTGGGCTGCTGTTACCATGCCTGCTGCTGCCATTTTGAGCCTTGGTGATGCTCAGCGCTGCCCTTGAATGGCGGCGCTACCCCTGCTTTAGCTGCTATTTCAGAGAGAAATCTGTTTGAAAGAAAATGGACTGTAGAGGCCAGCAGACTGGGAATTTTGAAAAACTGAACCCACCACTGGAAAATTCAGCTCAAAAACTTTCAGATCGACCCATAAAACAGGGTCATCAACAAGGGAGATTCAGAGATATGCCCTTTTGAAAACAGGGTATGCTTCTGCTCCTACTCCAGCTCACATCAGCCAGCTTGTAAACGGCGTTTCTCCCAAACGTACCAATGGAATGCAAATGTTTTTACAGCAATGGAAAGCTTAGGAAAAAAACTTCAATTCGTATGTGCTATTTTTTAAATTTGACACGGAATCAAAAGAGTTATGGTCATCACAAGGCGACAGTCTTACTCAGAGAGAAGAGTGTAGCCCTGGCCGACCTTGTTTTGAGCATAACTCTCAATCCGACAGTTGGATCTTTGCGCTCTTGGGCTCGTTGGAAAGCTTGTCTCTTGAACTTAAAGCTCTAATGGTTGATAGTCAGATTTGGTGAAGGTTTTACCCCAACCCGTCACTCTCAAAGTGACGGCCTGTGCTGGCTGAAAGTGGCAGAACTTGCCTCTGATACCAAGTGTTGGAACTGCAGGAGAGAGGGAGCCTTGGAGCAGGGAGCATGTGGGACTGGAAGGGCATCACTTGTGCTGAAGAATGGTTAGTAAATCACTCAAAATGATGGAATACATATAGAGCTACAGCTTGGGCCAGTCAGCCCTCTCACAAGCCACACCACTTAGCCATGGAGGCTAAGGCTCACACACTAGAGTCCATAATCTCACACAAGGGAGGAAATCAGCCTAGCAATCAGTCTGACCACTCACACACAACCTAAAGAGCTAGAAAATACTCTCATGGCATACTCCTGGTGCTCACATAACCCACAATCCCATGGAGAATCGCCATGTGTCCATGGCTAGCACAGAAGGATCTCACCTCACCTAAAAAGTAAGGAGATGTACCTTTTTCCTAGTCAGCACACGCTGACAAGGCAACCCAAGAATCTAGGACCTTTTTGGATATTTCTTCCATCAGGTCTTGACCCTGGAACTCTTGCCTTTTTCTTTTCTCAGGCTAAGGCATGGAGCCATCGCCCATGGTCACCCAGATATTGGCAGTCGATGACCCCGAAACCTTTGAAAATTCACATCTCCCAATCCGACCGTTGGATCCGCCTCAAACTTGGACCGTAGACATTTTGCCACCTAATATTTCCAATGATGAAGTCAGATTCATAATCCGAGCAGGCATCTAGTAGTTTTCTGGAAGTTGCTCTTGTGGACCTGAAACTGAGCCGGATGGCTCCTTTTCCAACAAGGTAGAGCAGCCAGAGAACGGTATAGCAAGCCCGAGAACGGTGGAGCAAAACAGATATGGGTGGAGCACGCCTGAGGAAGGTGAAGCAAGCATGAGAACGGTAGAGCAAGCCAAAGAAAGGTGGAGCACGCCAGAGAAAAATGGAGCAAGTCAGAGAACGATGGAGCATGCCAGAGAAAGGTGGAGCAAGCCACGGAAAGGTGGTGATTGCTAGAGAAATGAAGAGCAAGCAAGAGAAAGGTGGAGCAAACCAGAGAAAGGTGGAGCAAGCCAGAGAACGGTGGAGTAAGCCAGAGAACGGTGGACCAAGCGAGAGAACGGTGGAGCAAGCCACAAAATGGTGGAGTAAGCCGGAGAACAGTGGAGAAAGTCAGAGAAACGTGGAGCAAGCTTGAGAAAGTTGGAGCAAGCCAGAGAATGGTAGAGCACGCAAAAGAAAGGTGGAGCAAGCAAAAGGAAGCTGGAGCAGGCCAGAGAAAGGTGGAGCAAGCCACAGAAAGGTAGAGCAGGCCAAAGAAAGGCGGAGAAAGCCAGAGAACGGTGGAGGAAGCCAGAGAAAGTTGGAGCAAGCAAGAAAAAGGTGGAGCAAGCCAGAGAAAGGAGGAGGAAGTCACAGAACGGTGGAGCAAGCCAAAGAAAGGTGGAGCAAGCCTGCGAACAGTGGAGCAAGCCAGGGAAAGGTGGAGCAAGCCAGAGAAAGGTGGAGCAAGCCAGAGAAAGGTGGAGCAATCCAGGGAAGGGTGGAGCAAGTAAGAGAAAGGTGGAGCAATCCAGAGGAAGGGGGAGAAATTCAAAGAATGGTGGAGCAAGCCACAGAAAGGTGGAGCACGTCATATAATGGTGGAGCATGTAAGAGAAAGGTGGAGCAAGCCACAAAAAGGTGGAGAAAGCCAGACAAAGTTAGAGCAAGCCAGACAAAGGTGGAGTGAGTCAGAGAAAGGTGGAGCAAGACAAAGAACGGTGGAGCAAGCCAGAGAATGGTGGAGCAATCCAGAGAAAGGTGGAGCAATCGAGAGAAAAGTGGAGCAAGCCACAGAACGCGGAGCAAGCCATATAATTTTGGAGAAAGAGAGAGAAAGGAGGAGCAAGCCAGAGAACAATGGAGCAAGACAGAGAAGAGTTAAGCAAGCCAGATAATGGTGGATCACTCCAGAGAACGGTGGAGCTTTCTAGAGAATGGTGGAGCAATCCAGAGCACGGTGGAGCAATCCAGAGAACGGTGGAGCAAGGCAGAGAACGGTGGAGCAAGCCAGAGAAAGGTGGAGCAAGCCGGAGAAAGGTAGAGCAAGCCAGAGAATGGTGGAGCAAGCCAGAGAATTGTGAAGCAAGTCAGAGAAATGTGGAGCAAGCCACAGAAAGGTGGAGGAAGCAAGAGAAAGGTGGAGCAAGCCAGGGAAAGGTGTAGCAAGCTAGAGAACGGTTGGGAATGCAAGGGAATGGTGGAGCAAGGCAGAGAACTGTGGAGCAATCAAGAGAATGGTGGAGCAAGCCAGAGAACGGTGGCACAAGCCAGAGAACAATGGAGCAAGCCAAAGAATAGTGGAGCAAGCCAGAGAATGGTGGAGCACTCCAGAGAACAGTGGAGCGAGCCAGAGAATGGTAGAACAAGCCAGAGCATGGTGGAGCAAGTAAGAGAAAGGTGGAGCAAGCTAGGGAACGGCTGAGCAAGCCAGAGAACAGTGGAGCAAGTCAGAGAAAGGTGGAGCAAGAAAGAGAAGGATGGAGCAAGCCAGAGAATGGTGGAGTAAGCCAGAGAGTGGTTAAGCAAGCCAGACAAAGGTGGAGCAAGCCAGAGAAAGGTGGGGCAAGCAAAAGAAAGGTGGAGCAAGCCACAGAACAGTGGAGCAAATCCGAGAATGGTGGAGCAAGCCAGAGAAAGGTGGAGAAAGCCAGAGAAAGGTGGAGCAAGATAGAGAATAGTGGAGAAATCCAGAAAACAGTAGAGCAAGCCAGAGAAAGGTGTAGTAAGCCAGAGAAAGATTCAGCAAGCCCGGGAAAGGTTTTGCAAGCCAGGGAACGGTTGAGCAAGCCAGAGAATGGTGGAGCAAGGCAGATAAGGGTAAAGCAAGCAAGAGAAAGGTGGAGCAAGCCAGAGAAAGGTGGAGCAAGCCAGAGAAAGGTGGAGCAAGCCACAGAAAGGTAGAACAGGCCAGAGAAAGGTGGAGAAAGAAAGAGAAAGGTGTAGGAAGCCAGAGAAAGTTAGAGCAAGCAAGGGAAAGGTGGAGCAAGCCAGAGAAAGGAGGAGCAAGTCAGAGAACGGTGGAGCAAACCAGAGAAAGGTGGAGCAGGCCTGCGAACAGTGGAGCTAGTCAGGGAAAGGTGGAGCAAGCGAGAGAAAAGTGGAGCAATGCAAGGAAAGGTGGAGCCTGCCAGAGAAAGGTGGAGCAAGCCCGATGAAGGGGGAGCAATTCAAAAAATGGTGGAGCAAGCTAGAGAAAGGTGGAGCAAGTCATAGAACGGTGGGGCATGCCTAAAAAAGATGGAGCAAGCCACCAAATGGTGAATGAAGCAAGAGAAAGGTAAAGCAAGCCAGACAAAGGCGGAGCAAGCCAGAGAAAGGTGGTGCAAGCCACAAAACGGTGGAGTAATCCAGAGAACGGTGGAGCAAGCCAGAGAGAGGAGGAGCAAGCCAGATATAGGTAGAGCAAGCCAGAGAAAAGTGGAGCAAGCGAGAGAACGGGGGAGGAAACCATGGAATTTTGGGGAAAGAGATAGAAAGGTGGAGCAAGCCAGAGAACAATGGAGGAGGCCAGAGAACAGTTTAGCAAGCCAGAGAATGGTGGAGGACTCCAGAGAACGGTGGAGCAAGCCAGAGAACGGTGGAGCAAGACAGAGCACGGTGGAGCAAGCCAGAGAACGGTAGAGCAAGTCAGAGAACGGTGGAGCAAGCCAGAGAAAGGTGGAGCAAGCCAGAGAAAGCTGGAGCAAGCCAGAGAATGGTGGAACAAGCCAGAAAACGGTGGAGGAAGCCAGAGAAAGGTGGAGCAAGCCAGGGAAAATTGTAGCAAGCCAGAGAACGGTTGAGCAAGCCAGAGAATGGTGGAGCAAGCCAGAGAACGGTGGAGCAATCAAGAGAATGGTGGAGCATGTCAGAGAATGGTGGCGCAAGCCAGAGAAAGGTCGAGCAAGCCAGAAAAGGGTAGAGCAAGCCAGAGAAAGATGGAGTAAGCTAGAGATTGCTGGAGCAAGCCACAGAATAGTGGAGAAAGCCTGAAAACAGTGGAGTAAGGCAGAGACCAGGGGAACAAGCCAGAGAAAGGTGGAGAATGCAAACGAATGGTGGAGCAAGCCAGAGAATAGTGGAGCAAGCCAGATAACAGTGGAGAAAGCCAGAGAATGATGGAGCAAGCCAGAGAAAGGTAGAGCAAGCCAGAAAAAGGCGGAGCAAGCCAGAGAAAAAGGTGGAGCAAGCCAGAGAACGGTGGAGCAAGCTAGAGAAAGATGGAGCAAGCCACAGAATGGTGGAGAAAACCTGAGAATGGTGGAGCAGGCCAGAGAAAGGTCGAGAAAGCCTAAGAAAGGCCGAGACAGCCAGGGGAAGGTGGAGAAATCCACAGAAAGGTGGAGCAAGCCAGGGAACGGTGGTGTAAGCTAGAGAACTGTGTAGCAGGCCAGAGAAAGATGACACAGGCCAGAGGAAGGTGGAGCAGGCCACAGAAAGGTGGAGCAAGCAAGAGAAAAGTGGAGCAAGCCAGAGAACGGTAAAGCAAGCCAGAGAAAGGTGGAGCAAGACAGAGAAAGGTGGAGCAAAGGTTGAGCAAGCCAGAGAAAGGTGGAGCAAGCCAGAGAAAGGTGGAGCAAGCCAGAGAAATATGGAGCAAGCCAGACAAAGGTGAAGCAAGCAAGAGAACAGTGGAGCAAGCCAAAGAAAGGTGGAGCAAGCCAGAGAAAGGTGGAGCAAGCCAGAGAAAGGTGGAGCAAGCCAGAGAAAGGTGGAGCAAGCCAGAGAAAGGTGGAGCAAGCCAGAGAAAGGTGGAGCAAGCAAGAGAAAAGTGGAGCAAGCCAGGGAACGGTAAAGCAAGCCAGAGAAAGGTGGAGCAAGACAGAGAAAGGTGGAGCAAAGGTTGAGCAAGCCAGAGAAAGGTGGAGCAAGCCAGAGAAAGGTGGAGCAAGCCAGAGAAATATGGAGCAAGCCAGACAAAGGTGAAGCAAGCATGAGAACAGTGGAGCAAGCCAAAGAAAGGTGGAGCAAGCCAGAGAAAGGTGGAGCAAGTCAGAGAACGATGGAGCATGCAAGAGAAAGGTGGAGCAAGCCAAGGAAAGTTGGAGTTTGCTAGAGAAAGGTAGAGCAAGCAAGAGAAAGGTGGAGGAAGCCAGCGAAAAGTGGAGCAATCTAGAGAACGGTGGAGCAAGCTAGAGAATGGTGGAGCAAGTCAGAGAATGGTGGACCAACCCAGAGAACGGTGGTGCAAGCCACAGAACAGTGGAGCAAGTTAGAGAACGATGGAGCAAGCCACAGAAAGGTAAAGCAAGCTTGACAAAGGTGGAGCAAGCCAGAGAATGATAGAGCACACCAGAGAACGGAAGAGCAAGCAAGAGAACGGTGGAACATGCCAAACAATGATGGAGCAAGCCAGAGAACAGTGGAGTAAGCCAAAGAATGGTGAAGCAACAAGAGAAAGGTTGAGAAATGCAGAAAAAAGATGGAGCAAGCCAGAGAAAGGTGGAGCAAACCAGAGATCAATGGAGCAAGCTAGAGAATCGTGGAACAAGCCAGAGAAAGGTGGAGCAAACCAGATGAAGGTGGAGCCATCCAAAGGACAGTGAAACAAGCCAGAGAACAGTGGAGCAAGCGTGAGAAAGATGAAGCAATCCAGAGAAAAATTGAGTCATTAAAAAAACAATGGAGCAAGCCAGGGAATAATGGAGCAAGCCAAAGAATGGTAGAGCAAGCCAGAGAATTGAGGAGCAAGCCAGAAAATAATGGAGCAAGCTAGAGAAAGGTGGAGCAATCCAGAGAATTTCTGAGCAAGCCAGAGAAAGGTGGACCAAGCCTGAGAATGGTGGAGCAAGCCAGAGGACCGTGAAACAAGCCAGAGAACGGTGGAGCTAATCACAGAAAGGTGGACCAAGCCAGAGAAAGGTGGAGCAAGCCAGAGAACGGTAGAGCAAGCCAGGGAACAGTGGAGCAAGCCAGAGAACGGTGGAGTAAGCCAGAGAACGTTGGAGCAAGCCAGAGAATACTGGAGAAAGCTAGAGAACAGCAAAGCAAGATAGAGAAAGGTGGAGCAATCCAGAGAAAGGTGGAGCAAGCCAGAGAAAGGTAGAGCAAGCCAGGAAACGGTGGAGCAAGATAGAGAATGGTGGAGCAATCAATAGAAAGTTGGAGCAGGCCAGATGAAGGTGGAGCAAGCCAGAGAACGATGGAGCAAGCAAGAGCACAGTGGAGCAAGCCCGAGAAAGGTGAAGCTAGCCAGAGAAAGGTGGAGCAAGCAAGAGAAAGGTGGAGCAAGCCAGTGAATGGTGGAGCAAGTTAGAGAACAGTGGAGCAATCCAGAGAAAGGAGGAGCAAGCGAGAGAACAGGGAGGTAAGCAGGATAACGATAGAGTAAGCCGGAGAATGGGGGAGTAAGCCAGAGAACAATGGAGCCAGCCATGGATAGGTGGAGCGAGCCAAAGAAAGGTAAATCAAGCTAGAGAACGGTGAAGCAAGCCAGGGAACGGTGGATCAAGCCAGAGAAAGGCAAAGCAAGCCAGAGAATGGTGGAGCAAGCCAGAGAATGATGGAGCAAGCCAAATAATGTTGAGCAAGCCAGAGAATGGAAGAGCAAGCCAGAAAACGGTGGAGAGAGCTAGAGAACGGTGGAGCAAGCCAGAGATCAGTGGAGCAAGGTATAGAATGGTTGAGCAAGCCCAAGAAAGGTGGAGCAATGCAGAGAAAGGTGGAGAATTACAGAAAACGGTGGAGCAAGCTAGAGAATGGTGGAGCAAGCCCGAGAAAGGTGGAGAAATCCAGATGAAGGTGGAGGAAGCCAGAGAACGTTGGAGCAAGCCAGAGAATAGTGGAGCGAGCAAGAGAAAGGTGAAGCAAGCCAGAGAAAGATGGAGAAAGCCAGGAAATTCTGGAACAAGCCAGGGAACAGTGGAACAAGTTGGAGAATAGTAGAGCAAGCCAGAGAACGGTGGAGCGATCCAGAGAAAAGTGGAGCAAGCCAGAGAAAGGTGGAGCAAGCCAGAGAAAGTTGGAGCAAGCTAGAGAAAGGTGGAGCAAGCCAGAGAATGGTGGAGCAAGCTGCAGAATGGTGGATCAACCCAGAGAAAGGTGGAGCAAGGCAGAGAAAGGTACAGCAAGCCAGAGAATGGAAGAGCAAGCCAGAGAACGGTGGAGCAAGGGTGAGAATGGTGGAGCAAGCCAGAGAACGATGGAACAAGCCAGAGAACAGTGAAGCAAGCCAGAGATCAGCAGAGCAAGCCAGAGAAAGGTGGAGCAAGCCAGAGAAAGGTGGAGCAAGCCAGGAAAAGGTGGAGAAGCCAGACAACGGTGGAGCAAGACAGAGAACGATGGAGCAAGCTAGAGAAAGGTAGAGCAAGCCAAATGAAAGAGGAGCAAGCCAGAGAACAGAGTAGCAAGCCAGAAAACGGTGGAGCAAGCCAGAGAACAGTGGAGCAAGGTGGAGAAAGGTGAAGCAAGCCAGAGAAAGGTGGAGGAAGCCATAGAGAGATGGAGCAAGCCAGGGAATGGTCGAACAAGCCAAAGAATGGTGGAGCAAGCCAGAGAATGGTGGAGCAAACCAGAGAACAGTGAATCAAGCCACAGAAAGGTGGAGCAATCCAGAGAATGGAGGAGCAACCCAGAGAATGATGGAGCAAGCCAGAGAACCGGGGATCAAGCCAGAGATCAATTTGGCAAGCCAGGGAGAGGTTGACCAAACCAGAGAAAGGTGGAGCAATCCAGGGAATGGTGAAGCAAGCCAGGGACGGTGCAGAAAGCAAGAGAACGGTAGAGCAAGCCAGAGAATGGTGCAGCAAGCTAGATAAAGGTGGAGCAAGCCACAGAACGGTGGAGCAAGCTAGGTTACGGTGGAGAAGGCTTGAGAATGGTGGAGGAATCCAGGGAAAGGTGGAGCAAGTCAGAGAAAGGTGGAGCAAGCCTGAGAAAGGTAGAGCAAGCCTGAGAACGGTGGAGAAAGCCATTGAAAGGTGGAGCACGCCAGAGAAAGGTGGAGCAATCAAGGGAAAGGTGGAGCAAGTCAGAAAAAAGGTGGAGCAAGCCAGAGAAAGGTAGAGCAAGCCAGCAAAAGGTATAGAAAGCCATGGAAAGGTGGAACAAGCCAGAGAAAGGTCAAGCAAGCCAGAGAACGGTGGAGCAAGCCAGGGAAAGATGGACCAAGCCAGAGAAAGGTGGAGCAATCCAAAGAAAGGTGAATCAAGCCAGGAAATGGTGGAGTAAACCAGAGGAAGGTTGAGCAAGACAGAGAAAGCTGGAGCAAGCCAAACAACATTGGATCAAGCTAGAGGAAGGTGGATCAAGCCAGAGAAAGGTGGAGCAAGCCAGATAATAGTGGAATAGGCCAAGGAACAATGGTGAAAGCTAGAGAAAGGTGGGGGAATCTAGGGAGAGCGGAGTAAGCCCAAGAAAGTTGGAGCAAGCTAAAGAAAGGTGAAGTAAGACAGAGAAAGGTGGAGGAAACCAGAGAAAGTTGGAGCAAGACAGGGAAAGGTGGAGCAAGCCCGAGAAAGGAGGAGCACGTCAGAGATATTGAATGTTTTTTCCCCTTGTTCAGTGTTGTGGGACGGATCAGGAATGGTCTGCCCCTTGTGAAGGTATGATCCCTAGATCCATTGTAGTGTGACTCAACTATGCTCTGTCTCTTGTGAGGTATGACCTGTGAGTACACCATGTGGGTGAGTGGTTACCTTGGCCATTTTGTTGATTTGGCCAAGTGAGAGGTCATGACTTCAATCCTGGCCCCATGCTCATCTTGTTTGTTGTGGAAGCTTCCAAGGAAGAAAGTCCGTAGCTTCTTGGATGCTACATGGTTGGTCTTTCACCTTCACACTAGGATGCTTATGTGTCAAGCCCACAGCGCAAGTCTATTGGTGATGTGGTTGGTTCAGGCCACTTCTCAGAAATGTGCTTTTGAGTTCTAGGACCAGACAGACAGCTATTAAATGACCTGTCTTACATGCTGATCAATGAACCCTTTCTTGATGCTCTCCTGTGTATTGACGACTTGAGCTCTTATTGAGATGTAATTCTAAGGCATTACTACTCTTGAAGGTGAAGTGTATGCCCGATTAAGTTTGGAGTAGAGCATGACACACGTCAACAAAGGAAGAAGGCCTAGAAACCTTTGTAAGCTTTTTCATTTTTGCAGCTTTTTTGCGATAGGTGGTTAGCTCAGTAGCTAACAAAGGGTTATGGGCCCACTCCTCTGGTTAGTGAAGTTTCACGCATGCAATCGCTACGTTCACAAGCAGTGAGAGCACCTTCGCTCTCACCCAACTTCTCTATTTGCTGGGCAACATCAGCACGAGGGGAATGCAACACATCTGCAACTTTCTACCTTTGGAGCTGACATCAGCCTACATCAGTCTACATCTGCTTGCAACGGCCAACGGCTGTTGCAAGCAGATGTAGACTGATGTAGCCTACAGCAACCTCAACACAGGTTCATCGGCATCAACAACAGGTGCAGCAGCTGTAGCAGTTGTAGTTGTAGGGATGGCAGGGACAGGGGAACCAGGGAATCATTCGCCCATTCTCAAGTTTGATGGAGAGGGGTTTGCGCTCTGGAAATGGCAGTTTGAGATCATCATGGGTGACAGAAATCTGCTAGGATATTTTGACGGAACTATCCAAGCACCAAAGGAGGAGGGTGCTGACCTTGTGGCATGGGTCAAGCTCAAGAAGATGGCTCTCACCATTCTTGTATCCTCCATACAACCCTGAGTCCTTTCACACATTAGCGGTTGTATAGTGGCAGCCGCGGCATACGCCAAACTCGGCAAGGTGTTTCAGTCCTCCTCACTTGCCAACCGTCTCTTCATTCTACAAAACCTCATCAGCATGAGGCTTGGTGAAGGGGAGGATGTCTTCACCTTTATGCAGACGTTTGAGACGCTCTTGCAACAAGCCACCGGAATGGGGTGGGACCTGAAATCTGACGTGCAAGCNGTCCTTTCACACATTAGCGGTTGTATAGTGGCAGCCGCGGCATACGCCAAACTCGGCAAGGTGTTTCAGTCCTCCTCACTTGCCAACCGTCTCTTCATTCTACAAAACCTCATCAGCATGAGGCTTGGTGAAGGGGAGGATGTCTTCACCTTTATGCAGACGTTTGAGACGCTCTTGCAACAAGCCACCGGAATGGGGTGGGACCTGAAATCTGACGTGCAAGCCATGATTTTTCTGATGACACTGTTGGAAACTTGGGGCCCCATGATAATGGTGATTGGAGGGTGGACTGAAGATCTAGATTCCTACACCACCGTCTCTTAGTATGTGTGGAATGAAGCCATGCGTCGTAGGAGCATTGAAGCAAACATGGCTACCTTTGCCTCACGGAGCAACGGCACCTTCCGCAATACCTCCTCCTCTGGGTACACGAGAAACAACAGAACTAACAACAGTGGAAGGGGTGCAAAGCACCAAGGAAACTACCATAACTGTGGCAAGGCTGGATACTGGGCTCCATAGTACCGTGTACCCAAGAGAGAGGGAGAAGTGCTGCATTTTACGTAACACAATCTTTAGGAATCTTCAGATGTGGTACTCTGATAGTTCAACTCTCTGATGCTATACGGAATTGTTGATGATGATCTCCCTGCTATGAGTTACCACACACACACACACACACACAGGCACTCTTGCCTCAGTAATGTCACTGACTGTGCGATTTAAGAGTATGAGCTGAAGGCACAGTTACACGACTCGTCTCACAAGCTTTCCAACGGTACCAAGCTTGTTTAAAATGGTTACAGACAAACAAAGTAGTAGCAAATACAAACCTACAGCTACTTTTCTGTCTGTACTAGCTAGGAACAGAAAAGTACAAGTGTTGACATAGTCCGGTCTCCTTGTGTCTTCCAGTTCTTAGTCATAGGATCTTCCGGACCCCGCTCGATGATCTCCGATCATCGGCAGACCAAGGTTGGCGGATGCCCAGCGCCCTCAGTGCAATCCACGGACGAGATTTTCCGGATCTGCGGTAGCTTTTCATGACTATCGATCTGGCTCAGGCATTTGTCTCACGATGATGGATTGACCGCACCTCTCGATTTAGCAACGGCGCCGATCAATCCAACTCCCCTTCCAGGATGTGTGATCACAGGATCCATCTTTGGAAAGAGCAATATCTTCCGCGTTCCCGTGTTCCTTGCCATGTCAGCATACTTGGAGTAAGAGGAGCTCACGCTCGCACTCTCGCCTTGTCTGCCAGAACACACATCCTGTTGGTCCAAAAACTGCCCAAATACATGGCTTCCGGTAGGGTTATTTCATCAGCTCTCCGGAGCTCCAATAGGATGATTAGAGAGAGCAGGGCTGCGGATGGATGGATCAGTGGGACGATTAAAGAGGCCTGTCCACAGCCATACCATGCCCCGCCATGTAGGATAGATAGGAGGGTCGAGAGAGAGATTGGGATCTCTCTCTCGGCCCTCTTATTTTTCCTTTTTGTTGATGTTGTGCCGAGCCCAGTGGATCATTGGATCGAGGTAATCTGTCGGTTTTCCTTTTTCCAACATTCCCCCCCTTGTCGATCTAGCACGGTTGGAGCCGACAAGTGGAAAAAGAAATAAGCCCTCCCTCCCCTCCCCGCGTGAGAGTAGAGCCGGAAGGATGGGGGCGATATAAAAAGAGACAGGGCAAGGCACGGGAATGCCCGGCGAAAGAGATCCCCCCCTGGCCAACCGAGCCTCGCGGAGAGAGAGATAAAAAAAGAAAGGTCCAGAGCAGCAAGACGCAGGGTGTACAGTGGGCCGGTGAGAACTTTTTAGCCCGGGCAATGCCCCGACGGCTGAGAAATAGACCGGTCCCAACAGCACACCCTGCCCAGACTCAGGGAAGTGGGCGACCTCCCGCTCATCCGGCCCGCAGGGAGAGCTAGACAGGGGCAGCCCACCCATTGGGGTGTGAAGACAAAAGAAGAACCGGGCAGCATATAGCTGGAGAGAAATTGCAGTTCTGAGTGACGTAGCTCGAGCCCCAAACTGGCCAGTGGGAGAGGACGTTGGCGTTATGTGAGGACCGAGGCGCGAGAGGAGAGGAAGGCGCAAGCAGAGAGAGAGCAGCGGCAGGCAGAAGCAAGGGAGGTGGGGAAAAAACGGTCGCACGCAACCCGCGTCTGTGCCAACGCCTCATGTGGGGGGCACGGAAACGGGAAGCGATGATGGCTCCACCGAGGACAATCTCCGTCCATCCAAACGCCTCATATGGGGGGGATGGAAAGAGAGAGCCATGAATGAGCGGCAGCGGGGAAGAACTGAGAAGGAAAAAAAAAGGCAGCGCCAATGGTTGTCAGGACTAGGAGAGAAGACCTAAGCAAGTGCAGAGACGAGCGTGACGATCGGCAGAGAGAGCTTTGGTGAAGATGTCAGCAGTCTGATCAGTAGTGGGGAGGTAATGCATGATGACTTCACCCTCCGCAGCAGCATCGCGAATGTAGCGGTACTGCCGACGGACGTGCTTGGTGCGATCATGGAGGACCGGATCCTCCGAAAGAGCTATAGCCCCTTCGTTGTCACAATGGATGGGCGTGGGTTCAAGTTGATAAAACCCAAGCTTGCTCAGAAGCATGCGAAGCCAAACTGCCTCCCGTGTGCACTCGCTCTCATTAATGTATTTAGCTTCTGTAGAGGAGAGAGCGACCACAGATTGCTTTTCGCTGCGCCATCTGACGGGTCCACCATTGAGGATGAAAACATATCCAAAGGGGGAGCGGCTTGTGGTGTGATCACCAGAGAGATCAGCATCACAGAAGCCCTCGAGAACATTGTTCCCAGAGGAGTAGCGGATAGCAAGAAAAGCAGCTCCTCATAGATAGCAAATGCTACGCTTGGCGGCCACGATGTGAGCAACAGTAGGGCGTTGACAGCCTTGAATGAGGAGGCCAACAGCAAACAAGAGGTCAGGTCTTGTAGCCAGAGAAGAGTACATGAGGGAGGCCACCATGCGTGGGAAAGCTTGGGCATCTTCCAAAGAGGCCACGAGTGTGGCTGCTATGACTGGTTTGGCAAGGCCATGATCCCTGGAGAGTGGGGTAGTTTGTGAAGTGGATGTACCAAGCCCGAACTTGTCAGCCACACGTTGAGCATAAGTGGCTTGGGTTAGCGTCACCTGACCGTGTATGATGTCATGAGTGATTTGATTCCCAAGGTAGTACTTGAGAGGCCCCATGTGAGTCATCTCAAAGCGGCAAGACAGCTGCTGTTTGAGGGTATCCGGAATAGTGAGGAACGTTCCAAACAGAACAAGGTTGTCCACGTAGAGAATAACGCCGAGAAGGTTTGACCCTCCACGGAAGCACACTAAGTGATCAGAGTGCAGGCGTTGGAGACCTCGGACCAAGAAGAACTCGTGGATCTTCAGGTTCCACTGTCATGGAGCTTGCTTCAGCCCATACAGAGACTTGTTGAGCTTGCAGACATGATCGGGTTGATCTGGAGATACAAAATCCTCTGGTTGGGTCATGTAGATGGTTTCATTCAGGTCACTGTTGAGGAAAGCACTTTTGACGTCCATTTGATGGAGATGCCATTTGTTGTTAGCAGCCAGAGAGAGGATCACCCCGATGGATGAGTACTTGGCCACCGGTGCAAAGGTGTCTTGGTAGTTTACTACAAGGACTTGGCCGTAGCCCCGCGCAATGAGACGTGCCTTGTGGCGATCAGGTGTACCTGCACTGGTCAGCTTGGACTTGAATACCCACACACATGTGAAAATGGGCGTGTTGGGTGGTCGAGGGACTAGATCCCATGTGTGCTGCTTTTGAAGTTGAGAGAGCTTCTCTTGAGCTGCTTGGCGCCATTGGTCTGCATCTGGGCAACGCATAGCATCTTTGAAGCTGGTGGGATCCACCACTTGTGTAGGTAGTGCTGTGTGATCAAAGTCATCGTCTGTTGAGAGCTGGGTTGTGGACAGAAAACCAAGTTGAAGGAATGTAGGAGGTCTGGTGAGTCTGGCGGACTGGCGTAGTCCTGATTGTGACGGAGTGCTGGAGACGACCTTTTGTTGGGCAGCGGGAGTATGACGATGTTGCTCTGGAACCACAGGAGGGAGGACACCAGCGTGGTCGTCAGGTGTGGGATCGACAGAGAATTTTTGCAGAGGTGGTGGAGTTGTCTCAATGTAGACAGTAGGCGTGACTGCTGGTGGTGTTGCATCACGTGCTCGGTTGAAGAAACTTTCATCAAAGATGGGTTGCCTGCTTCGAATCACACGATTGGAGTTTGGATCCCAAAGTCGGTAGATGTCGCGTGTCTTGTACCCAAGAAGGATACAGACTTTGGATCGTGGATCCAGCTTGGAGCGCTCTTCTGTTCGGACCCAGGCATGCGCTGTACACCAAGAATAGTCCAAATATACAAATGTGTCTGAGATAAGGCTTGTTCTTGGTCCATGCTTTGTAGGGTGTGGATGCACCTGCAGGCAGCTTAGTTGTGGGGAGACGGTTTGTGATGTATGCTGCAGTGTGGAGAGCTTCAGCCCAGAACGCAGATGAGAGGCCGGCTGTATGAAGCATGGTCCGGACTCTTTCAAGGAGAGTCTGATTCATCATCTCTGCTTTGCCATTCTGTTGTGGGGTATATGGCACCGTGGTTTGGTGTTGAATGCCTCTTTCATCGTAGAAGGCTTTGAGGTTGCGGTTGACAAACTCAGTCCCGTTGTCAGTTCGAATCTTCTTGACTGGTAGGCTGGTCTCGTTTTCAACCTGTCGGTCCCGGGTTTTAATCTCTTCAATTGCTTCAGAATTGAAGCGGAGAATCCTGGTCCAGACCATATGCGTGTAGTCATTCAAGATGACAAGGAAATAGTGCTTGTTGGAGAGAGAGCCTTCCTTGATGTAGCAGAGATCCATGTGCATGAGTTCCAGGCACTCATGAGTTCCATGTGACGGAAGTGCTTGGAAGGACGCTCGATGTTGTTTGCCTGTGATGCAACCTTCGCACATGGGTGCTTCTCCGTCTTGCAGTAGGCTGCCTGGAAGATCATGAGAAATTGAATCTGCAACATTTTGGTTAGAGTGGGATAGCTGACATGTGCCAGCCGCTTGTGCCAAAGTTCTGTCATGGTTGGTAGGGTCGTTGTTTTTGCCGATGTAGGTGACGAGGCCACAAAAGCCATCTTTTGCATTTCTGAGTGTCTTGAGGGTTTGCTGGTGTCAAGGACGGTCAGATTTCCCATTTGAGTAGCCACTGCTGCCAGTTGGGATGTCGGGTTGTACACCTTGCAGCTCTTATCAGTGTCAAATAAAACTTTGAAACCTTTGTCGTTGAGCTTTGTAACTGAAAGAAGATTGGCTGCAAGGTCTGGCACATAGAGTACATCCTCGAAGGTCCTTATGGCTGGTTTTCCATTGCATTTGATTCCAACCTTGACTGTCCCTTGTCCGTAGGCAGGGATGGTCCTCCCATCACCATGACGGACTTCTCGTGGTGTCAGAAAATGCTTGAAGATGATAAACTAGTCCTTCTTGCAGGTCATATGTTTTGTGCAGCCAGAATCCATGATCCATGGCAGAATACCGGTAGCCAGAAGAAGAGCACTGTCGATGGAGCACGTGGCCAACTCTTCAGTCACGAATTCTTCTTTTGTCATGGTGTGGTGTGCTCCTTCTTCTGTTGCTCAGCCATAGGTTGAATGCTCTGGCTGCAAGGCTGCCATATCTTTGTCAGGCAGGATTGGTCCTTCAGATAGAAGATTCAGCTGAAAGTTGTCTTCTTCGTCTGATGATTTTTGTACTTTGGTGGATCTTGTAGGAAAGGCAGCCACAGTGGACATGTAAGTTGTCAGCATTGCTTGATGTGATCGGCGAGATCCATAATGGCGAGCAAAATGTGGGCATCGTTTAGGGCAGTCCGCGGCAATGTGTCCATTTTGCTTCTATGTCCAGCACACTTGATCAGTCAGTGGAACAAAGCCCCGTGGTGAATGCAGGGTTGGTTGATCCCTGTTGTTGAAATGTGTAACAGAGCCCTGACTGCCATTTCCATTAGCTCCAAACTTCTTTGTCCTTTCAAATCAACTCTTCAAGGCCTTCCAAGCTTTCCTTGGACGGTTGGTTGGGTTGTTTTCTCGGATGATAAACTTGAGTCGCTCTGTTAGATTCAGTGCCAGAATTGAAAAAGCCTGGTGACAATGCCACTTCCAACTGACTTGTTCTTCAGGTGACGCTCCTGTAGGAAATGTGTCGGTGGGAGGATCGCAGACGACTGCCCATATGCCTTTATTTGAAATATCATCTGAATGTTGAATGTGAAGGTATGGTAGTCATCACCGTCAAACGGCGCCACTTTGAAGTGATCTCCATTGTTGATTGTTGCCGCCATAGTTGCGTAGATCTGAAGATGCCACCTGCTCTGATACCAAATGTTGGATTTTACATAACAGAATATTTAGGAATCTTCAGATGTGGTACTCTGATAGTTCAACTCTCTGATGCTATACTGAATTGTTGATAATGATCTCCCTGCTTTGAGTTACCACACACACACATACACACACACACACACACACACACACACACACACACACACACACACACACACACACACACACACACACACATACACACACACACACACACACACACACACACCCACACACACACACACACACACACACACACAGGCACTCTTGCCTCAGTAATGTCACTAACTGTGCGATTCAAGAGTATGAGCTGAAGGCACAGTTACACGACTCATCTCACAAGCTTTCCAACGGTACCAAGATTCTTCAAAATGGTTACACACAGACGAAGTAATAGCAAATACAAAGCTACAACTACTTATCTGTCTGTACTAGCTAGGAGCAGAAAGGTACAAATGTTGACATAGTCCGGTCTCCTTGTGTCTTCCAGTTCTTAGTCATAGGATATTCCGGACACCGCTCAATGATCTCCGATCATCGGCAGACCAAGGTTGGCGGATGCCCAGTGCCCTCAGTGTTATCCATGGACGAAATCGTCAGGATCTGCGGTAGCTTCTCATGACCATCGATCCGGCTCAGGCATTTGTCTCACGATGATGGATTGACCGCACCTCTCGATTCAGCGATGTCGCCGATCGATCTAACTCCCCTTGCAGGATGTGTGATCACAGGATCCATCTTTAGAAATAGCAATCTCTTATGCGTTCCCCTGTTCCTTGCCACGTCAGACTAATCGGAGTCGAGAGGAGCTCACGCTCGCACTCTCGCCTCGTCTGCCAGACCACACAACCTGTTGGTCCAAAACCTGCCCAAATATATGGCTTCCGATAGGGTTATTTCATGAGCTCTCCGGAGCTTTAATAGGATGAGTAGAGAGAGTAGGGCCCCAGATGGATGGATTAGTGGGACGATTAAAGAGGCCTGCCCACAGCCGTACCATGCCCCGCCATGTAGGATAGACAGGAGGGTCGAGAGAGAGATGGGGATCTCTCTCTCGGCCCTCTTTTTTTTTCCTTTTTATTGATGTTGTGCCAAGCCCAGTGGATCATTGGATCGATATAATCTGACGGTTGTCCTTTTTCCAACAAGGAGACGGTGATGAATGGAGAGGGGGAAATAGTGGGAAGGATCCCACAAGCTTGATGGCTGAATGTGCCTCCAACAAAGGGAGGGCGATACTCAGGCGAAGAGCTTACGGCCTAGACTCGGGCACAAACAAGGACACCTTTTACGAGAAGAGAGACTTCATCTCTGTTGCTCCATGCAACAAGAACTTCAGAGTTGCCAACAGCAAGGTTGAGGCAGCTGACAGGATTGGTGACAAGTTGGTCACAGTGGGTATCAACGGTGGAGTTTCCGACCTCAAGCTAGAGGGGGTGGTCTACTTGCCCTCCTTCACATCCAACCTTCTCTCCGTCTCTAAGATAACTGACCATGGCATGACAGCGGTCTTCATAGAGAAGGAAGCAGTGATAGTCCCTTCCAAGGACATCAACATCTCCTACTCTGCCAAGAAGGTTGTCGCACAGGTTCCTCATGTTGATGGAATCTACATCTTGCAGACCAAAAAGACAACTTCAACGACTGAATCTTTGGTCGAGAGTGATGATGAGGAGAGCAATGATGTAGATTCAGATGAGGAAGGACATGTTGGATCAGCAGAAGAAGTGGCAGGAGATGATTTAGCAACAAAACCGCAAGTAAATGCAACCATTGGGGATCTTCATTCTAGCCTGTTTTCATCCTCCAAGAACCTGTGGCACATGCACTTTGGGCACGTGGCTCATCACACATTGGAGCTAATGGCAAAGCAGGAGCTAGTGCATGGGATGGAGCCAGCTAGTGAGGCGGAGGGAGCCGGGATCATGCCTTCAAGGCAAGGCAAAAAGGAAACCCTTCAAGCACAATGGCACGCGTGCTCTTGCACCCCTTGACCTCGTGCACTCTGTCGTGTGCGGTCCCTTCCAAAAATCGTCAAATGGAGGCAGCAGATCTTTCGTCACATGCATTGGCAAGAACAATCACAAGGTGTGGATATACATTCTCAAAAAGAAAAGTGGGGTGTAGGAGAATCTACAATCTTTGTTGACATGGTTGAGCAACAGAGTGGAAAGAAGGTGAAGGCATTCAGGACGGACAACAGGGGAGAGTACGAAGCCTGCAGGGAGTGGCTCAAGATACAGGACATTGAACACCAGAAAACTACGCCCTACTCACCTCAAAGCAACCGCGTAGTAGAGAGGATGAACCAGACGTTCCTAGGCATGACAAGGTGCATGCTCTCTAACGCCAAGCTGCCTCCTAGGTTCTGGGCTTAAGCAGCACGTATGGCTAACTACCTTGTGAACCTCATACCTGCAGCAGCTCTACGAAGGAGAGGCAAGAACAAGCAGACACAGCAGCTGAAAACGCCTCAAGGAGCATGGTCAGGCAGGAAGCCGGACACATCCCATCTCAAGGTGTTCGGTTACACCGGGTTTGCCAAGGTCCAGGCTGGTGAGGGCACTGGAAAGCTCCATGCAAGAGTACAAAAGTGCATTTTCATCGGCTATGACACCACCCACAAAGCTTATCGACTGTGGGATCAAGGAGCCAAGAGGGTCATCTGCAGTAGAGACGTGGATTTCAACAAAAGATGTGTGAGTAAGGGAGAGAATCTTGAACTCGAGAACGCTCCAAGACAGGAAGAGTGGCTCACTCTTCTTGGAGAGGGACACAAAGCACCAGTACAATGGCATGGGATAGGTGCTGCAACAGGTAGAGGAGCTCATGAAGATGTCTCAGAGGGAGAAGGAAGCTTCCTCCACCTTTCCTATGCTTGCTCCACCTTTCTCTGGCTTGCTTCACCTTTCTCTGGATTTTTCTACCATTCCCTGGCTTGCTCCACCTTTCTATGGCTTGCTCCACCTTTCTCTCACTTGCTCCACCTTTCTTTGGCTTGCTCCACCTTTACATGGCTTGCTTTATCTTTGTCTGTCTTGCTCCACCTTTCCCTGGCTTGCTCCACCTTTCTCTCACTTGCTCCAGCTTTCTCTGGCTTGCTCCACCTTTCTCAGGCTTGCTCTGCCGTTCTCTGCCTTGCTCCACTGTTCTATGCTGCACTGTTCTCTGTCTTGCTCCACCTTTCTCTGACTAGCTCCACCTTTCTCTGGCTTGCTCCACCTTTCTCTGACGTGCTCCACCGTTCTCTGGCTTGCTCCTCCTTTCTCTGGCTTGCTCTACATTTCTCAGGCTTGCTCCACCGTTCTCTTGCTTGCTCCACCGTTCTCTGGCTTGCTCCACCGTTCTCTGGCTTGCTCAGCCATTCTTTGTCTTGCTCCACCGTTCTCTGGCTAGCTCCACCTCTCCCTGGCTTGCTCACTTTGTTTGGCTTGCTCCACCATTCTCTGGCGTGCTCCACCATTCTCTGGCTTGCTCCACCTTCCTCTGGCCTACTCCACCTCTCTCTCACCTGCTCCACTGCTCTCTGGCTTGCTCCACCTTTCTCTGGCCTGCTCCACCTTTCTCTGGCCTCCTCCACTTTTCTCTGGTTTGCTCCACCTTTCTCTGACTTGCTCCACCTTTCACTGGCTTGTTCCACCGTTCTCTGGCTGGCTCCACTGTTCTCTGGCTTGCTCCACCTTTCTCTCGCTTGCTCCAACGTTCTCTGGCTTGCTCCACTGTTCTCTTGCTTGATCCACCGTTCTCTGGCTTGCTCCATCTTTCTCTAACCTGCTCAACCTTTCTTTGGCTTGCTCCACCTTTCTCTGGCTTGCTCCATCGCTCTCTGGATTGCTACACCATTCTCTGGCTTGCTCCACTGTTTTCTGGCTTGCTCCACCGTTCTCTGGATTGCTCCATTGTTCTCTGACTTGCTCCACAGATTCTCTACCTTGCTCCAATTTTCTATGGCCTACTCCACCTTTCTCTTGCCTGCTCAACCATTCTCTTGCCTGCTCCACCATTCTCAAGCTTGCTCCACCTTTCTCTGGCATGCTCCACCGTTGTCTGGCTTGCTCCACCGTTTTCTGGGCTGATGTACCGTTCTTTGGCTTGCTCCACATTTCTCCTGCCTGTTCCACCTTTCTCTAGCTTCCTCCACATCTCTCTGGCTTGCTCCACCGTTCTCTTGCTTGCTCCACCTTTCTCTGGCTTGCTCCACTGTTCTCTGTCTTGCTCCACCGTTCTCTTGCTTGCTCCACCTCTCTCTGGCCTTCTCCACTGTTCTCTGGCCTGTTCCGCCTTTCACTGGCTTGCTCCACCTTTCTCTGGCTTGCTCTACCTTTCTTTGACTTGCTCCACCTTTCTGTGGCTTGCTCCACCTTTTTCTGGCTTGCTCAACCCTTCGCTGGCTTGCTCCACCTCTCTCTGGCTTGCTCCATTGTTTTCTGACCTGCTCCACCTTTCTCTGGCCTGCTCCACCTTTTTCTGGCTTGCTCACCCTTTCTCTGGCTTGCACCACCTTTCTCTGGCTTACTCCACCTTTCTCTGGATTGCTCTATCTATCTCTGGCTTTCTCAGCCATTCTCTGGCTTGCTCCATTGTACTCTGGCTTGCCCCACCTTTCTCTGGCTTGCTCCACCGTTCTCTGGCTTGCTCCACCATTCTCTGGCTTGCTCCACCGTCCTTTGACATGCTCCACCGTTCTCTGCCTTGCTCTAACTTTCTCTGGCTTACTCCACCTTTCCCTGAATTTCTCAAACTCTCTCTGGCTTGCTCCACTGTTATCTGGCTTGCTCCACCGTTCTATGGCTTGCTCCACCGTTCTCTGGCTTGCTCTACCTTTCTCTAGCTTGCTCAACCTTTCCCTGGTTTGCTCTACCCTTCTCTGGCTTGCTCCGCTGTTCTCTGACTTGTTCCACCTTTTGTTTGGCTTGCTCCAGCTTTCTCAGGCTTGCTCCATCTTTCTTTGCCTTGCTCCACCTTTCTCTGGCTTGGCTTGCTCCACCTTTTTTTGGCTTGCTCCTCCGTTCTCTGGCTTGCTCCATCTCTTTCTGGCTTGCTCCACCATTCGTTTGCTTGCTCAACCTTTGTCTGGCTTGCTCCTGTCATGATGGAATCCACGTGGTGCGGTCCCGACGTTTCACTGATCGTTTCTAGTGGTTCACGTCTTCAGTTTTTGGGGAATGTGAGACTGAGTGTGGGCTTTCTGGTCGCCTCACGCCATGTGAGCAGGCATTTAGAGACAGTCACTTTTGCGAAGGGAGTAACGCGATTTTGCATTAGTTTTTTAGCATGGACATGATCATAACAGTTATACGACTAGGCATGAGATTTCCATCGCACCAAACCGCGTGCCATTCAGCCAAGCGTAGCCCAAGTTACGTTTGCCGAAGCGTAGGTCTCACCCACCACACACGCCTGACGCCGCCACTTGCTGTGGCGCCTTCCTTCACGTGCGAAGCGCCTTTCCCAAGGCGCAGATCCCATTGCACATGGTGTGGGGGTCCCCTGCACTGTTTCCATGCACCCTCCCCACTTTTGGGTTGCGTTTGGTGATGGCGTGTGAAGAGGTTCAAAACCTGTCCACGGACATGCAGTTAGAATTTTGAATGACCCCGAGTAACAAAACATACTACTAAGTTTCGAACGCCGAGCCATGATTTTGGCTAAGTCCCTCAGTAACAACCTGTACTACAGGATTAGGTGGATCATCCACTGGACGCCTCGGCAGGCCTATCGAAGCAATTTCTCCACATGGTATTTTTGTTACTCGGTCCAGTCGAGTACCGACCGGATTTCGAATCGCAGCCGGCTCCCAGAGCCGCTGCACATCCCCCATCTTTGGAAGGCCATATCTTCCTTGATACTTGTTCAATTTTGGTGAAATAACTTTCACCGCATTTAGAAACTCGTCAACTGTACGGGGCAATCCTCCATTTTAGGATCCGAGTAATTCTCAAGTCACCAGATCCACCGGCGCGGAGGTTCCACTTTCTGGTGGCTTGTCAGCGCCTCCCGGCACCGCACAAGGGCATGCGGAGGGGGCAATTTTTCAACATTCCCCCCCTTGCACCTGCCATGCCCGCTGCTATTGCTTGCTCTTAGTCATCTTCCGCTGCGCCCTCCAGCCGATCATAGCTGGTCATCCCAAGTCCGGCCACGCTCATGTTGTGCCGGTCCGTGGGTTGCGCTTTGGTCAAGCAATCTGCAAGCTTTGTTGTGTGTGCTGCAGTGCTGCATCACCACCTGCCCCTTCTCGACCATGTCCCGTGCGTAGTGGTAATGCACATTGATGTGCTTTGTCCTCTTGTACTGCGTCGGGTTGTTGGTCAGCGAGATGGAGCCGGTGTTGTCCTCTTGCACCACCGTAGGCTCCTGCTACGGCACGCCCAGCTCCCATAGCAACCTACGGAGCCACACCGCCTTCTTGGCCGCATCGGCCAGCGCGATGTACTCAGCTTCCACTGTGGAGGTGGCGACACAATCCTGCTTCGTGTTGCACCAAGAGACCGATGTACCAGCGAGGAAGAAGAAGTAGCCGGATGTGGAATTCCGCTTGTCCACATCTCCAGCATAGTGTGCATCCGTATGGCAGACCAGACGCAAAGGGTCCGCCCGCCCCTTACCGTCGAGCCTCAATCGCGCGTGCCGCGGCACCTGTAGGTAGCGGAGGATGTGCTTGACCTCCTGCCAGTGTGGTGGCCCTGGATCGGCCACGTACCTGCTCACTTGGCCCACCGCGTAGGCTAGGTCCGGTCGAGTCGCCACCATGGCATACATGAGGCTGCCCACTGCCGATTGGCAGGGCACCCCTGCCATGTCCTCCCGCTCTTCTTTTATTTGCGGCGCCATTGGCGTACTTAGTTCACAGGTTGTGGAGACAGGACTGCACACTCGTTTGGAGTCATGCAGACCGTACCGCCTCAACACCTTGGCCACGTATTTGGCCTGCCCTAGCTCAAGCGTGCACGTCCTCCGGTTCTGCGTAATGCTCGCCCCAAAGTAGAACTCCAGCTCCCCCATGTCCGACATCTGGAATGTGCTTTTCAGCTGCTCTTTTAGCTGTTGTAGGCTGGGCAGGTCAGAGGAGCACAAGATGAGATAATCCACGTAAAGTGTGACGATCTGATGGAGCTTCTTGCTGCGCTGCCCGTACACGCTGTGATCGGCTTCACAGCGCTTGAAGCCGAGTTGTGCCATGAATCTGTCAATCCATTGGTACCAGCATCGGGGCGATTGCTTTAGCCCGTACATGGACTTCTGCAGCTTACACACGTTGCCCTTTGGCGCCTCCACCCCCTCTGGCACCTCCATGTAGATTGTTTGTCAATGATGCCGATAAGGCCGTCTTTATATCCATTTGGTGGAGCTCCATGTCCTTCGCGGCTGCCACCGCAAGGATCGCCCGGATGCTTGTGAACTTGGCGACGGGGGCGAACGTCTCATTGTAGAGCTTGGCCTTACATTGTGCGTACCCCTTTGCCATGAGCCACACCTTGTACTTATCCACCACGCCTTCCTTTGTGAACTTGGTCTTGAAGACCCACTTGGAGCCGATGACCTTGGTGTCTTTCGGCCAGTCAACCAGCTGTCATGTGTCTTTTTCAGCAATGGACGCCAACTCTGACTTGATGGCGGCATCCTACTGCTTCCCCTCGAGTCGCGTAAGAGCCTCTTGCACATTCATTGGTTCCGTTGATGCAGCCAGCATGCACCACGTCATGCCGATCCATCGACCGTTGCCTGCGTCGAAACGCTCTCTTCCAAACTCCACCGTTCTCTGGCTTTCTCCACCGTTCTCTGGCTTGCTCACCATTCTCTGGCTTCCTCCACCACTCTCTAGCTTGCTGCACCTTTATCTGGATTGCTCCACCTGTCTCTTGTTTGCTCCACCATTCTCTGACTTGCTCCACCTTACTATCGCTTGCTCCACATTTCTCTGGCTTGCTCCACATTTCTTTGACTTGCTCCACCTTTCCCTGGATTGCTCCACCTTTCTCTAGCTTGCTCCACCTTTTTTTGGCTTGATCCACCTTTCTCTGGCTTGCTCCACATTTCTCTGGCTTGTGTCATCTTTCTTTGGCTTTCCCCACCATTTTCTGGCTTGCTCAACCTTTCTCTTGCTTGCTTGACCTTTCTCTGGCATGCTCCTACTTTCTGTGGCTTGCTCCACCTTTCTGTGGCCCGATCCACTGTTCTTTGGCTTGCTGCACCGTTCCCTGGCTTGCTCCACCTTTCTCTGGTTTGCTCCACCTTTCCCTGGCTTGCTCAAATTTCCTCTGGCTTGCTTCACCATTATCTGGCTTGCTCCATCGCTCTATGACTTACTCCACCATTCTCTGGCTTGCTCCACTGTTGTCTTGCTTGCTACAAATTTCCCTGGCTTGCTCCACCTTTCTCTAGATTGCTCCACCTTTCCCTGGCTTGCTCCACCATTCTATGGATTTCTCCACCTTTCTCTAGCCTGCTCCACCTTTCTCTGGCTTCCTCCATCTTTTTTTGGCTTGCTCCTTCTTTCTATGGCTTGCTCCTGCATTCTCTGGCTTACTTCACCTTCCTCTGGCTTGCTCCGTCTTCCTCTGCCATGCTCCACCTTTCTGTGGTTTGCTCCACTTTTCTCTGGCTTGCCCCACTATTCTTTGGCTTGCTTCACTGTTCTCTGGATTCTTTCACCATTCTCTGGCTTGCTCCACCTTTCTTTGGCTTGCTCCACCTTTCCCTGAATTGCTCCACCTTTCTCTGGCTTGCTCCATATTTCTCTGGCTTGATCCTCATTTCTCAGGCTTGCTCCACCTTTCCCTGGCTTCCTCCAACTTTCTTTGGCTTTCTTCACCTTTACCTAGCTTGCTCCACCTTTCTCTGGCTTGCTCCACCATTCTATGGCTTACTCCACCTTTCTCTGGTTTGCTCCACCGTTCTCTGGCTTACTCCACTGTTCACTGTCTTGCTCCACCTTTGTCTGGCTTGATCCACCTTTCTTTGGCTTGCTCCTCCTTTCCTTGGCTTGCTCTACCTTTCTCTGGATTGCTCCACCGTTCTCTGGCTTGCTCCACGATTTGTTTCTTGCTCCACTGTGATCTGGCTTGCTCCACCGTGATCTGGATTGCTCCACCTTTCTCTGGCTTTCTCTACCTTTCCCTGGCTCTCTCCACCTTTCCCTGGCTTGCTTTACCTTTCTCTGGCTTTCTC
Organism: Penium margaritaceum; assembly: GCA_023375785.1. Lineage (NCBI taxonomy): Eukaryota > Viridiplantae > Streptophyta > Zygnematophyceae > Desmidiales > Peniaceae > Penium > Penium margaritaceum. Next base: position 82,885 of record SZWC01001207.1, on the reverse strand, counting down.
CAACTTTCTCTAGGTTGCTCCACCTTTCTCTCGCCTGTTCCACCATTCTTTGGCATACTCCACCTTTCTCTTGCTTGCTCCACCGTTCCCTGGCTTGCTCCACCTTTCTCTGGCTTGATCCATCTTTATCTTGCTTACTCCACCTTTTCTCTGCCTCGCTCCACCTTTCCCTTGCTTGCTCCACATTTCTCTGGCTTGCTCCGCCGTTCTCTATCTTGCTCTACCTATTTCTTGCTTGCTCGACCTTTCTCTGTCTTGCTTCACCTTTCTCTGGCTTTCTCCACCCTTCCCTGGCTTGCTCCACCTTTCTCTGGCTTTCTCCACTTTTCTCTGGCTTGCTCCGCCTTTCTCTGGCTTGCTCCAACTTTCTCTGGCTTGCTCCACTGTTCTCTGGCCTGCTCGACTTTTCTCTGCATGGCTTCACTTTTCTCTGGCTTGCTCCACCGCTCCCTGACTTGCTTTACCTTTTGTTTAGCTTGCTCCTTTCTCTGGTCTGCTCCACCTTACCCCGGCTTGCTCCACCTTGCTCTGGCCTGCTCCACCTTTCCCTAGCTTGCTCCAATGTTCTCTGGCCTGCTCCACCTTTCTCTTGCTTCCTCCAACGTTATCTGGCTTTCTCCACCTTTCTCTGGCTTGCTCTACCTTTCACTGGCTTGCTCCACCTTTCTCTGGCTTGCTCCACCTTTCTGTGGCTTGATCCACCTTTCTCTTGCTTGCTCCATCTTTCTCTGTCTTGCTCCACCTTTCCTTGGCTTGCTCAACTGTTCTTTGGCTTGCTCCACCTTTCTATGCCTTGATCTACAGTTCTCTGACTTGCTCCACCTTTCTCTGGTTTGCTCCATCTTTCTCAGGCTTGCTGCACCTTTCTCTGGCGTGCTCCACTGTTCTCTGGCTTGCTCCACCTTTCTCTGTCTCGCTCTAGCGTTCGCAGGCTTGCTCCACCTTTCCCTGGCTTGCTCCATTTTTCCCTGGAGTGCTCCACCTTTCTCTGGCCTGCTCCACCTTTTCCTGGCTTGCTCCACCTTTCCCTCGCTTGCTCGTTTTTTCTCTGGCTTGGTCCACCTTCCTCTCGGATGCTCCACCGTTCACTGGCTTGTTCCACCTTTCTCAGACTTGCCACACCTTCTCCTAACTTGCTCCATCTTTCTTTGGCTTGCACCACCTTTCTTTGGTTTGCTCAACCTTTTCTTGGCTTGCTCCACCTTTCTCTTGCTTCTCCTAACTTTCTTTGGCTTACTCCACTGTCCGCTGGCTTACTCCAGTGTTCTCTGGCTTGCTCCACCTTTCTCTGGCTTGCTCCACCGTTCTCTGGCATGCTCCTCCTTCCTCTGGCTTGCACCTCCTTTCCCTGGCTTGCTCCACCTTTCTCTGGCTTGCTCCACCATTATCTGGCTTGCTCCTCCTTTCTCTAGCTTTCTCCACCTTTCCCTGGCTTGCTCCACATTTCCCTGGCTTGCTCCACCTTTCTCTGGCTTGCTTCATCTTTCTCTAGATTGCTCCACCCTCCCCTGGCTTGTTCCATCTTTCTCTGGCTTGCTCCACCTTCCTCTAGCTTGCTTTCACGCTCTCTGGCTTTCTCCATCTAGTTTTGGAATACTAGCTATTAACTAGTATGTACAAGACCTTCAATAAGTAGTTACACGATGTGGCTACCATGCATAATGACCAACCAGAATAGGCATATATCACTGGCCATGACCAGAGAATTTTACTGTGTGTGGTCATCATTGATAACTCATAACACAAGTCACAAATAGACAAAGGAGGAAACAATGGTTTGATAACACTTATTGTTGATTAGCAAGTACAAAGACCTTCACTACGTAGTGGCACAGTGTGGCTACCATGCACAATGACCAATCAAAGTATGAATGTGTCACTGATCATGACCAAAGAGTTCCACTATGGGTGATCATCATGCACAACTCATAATAGAAGTCACAAATGGTCAGAGGGAGAAACAATGGTTTGCAAACACTAGCTATCGTCTAGCTAGTACAAAAACATTCAACAAGTAGTTGCACGGTGTGGCTACCATGCACAATGACCAACTAAAGTAGGCATATGTCACCGTTCATGACCAAAGAATTTCACCATGTTTGGTCAACGTTGACAGCTCGTAATATGACTCACAAATGGTCAGACGGGGAAACAATGGTTTACGAACACTGGGTTTCGTCTAGCAAGTACTAAGACCTTTAATAAGTAGTGGCACGGTGTGGCTACCATGCACAACAATGAACCAAAGTAGGCATATGTCACTGACCATGACCAGAGAACTTCACTTTGTATGGCCAATGTTGACAACTCATAACACGAGTCACAAATGGTAAGAGTGGGAAACAATGGAAACACTATGTATTATCTACCAAGTACAAAGACCTTCAAGAAGTAGTGGCACGGTGTGGCTACCATGCACAGTGACCAACAAAAGTAGGCGTTTGTCGCTGACCATGACCACAGAATTTCCACTATGTTTGGTCAATGTTGACAACTCATAATACTAGTCAGAAATGTCAGAGGGGAAAACAATAGGTTGGGAACACTAGTTATTGATTAGAAAGTACAAATATTTTCAATAAGTAGTGCTACAATGTAACTACCATGCACAATGACCAACCAAAGCAGGCATATGTCAATGACCATGACCAAACTAATTTCACTCTGTTTGGTCAACGTTGACATTTCATAATACGAGTCACAAATTGTCAGCGGGGGGAACAATGTTTTGGGAATACTAGGTATCAACTAGCAAGTACAAAAGACCTTCAATAAGCAGTGGCACGCTGTGGCTATGATGCACAATGACCAGCCAATCTAGGCGTATGTCACTGATCATGACCAAAGAATTCCACTATGCGTGGTCAAGTTTGACAACCCATAACACGATTCACAAAATGTCCGAGGGGAAAACAATGGCTTGGGAATACTAGTTATCATCTAGCAAGTAGAAAGAACTTCATTAAGTAGTGATACCGTGTGGCTACCATACACAATGACCAATCACAGTAGGCATATGTCACTGACTAGGACCAAAGAATTTCACTATGACGGGTCAACCTTGAAAACTCATAAAACAAGTCACAAATGGTTAGAGGGGAAAACAATGGTTTGGGAATACTCGTCATCAACTAACAAGTACAAAGGCCTTCAATGAATAGTGGTACGGTGTGGCTACCATGCTTAATGACCAACCAGATTAGGCATATGTCACTAACTATGACAAAATAATTTCACTATAGATGGTCAACGACGACAACTCTCAATTCGAGTCACAAATGCTCTGAAGGGGGAACAGCTTGGAAATACTTGTTATCAACTAGCAAGTTCAAAGACCTATGATAAGTAGTGGCATGGTGTGACTATCATGCACAATGACCAACCAAGGTAGTGGCATGGTGTGACTATCATGCACAACACAGTGTGACTTCACTGTGTGTGGTCAACGTTGACAACTCATACCACAAGTCACACATCATCAGAGGGGGAAACAATGGTTTGGGAACACTAGTTGTGGGCTAGCAAGTAGAAAGACCTCCTTTACGTAGCAACACGGTGTGGCTACTATGCACAATGACCAACCAAAGTAGGCACATGTCACTGATCATGACCAACAAGTTCCACTATGGGTGGTCAACATTGACAGCTCATAAACTGAGTCACAAATGGTGAGAGGGAGACAGTGGTTGGAAAAAACTACGTATCAGCTGGCAATTAGAAAGACCTTCAATAATTAGTGGGAAGGTGTGGCTACCATGCACAATGACTAACCAAAGTAGGTATGTTTCACTGATCATGACCAAAGCTTTTCACTATGTGTAGTCAACGTTGGCAGCTCATATTACGACTCACAAATGGTCCTAGGAGAAACAATGGTTTGGGAACACTAGATATCGACTAGCAAGTACAAAGACCTTTAATAAGTAGAGGTACGTTGTGGCTACCATTGACAATGACCAACCTGTCGGAATATTGAAGTCAACACTGACATAATCCCTTGGATAATCCGAGCTCTGAATAAGGTTCAGATTCCGTACCGAACCAACACGAACCACCTCACCAACGTATTGTCGGTCATGATCGCGGACCCAGAGGTGAGCCGTCCCTAATAACCACGATCACGTTGCAACCGCGTTCGGCTAGCGGAAAAGAATTTGTTGCTCTGCTTTTGTCATGTTCTACGATATATTACCGAGGATGTTCATTCCCTCGAGGTTAGCCAGAGCAGTCTTCTTCGCTCTGTTCTCTTTTGGTTCCACGGCTTCACCGCGGTGTCTGCGCCCTGCTCAACTTTTGCTCACGCTTCCTTGTTATCCAATCCAAGTCCTTCGCTTTGCTCCGCTCTCATTCAGTGCTCAACTCTTCACCTCTGATCGCGACCTTCCTGCCAAACTCAGTCCTCTCTTATACTTACTAAGCCACCTGCCACCTCTCACTTTCCGACTAACTCCCAGCTCCGCTCAACTCCCCTACACAATGCTACACATCTGATTGCATATACTTGCTTCTACCACTGGTCATCCGACCCACTCCATTCGTCTGACATGGTATCAGAGCGTCAGGCAACATTGCCTGGTGGTTGCTAACCAAGTCGACATCTTGCAGGCATCATCAGCGCTCCCGCCAGCCTCTCAGTTCCTCCATAACAGACATAAGCAAATGACACGACGACTGTTTCTCAAGTTGTGGAGGTTCTCTTCACTGTGACCAAGCCATAAGTGCATTCTCATGCCCGTGGCAAACATCTGGGGATTCCCCACCATCAAACAGCTGCCAGCAGCTCTCAAGCCGCCTTCTGTTGCCATCTTTTTCAAAGCTTCCTACCAATGCCCGCTTTCTCCACTATCACTCTGCCGCTCCTCACCCTCCACTAACACATTCTTCTCTGTAGACTCAACCTGTCGTCCTCTATTTTGCACAACGCTCATCGCTCCAAAGTGACCCCGCAGCAGAAACGAAACCTCATCTACCATCTCTTCCTCTTGCAAAGCCATCCAACCCTTCTCCTTCTTCAGCTGGTTTAGCACTACTCACCGGCCTCATCTGCATCATCATCGCCGTCATTCCTGTGTGCAGCCTCTTCCCCGTTCATGCCAAATCAGTTCCTCGAGCCAATTCCTCATGCCGCCCCTTTGTTCTCTTTTGCAGCAGAAGTCGTGTGTGCCGTCAGGATGTCAGACATCACCAGTCTCCCTGCTTGTCGGTTTTGAGCCAACTGGGGGCACAAGCTGTCACTCTCCTGACTCCAACATACAGGCTCTACTTCAATTCCCTCCTATGTTTGTCACGATAACGGACACCACCAGCTCCGCAGCTCGTCGGTCTCGAGCCAAAGTTGGTGGAACAAGCCGCCCATCACTAAACATCAGAAGACCTCTGCTCCATCCACATCCCTCCCGCCAACTTCATCCTCCTCCACTCTGCCGGATTCTCCTTTTAGCATCAGCCTCTCACCGTATTGGGTCCTCCTCTACAGCTGTCCTCCTTTGCCTCATCTTCATCTTCCGCTGCCTCATCAGCTTCATCTGCATCCGCTTTCAAACATTCTGCATCATCATCCGTGTTCTTCAGCAGCGCACGAGGTCTTGCCCCTGCGCACACTCCATCATCAATGAGTCCTCCTCCATCACCTTCATCATTCACTTTACACAAGGATCGATCAGGTCTTAGGGCCCTCACTGCAACGGCCTGCGCCCACGCCAAATCTTCCGCATTGCATGCGGCTTGCCTATGCGCCCACACTTTAATATCATCTTCCTCCGCCATCGTCAGTAGCTTCAGCATCTGTGACTGGTAGGAGGATCTGCACGTGCCATCTGCCCACCTTGCAGCGGCATGCACCCACATCGGTAGCAGATTTCTCACGGTGCGCTGGCTCAAGCCTTCCCCTTGCCGCATCTCTCCTTCCCCACTTTCGCAATGCACGAGGTTTGCCCCTGCGACCATTCCGTTACTTCTCCGCAAGCATCTACAGTCATCATTCTCCGCTCGGCACCAAGAGCTGCCCCGCCGAATCGCCAGCTCCGCGGCGGCCTACACCCATGCCGATTCATCTCCAGTGCACGTGGTTCCACCCTTGCACTCAAGCTTCTGTATCCAAGCCTTCAACCCCTCCGTTCTTCTCCTTCCTTTGCACTGGCAATGGGATCTGCCCGGTAACGCTGCCAATATTGTGGTAACCTGTGTCCTTGCCACTTCTCAGTAGCTGCAGGTCTCCCTCTCGCCAGAGCATCCGACACTGCCAGTCATACTCCTCATCGGGCTCCAGCAAACTAGGGCACAAGACGTCACTCCTCCAGTGAAAGTGGAAGCTCCTGCTTCTTGAGTACCTCCTTCATGCACACCTGGGCACGACACCCACATCCTTCCCCCATCAGCACCTGCACTCGTAGCCGAAGCCAGTCAACAAAGGCACAGTCAAAACACCACTGGAACCGGACACCACCTGTCTCCCTGGTTGATCAAGCTAACCGGTGGAACAAGCCATTGTATTCGTGGACCTGACTGCCTGAATCCTTGCGCTTCCCTACACTTCCCTTGGTCTCACAGAGCTCGCTGTGGCAGAGTCCCCTTTGAGCGTGGTGTTGTGGCAGCACCCTCCACTCTTGCATCCCCAACATTAAGCACCATCACCATCTCCATCATCCCCATCATCACCCTTCTAATGGATCATACCAAGGAGAATGAGCTCTCGGTGGTGTTCCCTTAGAACATCATCCTCATCAAGGCTACCTTGTCAGATGACCTTGATGAATCAACGGTTCATCTTGGCACTCCCTACACTGGAGTAGACCATAAGCAACAACACACCCACTGCCCTTTTTTGTGTTCAACCATCAATGAAACCAATCTAATTCATTGACTGTTCAGCACCTAGCAGGGCACTGACAGATATTGTTACTCATCTTCTACAGTGCCTACGGGATTCCCCCAACTACACAGGGAAAGAGATGGTTCCACAAACCACCATCAATGGAGGGTTGATGTACTACTCAAACTGGGGAGACTCAAATCTCCCAAGTTCAATCTCTGACAGGTGCTCCTTGGTCTCCTTAACTCCATATCCCTTCATGGTACGGACTGGGTAGAAGCACTCCTGAAGGAGGCGCTCATCCTCACCACCCATCACTTTCTTCACCTACTCATCCCGCAACCACACGAAGGATTCTCAGAGACCTGGCAATCCCTGTATCTGACTTGTGTACCACATCCTCCCAAATGTTTACTTCAAGGGGGCTGTCAGAATATTGAAGTCAACACTGACATAATCCCCGGGATAATCAGAGCTCTCAATAAGGTTCAAGATCCGTACCGAACCAACACAAACCACCTCGCCAACGGATTGTTGGTCACAATCAAGGATCCAGTGGCAAGCCGTCCCTAATAACTGCGATCACATCGCAACCGCATCCGGTTAGCAGAAAAGAAGCCGTTGCTCTGCTTTTGTCCTGTTCTACGATACTCTACTCCGCTCTCACTCAGGGCTCAACTCTTCGTCTCTGATCTTGAGCTTCTCGCCAAACTCAGTCTTCTCTCATACTTACTAAGCCACCTGCCACCTCTCACTTTCTGACTAAATTCCATCTCCGTTCAACTCCTATACACAAAGCTACACATCTGACGGCTTCTACCTGCTTTTGCCGCTGGTCAGCCGACCCACCCCATTCTTATGAAAGGACCAAAGTAGGCATATGTCACTGACTATGACCAAAGAGTTTCACTATGGGTGGTCAACAATGACAACTCATAAGACGAGTCGCAAATGGTCAGAGGGGGAAACAAAAGTTGGGGAACACTAGGTATCGACTAGCAAGTGCAAAGAACTTCAAGAAGTAGTGGCACGGTGTGGCTTCCATGCACAATGACGAACCAAAGAAGGCATATGTCACTGATCATGGCCGATGAATTTCACTATGTGTGACCAACGTTGACAACTCACAACACGAGTCACAAATGGTAAAAGGCGGGAAAAAATGGTTTGGAAACACTAGGAATCATTTAGCAAGTACAAAGACCTTCACTAATAGTGACACACTGTGGCTACCATGAACAATGACCAATCAAATCAGGCATATGTCACTGACCACAACCAAAGGAATTCCACTATGTGTAGTCAATGTTGACAACTCATAACATGAGTCACAAATGGACACAGAGGAAAAAAATGGTTTGGGAATACTAGTTATTGACTAGCAAGTACAAAGACCTTCAATACGTAGTGGCACGCTGTGGATGCCATGCACAATGACCAACCAAAATAGGCATACGTCACTTATCATGAACGAAGAGTTCCGCCATGTGTGGTCAACATTGACAGCTCATAACACGAGTCACAAATGGTCAGAGGTGAAAACAATGGTCTGGGAACACGATTTATTGTCTAGCAAGTAAAACGATATTCAATTGATAATGGTACGGTGTGGCTACCATGCACAATGACCAACCAAATAAGGCATATGTCACACACCATGACCAAAAGAATTCAACTCTGTGTGGTCAACGTTCACAACTCATAGTACAACTCACAAATGGTCATGGAGAGAACAATGGCTTAGGAACACTAGGTATCGACTAGCAAGTACACATACCTTGAATAACTAGTGGCACACTGTGGCCACCATGCATAATGACCAACCAAAGTAGGCATGTGTCACTGACTATGACCAACGCGTTGTACTATGGACGGTCAACGTTGACAACCAAGACCACGTATCACAAATGGTCAGAGGGGGAAACAATGATGTGGGAACACTAGGTATTGACTAGCAAGTACAAAGACCTTAAATGAGTAGTGACACGGTGTAGCTTCCATGCACAATGACCAACCAAAGTAGGCATATGTCACTGACCATGATCAAAGAACTTCACTATGTGTGGTCAACATTGACAACTCACAACACGAGTCACAAATGGTAAGAGGATGAAACAATGGGATGGAAACACTAGGTATCATCTAGAAAGTACAAGACATTCAAAAAGCAGTGGCACTCTCTGGCTACCATGCACAATGACCAACCAAAGTATGCATTTATCACTGACCATGACCAAAGAGTTCCACTTTGTGTGGTCAACGTTGACAACTCCTAACACGAGTCACAAATGGACAGAGGAGGAAACAATGGTTGGAGAATACTAGTTGTTGACTAGCAAGTACAAAGAATTTTAGTACGTAGTTGCACGGTGTGGCTACCATGCACAATGACCAAACAAAGTATGAATATTTCACTGATCATGACCAAAGAGTTCCACTATGGGTGGTCAACGTTGAGAACTCATAATACGAGTCACAAATGGTCAGAGGGAGAAACAATGTTTTTGAAACACTAGGTATCATCTAGCTAGTACAAAGACCTTCAGTAAGTAGTTGCATGGTGTGAATACAATGGACAATGACCAACCAAAGTAGGCATGTGTTACTGATCATGACCAAAGAATCACACTATGTGTGGTCAACGTTGAAAACTCATATTACGAGTCACAAATGGTCACAGGGGGAAACAATGGTTTGGGAACACTAGGTATTGAATAGCAAGTACAAACACCTTCAATGATTAGTGGCAGGCTGTGGCAACCATACATAATGACCAACCAACGTATGGATACGTCATTGACTATGACTAAAGAGTTTCACTATGGGTGGTCAACGCTGATAACTCATAACAGGAGTCAGAAATGGTCAGATGAGAAATCAATGGTTTGGGAACAATAGGTATCAACTAGCAAGTACAAAGACTTTCAATAAGTAGTGGTAAAGTGTGGCTACCATGCACAACAATCAACCAAAGTAGGCATATGTAAGTGACCACGACCAAAGAATTTCACTTTGTGTGGCCAACGTTGACAACTCATAACACGATTGACAAATGGTAAGAGTTGGAAACAATGGTTTGGAAACACTATGTATCGTCTACCAAGTGCAAAGACCTTCAATACGTAGTGGCACGCTGTGGCTACCATGCACAGTGACAAACAAAAGTAGGTGTTTGTCACTGACCATGACCAAAGAAATTCCACATTGTGTGGTCAATGTTGTGTCAGACATTATTCTGGAGATTGCTTCAAGGGGTGCAGCCACTGATAAAAAAGAGTGGCAATGCAGGTTCATCTCCGGCGTCACACGACCAACATCTGAACGGTCTCACGACCGACAAACATGCGAGCCTTTCCAAGACGAAACCAACGGATTCGTACAACAACGGTCCAGGCGAAACGCACCTGCAAAGATCGTGCCTGTACTCTTCACTCCTCTATGCGTACGGCTAGTAAAGCCGAATCGTGGTCTCAAGACGCTTCCCCCTTTCTCTCACTTGCCCGAGTTGCCACCTTGATGCCTGCTCAACGAAGCGCGCTAGGTTAGACCTTTCCTGTTTGTATTGCTTGTATTATAGTCTATGATCAATCCATTGGATTCTCCTTCAGGCTCGCCCTCTGGGCCGCCTCTAGTCCCTTTGCCTTCATTCTCCTCTCAGGGCCCGTGCTCTTGCACTGCGTCCACTCTTACCAGTCAACGTCACTCATATGTCAGCAATGCCCACACCTTCAAGGAAGCTTCCATCCTTCCCACAAAGTGCTGCGTCCACTCTTCTTAACAAGACCTCAGTACTCGCACCTTCGGTGCTGCGCCCACAATTCTTTCCATCACTCTATGTCCTCGTTTGCTTCCGTTTTTGCCTCTCATCGCCGTTACCGCTTTGCCTCTGCTCGTGCTCCTGTCCTCCATTGAAACGCTTGTCCTTGTGACCACGTCCACTCAACGGCAGCACCAGCAGCCTTCTAACATGGTATCAGAGCCCAAGTAACACAATTGGTTCTCTTCTTGCTTGCCACTCGGCCGCACCCACTTCATCTCCAATCAAAACTCTCCACCTCGAAGAGTCGTGATTGCCAGAAGAACCGCGGTGGCGGCGCGTCTTCTGACTAAGGTGTAGTGGCAGCACCATTCCAGTTCCTCTTGGTGATTGCACGCACGTGGTTTCACCCCTGCGCCCTCTCTTCCTCATCAGAAGCAACTTTTGGTTCTCCGCCATCTCCATCGTGTGCGCACGTGGTTTTGCCCCTGCGCTCTGTTTTCCTCATCAGCAGGAGCTTTTCGCTTCTCCGCCATCTCTGCCGTGTACTCACGTGATCTTGTCCCTGCACTCTTTCCTCCTCATCAGCACCAGCCGCCCCAACTTTTTCTCGAGCCGCCATCACGCACCGCTATCTCAAATCATCTGCCACATCATGACTAACATCATTATGGCCTCCACTCTCACTCTGTCTGGTCTCCCCAAACTCACTGTGAAGCCGGATGGAACAAGCAACTACAAACTGTGGAGCTACTTGGTGTCCCTCTTCTTCGGGACGCTGAAGGTTGAGGGTATTACCCATAGCCACCCGATCAGCAACACTGACACCGGGATAGAGCCACCTGATGGCGCCGCCTCAACCGCCACCGCTGCCGTCGCCCCCGGAGGAGATCCCTTGGGTGGAACCGTGTCCCATCCTGCTCAGACTGCCTCCTCATCCTCCGTTCCTGCCGTCACTACGACCACTATCAGCCACGCCTCCTGGGAAGTCGCCAACAGCACTGCCCTCATGACCATCATGACCACCTCCTCTCCTGAGCTGCACAAAGATATCCGCACCCTTGGGCCTAAGACCCACAAAGTCTGGAAAGCTCTTGAAGATCATTTCAGCAACAACACCTCCACTGCCTGCGGCATCAAAATCATGTCCCTCTTCTCAGTGCCTTTTGCCGCCCAAACCAACATGGGTAGCTATATTGCAGCCGTCACCACCATCGCCCGCGACCTCAAAGAAATGAAAATTGACCTTCCCCCTGCTGTCGTCTGCACTGGCATCATCTCCGGCCTCCGTGGTCAGTATGACATCATTTGTCAAATCCTCGTGTAGTTGCCTGTCAATCAGTTAACCATCACTGTCATCAGCCCCAAACTCATGGCAGCAGAACAAGACTACGTTGCCAAGCAATTACGCAAAACCTCCATTGCTACCAACTCCTTTGAGACAATGGACGCCACCACTGACTACCGCATGATCAACCGCTTCCCTGCATGCTCCTACACCATCCGCCATGGGCCTCTCAAGGGAGCCAAGTGCGGTCGCCGCAACCACCTGCCGCATGTCTGCGATCAGCGTGCTACTGACGAGTGGTTGGACCAGAACCCCGGCAATTCCTACGGCAAGCAACCCAACTGGGCGGAAGAACGCCGCCAGCGCTACTACAACCGGATGGGAAGCTCAAGCTGGCGTTCAGCTCCAGCCAACAACATGGAAGCACCACCTTCCCCACTGCTATGAATCCTGCTCCTAACAATGGTGTTATGCTACGAGTAGTGGAGCCTGTGTCTGAGATTGGATCTGAGCAGTATGGTCTTGATATGTACACTGTGTCCTCCTCTTCTCCTCTCTCCTTTCACACCTCTCTCTGAAGCTTTGACTTTCTCCACATTGCACTCATTCAACCTCCATCTTCATACTCCACTGTTCGCCACAGTCACTTCCTCTTCATCCATGACCAGTTATCACAGCACTACACTGTACTCTCCCTTCGTACACTGACTGGTGCAGTTCCTTCCCTACGAGACTGGCTGCGACAACAGGCTAAGCACTTTGACAGACCGCCTTGCCTCATCCTCTGCAACACTGCTCATGCACTCCTCCGCACATTTCTCACAAAATACTGCCTGCACCACGGAACATTGTTCACCACAGCTCCCGCCCACAGAAAAAAGCTTGTCAGCCGCCTACTGAAGGAAGCAGATTACTTCATGTGACGCATCACATGACCTCTCAAATCTGGACCACCTGCCTTCGCAGGGTTGTCACTGCTCACAATCTGCGCAAGCCCAAGTATGGTCTGAGTCCAAGGATGATATGGGTGTGTGATTGGAATCGCTCTGCTTCCTACTGCAAACCTGAACCAACCCACAGCATACCCACTGCATCCACCCTTCTAACAAACTGTGCATTTCCCTCTACCGACACTTCTTCCCCCACAGCACTCACTGCTTCTGCTCAGACACTCCTGCACCGTCCAGGTTTTCTCTCTTCCCTCTACAACCTGGTGCTGAAGCGTCCACCGCTTCCAAAACCTCCGAAGCTTCCTCCGCGCTGTGTCTCTACAGATTGAAGACTCCCAGGCCTACCTTTCAAGGCTTGCACCCCTCTCCCGATCTAAGGGGGGTGTCAGAAATCATTATGGAGATCGCTTCAAGGAGTGCAGCCACTGAGAAAGTATAGAGTGATAATGCAGGTTCATCTCCGGCGTCACACGACCAACATCCAAACAGTCTCACAACCAACAAACGTGCGAGCCTCGCCAAGACCAAACCAACGGATTCGTACGACAATGGTCCAGGCGAAACACACCTGCAAAGATCATGCCTGTGCTCGTCACTCCTCTATGCGTACGGCTAGTAAAGCCAAATTGTGGTCTCAAGGCGCTTCCCCCTTTCTCTCACTTGCCTGAGTCGCCACCTCTATGCCCGCTCGACAAAGCATGCTAGGTTAGACCTTTCCTATTTGTATTGCTTGTATTCTAGTCTATAATCAATCCATTGGATTCTCCTTCAGGCTTGCCCTCTGGGCCGCCTCCAGTCCCTTTGCCTTCATTCTCCTCTCAGCGCACGTGCTCTCGCACTGCGTCCACTCTTACCTGTCAACGTCACTCATACGTCAGCAACTCCCGCACCGTCAAGGAAGCTTCCATCCTTCCCCCAAAGAAATGCGTCCACTCTTTTTAGCAAGACCTCAGTGCTCGCACCTTCGGTGCCGCACCCACGCTTCTTTCCATCACTCTATGTCCTCCTTTGCTTCCATTTTTGCCTCTCATCGTTGTTACCGCTTTGCCTCTGCTTGTGCTTCTGTCCTCCATTGAAACGCTTGTCCTTGTGACCGCGTCCACACAACGGCAGCACCAGCAATCCTCTGACATGTTGACAAATCATAACATAAGTCACAAATGGTCAGAGGGGGAAACAATGGTTCGGAAACACTAGTTAGTGACTAGAAAGTACAAAGATCTTCAATAAGTAGTGGCAGGATGTGGCTACCATGCACAATGACCAACCAAATTAGGCATATGTACTGAGTATGACCAAATAATTTCACTATGGGTGGCCAACGTTGACAAGTCTCAATTCAGACACAAAATCCCCGAAGGTGGAAAAAAGGTTTGGAAGTACGTGTTATCTACTAGCAAGTACAAAAGACCGTCAAAAAGTAGTGGCACGGTGTGGATACCAAGCATAATGACCAACCAGATTAGGCATATGTCACTGACCATGATCAAAGAATTCATCTGTGTGTCAACAATGACAACTCATAATGCAAGTTGCAATTGGTCAGAGGGGGCAAAAAAGTTTTGGGAAAACTATTTTTCAACTAGCAAGTACTAAGACCTTCCATAAGTAGTGGGACGGTGTGCATACCATGCACAGTGACAATCCAAAGTAGGCATATGTCACGGATCATGACCAAAGAATTCCATTACGTGTGGTCAACGTTGAAAACTCACAACACAAGTAACAAATAGTGAGAGGGAGAAATAATGGTTTGGGTACACTAGCTGTTGACTAGCAAGTACAAAGGCCCTCAATAAGCAGTAGCACAGTGTGGCTACCATGCACAGTGACCAACCAATATAGGCATATGTCACTGAACATGACCAAAAGAATTCACTATTTGTGGTGAACATATACAATCCATAACACGAGTCACAAATGGTCAATGGGGGAAACAATGGGTTGGGAATACTAGGTATCGTCTAGCAAGTACATAGACCTTCAAGAAGTAGCTGCATGCTCCGGCTACCATGCACAATGACCAACCAAAGTAGGAATATGTCACTGATCGTGACCACAAAATTTCACTACTATGCGTCAACGTTATCAGCTAAAAAAACGAGTCACAAATGGTCAGAAAGGGATACAATGTGTTGGGAACACTAGGTATTGTATAACAAGTACAGAGTTAGCATATGTCACTGACCATGACCAAAGAACTCCACAGGGTATGGTCAACATTGATAACCCATAATACGTATCACAAATTGTTCGAGGGGGAAACAATGGTGAATGAATACTAGTTATTGACTAGTAAGTACAAAGACCTTCAATAAGTAGTGGATCAGTGTGGCTACCATGTACAATGACCAACCAAATTAGGCATGTCACTGACCACGAGCAAAGAACTTCACTATGTGTGGTCAACGTTGACAACTCATAACATGAGTCACAAATGGTCAGGGGGGAAACCATGATTTGGGAAGACTAGTTAATTACTAGAAAGTACAAAGAAATTCAATTAGTAGTGGCACGCTTTGGCTACCATGCACAATGACCAACCACAGTAGGAAGATGTCACTCATCATGACCAAATAATTCCAGTATAATGGGTCAACGTTGACAACTCATAACACGAGTGACAAATAGTCAGAGGGGGAAACAATGGTTTGCGAACGCTAGTTATCAACTAGCTTGTACAAACACCTTCAAGAAGTAGTGGCACGCTGTGGCCACCATGCACAATGACCAACGAAATCAGGCATATGTCACTGATCATGACCAAAGAATTTCACTCTGTGTGGTCAACATCTCATATTACGAGTCACAAATGGTCAGAGGGGAAACAATGGGTCCAGAATACTATGTATCATCTAGCAAGTACAAAGACGCTCAATAACTAGTGGTACGGTGTGGCTACCATGCACGATGACCAACCAGAGTAGGCATATGTCACTGACCATGACCAACAAATTTCACTACGATGGGTCAACGTTCTCAACTCATAACACAAGTCAAAAATGGTCAGAGGAGGAAACAATGTGTTGGGAATACTAGGGATCGTCTAGCAAGTACAAAGACCTTCAATAAGCAGTGGCACGTTGTGGCTACCATGCACAATGACCAACAAAACTAGGCGTATGTAACTGACCATGACCAAAGGTTTCCACTGTGTGCAGTCAACCCGTAATATCCTATTTCTTGACTAACAAGTACAAAAACCTTCAATAAGTAGAAGCACAGTGTGGCTATCGTGATTAATGACCAACCAAATCAGGCATATGCCACTGACCACGACCAAAGAATTTCACTACGTGTGGTGAACGTTGACAACTCATAACACGATTCATAAATGGTCGGAGGGGGAAATAATGATTTGGAAATATTAGTTATTGGCTAGCAAGTAAAAATACCTTCCATAAGTATTGGCACGCTGTGACTACCATGCAGAATGACCAACCAATGTAGGAATATGTCACTAACTATGACCAAAATAAATCCACTATGATGAGTTAGTGTTGACAACCCATAACACGAGTCACAAACGGTCAGAGGGGGAAAGGATGGTTTGGGAATACTAGTTTTGAACTAGTAAGTACAAAGACCTTCAATAAGTAGTGACACGATGTGGCCACCATGCATAATGACAAACCAGATTTGGCATATGTCACGACCATGACCAAAAGAATTTCACTGTTTGTGGTCAACGTTGACAACTCATAACACGAGTCACAAATGGACAGAGGAGGAAACAATTTTTTGAGAACACTAGTTATTGACTAGCAGGTACAAAGACCTTCAGTATGTAGTGTCATGGTGTGGCTACCATGCACAATGACTAGTCAAAGTATGAATATGTCACTGATCATGACCAAAGAGTTCCACTATGGGTGGTCAACGTTGACAACTCATAATACGAGTCACAAATGGCCAGAGGGAGAAACAATGGGTTGGAAACACTAGGCATCAACTAGCTAGTACAAAGACATTCAATAAGTAGTTGTACGGTGTGGCTACCATGCACAATGACCAAGCAAAGTAGGCATATGTCACCGTTCATGACCAAAGAATTTCACTATGTGTGGTCAACGTTGACAACTCATAATATAAGTCAAAAATGGTGAGATGCGGAAACATGTTAATGCGCCGGATAGCAACGGTCTAGAAACGGGTCCCGACATGGGAGGCTGCCAACCGCTCTTGGTATTGCAACCAAGATAACATATCACCCTCAAACGAGGGATCCACACTTTAGGTTCATTTGGTTTGCAACCTCACGAAGTCCGCATGTTGGTCTTTAGTGTCTACCTTTGGTTGGACACTCTCTGAGGAGTCTCAAAGGCAAGAACTGTAAATGGATGCATGCAAGGTACATGCTTTTATACTTGCAGAGCTTTGCTAAAGCTTCTTCTTGTAGTGGCTCCACTGGAGCCAACCTCAACCTACATTCCTACTTGGCGCGTCCTTAGACCGCCAAGTGTCATCCTCAAGGCAGGCTCTAGTAAGCTTCTTAGAAGCTTCCTGTCCCAGTTTTGGCCACAAAGAGAATTGCGGCCATCGCGGGGTTTGAACCCACGACCTCTGGTTTGAGACTCCGGTGCCTAATCAACCAAGCCAAAAAGGTATGGTTCCTATGATGAGCCACAGGGGACATACCCATTATGGGCAGTGCATTGCTGGCCCATCTCAAAATAGACCAAGGGGACATACTCCATAGAGCAGTGCATGCCTTGTCAGTATGTGTAGCTAGCCACCTAGGCAGTGGACAAGGTGCATACTATTTCAACAAATCTCTCCCTTGCACCTCTGTCCATCTGTCCCTTGCTCGGCACCATCAATACCTTGGAGCTCACCCTTCCTCTGCCGCACTCCTCATGCATAATCCACAAATGCCTGCATAATGCAAGTCGCTCTCCAGCGGCTTGGTCATGCAGACAGCAAAGCATGCTCCTTGTTCCGCAATGCTGCAAGTCCACCACGTTCTTCATGACCAGGTCACGTGAGTAGTGGTAACGTATGTCAATGTGCTTTGTTCGCCGGGAGATGATATTGTCTTCAGCCATCAAGATGGAGCTCATGTTGTCCACGTGTACGATCGTGGCGTCCTTCTGTAGCACTCTCATTTTGCCAAGAAGGCTGCGGAGCCATTGAGTCTCCTTGCACACCTCAGACAAAGCAACGTACTCTACCTCTACCGTGGACACGGAAACACAATCCTACTTCCTAGTGGCCCATGAGATGGCAGCGCTATTCAAGATGCACACGTATCCTGAGGTGGATTTCCTGTCGTCGAGATTTCCTCCCTAGTCAACGTTGGTGTAGCAGTTCAGACGAAAGGGGTCTGTTCCTTCTTGGCCTCCAAGGACGAGGACCATGTGACATGTCTTCTACAGGTAGCGCAAGATGCGTTTGACTGCCTGCCAATGTTGTGGCCTAGGGTTGGCCATGAATCTGCTCACTTGTCCCACAGCATAGCAGATGTCCGGACGAGTACCTACCATGGCGTACATGATGCTACCCACGGCGAACAGGCAGGGGATTTCTTGCATCTCCTTTTGTTTTGCTTTGTTGCTTGGTGACATGGAGGCCTTCAGCTTTGTGTCGGTCATCATTGGGGTGCTGGCAGGTTTGCAGTCTTCCATGTGGTAGCGCTTCAGCACCTCACCAATGTATTTGGTTTGGTTGAGTTCGATGGTGCCTGCTACTCGGTTGCGGTGGATGGCAATCCCGAGGTAGTACTCGAGAGGACCCATGTGCTTCATCTTGAACCTTTCGCTGAGTTCAGACTTCACCCCATCCAGCAGCTCGACCGAAGACGAGCAGATGATCAAATCATCCACGTACACCGCAACCAGCATCAGCCCTCTCCCATCATCACGCACGTACATGCTCGGGTCATTCTAGCGATGCGCGAAGGAGAGGCCTGTCATGAAACCGTCCATCTCTTTGTACCACATCCTTGGGGCCTGTTTCAGCCCGTAGAGTGCTTTCACCAACTTGCACACCTTGCCCTTGGGAGCTTCGACTCCTTCGGGCACCTCCATCAGCACTTCCTTGTCAAGCTTCCCATAAAGGAAAGCTGTCCTGACGTCCATCTGGTGTATCTCCAAGTTCTTTGCAGCAGCAATGCCAAGGAGAGAGCGGGTGGAGGAAAAGGTCACGACGGGCGCGAACGCCTCATCGTACTCGAAGCCCGGGCGTTGAGAGAACCCCTTAGCCACTACCCTTGTCTTGAACTCGTCGATGTTGCCGTCTTGCTTCTTCTTCACTCGGAGGACCCACTTGGATCCCACCACGTGGGCCTTGTCGGGTCTATCCACCAGCACCCACGTGCCGTTCTCGGCAATGGATGCGAGCTCGCTATCCACTGCCTCCTTCCACTTGGCCGTATCTGGGCCATTCATGGCCTCAACCACTGTGGATGGCTCTCCCTGAGCCATGCACGACCAGCTAAGGCCGGTCCAATCATCCTCATACCACAAAGGTGCTCTCTTTGGTCGCAAACTGCGCCGGGGTATTGGTGCCGCTTCTTGCTTTGGTGCTGGTGCTTCCACAGGTGGTGGTTTATCGTCGTCGTCGTCGTCAGAAGAGTCGTCAGACTCGAAGTCAGACTCAAAAGCCTCGGACGCCTCGGTATCTGCGTCCATGTCTGATGCTGTATCATCCTCCGCAGCCACTCTCCCATTCCCACCACCTACTGGCAAGGCGACCCAGTTTTCGAGTGCTTGGTCTCCAGACTCAAGCAACACTATCCACTCTCCCGCTTTGGGAGTGAGGGTCGGGTCCAGCAGCTCTCCCTTTCCAAGGGTGCGTTTGTCAAACACGACGTCGCGGCTTCTCACAAGCTTGCCTGCTGCCTGGTCCCAAAGCCAATAGGCTTTGTGTGACGTGTCATAGCCAACCATGATGCACTTCTTAGAGCGTGCGTCGAGCTTGCCTCCACCTTCTCCCAACTGGATCTTCATCCATGCAGTTGACCCGAACACCTCAGATGAGATGCGTTGGGTTTCTTTCCCGACCATGCTTCCTGTGGGGTCTTCAGCTGCTTGTCCTACTCCTTTCCACGCTTTTGCAAGGCGGTCGCTGGTGTGAGGTTCAAGAGGTAGCAAGCTGTTGTTGCTGCTTCAGTCCAAAATCGAGGTGGGAGCTTGGTGTCGGAGAGCATGCTTCACACCATGCCGAGTAGGGTCTAGTTCATCCTCTCGGCAATGCCGTTGCTTTGGGGATTGTAAGAGGTGGTTTGCTCGTGGCGGATGCCATGATGCTTGAGCCAAGGCTTGCATGCCTTGTACTCACCCCCGTTGTCACTTCAGAGCGCCTTCACCTTCTTGGACGTTTGCCACTCCACCATGGCGACGAACTCGAGGAGCTTCTCCTTGACCTCTCCCTTTGTTTTGAGGAAGTAGATCCACAACTTGCGGCTGTGGTCGTCAATGAAGGTCAGGAATTACTTGCTTCCTCCGTTAGACGGTGTGCGGAAGGGTCCACACACGTCACTGTGTATCAGTTCCAAGACGTACTTCGCTCGTTGACCTCCTCTCCCAAACGGCTTCTTCTTTGCCTTCGCTTGGAGGCATGGTTCACACAATGTACACCCTTTGCCATGCTTCATGGTGCACCCTTCCATTCCGCGGACTACCTCTTGCTCTTGCATCTTTTGCAGCGTGATGTTGGCCATGTGGCCAAATCGCCGGTGCCACAGCTGAGCATGAGTGTCCTTGGTTGATGTGGCGGCCGCAGCAGTCGCCGGTGGTGCATCCTTTGGCTCCGGTGCCACTGTCTTGGTGGCACATGCGAGTCCCTCATCCGATGCCTTGGTGACTTTGGTTTGAAGCACGTAGAGGTCGTCGACTCTTGGAACTTGAAGCATAAGGTCATCTTTGGTGTACAAAATCTGGATGTCCTCGTTTTTTAGGGCCAGTGCTTCCTTGTTGGTGAACACCACTGTCATGTTGTTGTCGGTGATTTGTGAGACGGACAGCAAGTTGGCTGCGAAGGAGGGCATGTATACCACCTTTTGAAGGTTGACTGCCTTCTCCGCACCATTCACGTTGAACGTGATCACCTTGTCCCCTTCGCCCATGGCTTGGACGACGCCACCGTTTGCACACTTGATGCGCATGACAGCTTCGGCCATGGAGACAAATCCACCCTTCTCTTTTGATGAGTGGTGGTTGGTGCCCGAGTCAAGGGCAAATGCCCCAGGCCTAAGGATCGCTGCGCCCTTCATGGGCAGCCCCCTAGCCATCATGTTGGTGAGCTCCTTCTTCTCCTTTCCACCTTTGTTCCTGCCTTCTCTCTTGGGACTATGACAGTCCCTAGCCCAGTGCCCAGCCTTGCCACAACTGCGACAGTTGCCGGGCTTCTTGGAACTCTTCGCACCACCATTGCCTTTCCCCCCATCACCACCGCTTCCGCTGTTGCCTTTACTAGAGCGAGAGCTTGGACTTTGTCCACCGAAGCGAGAGGCATAGGCTAAGATGTTTGCCTCGGCGCCACTGCGTCGCATGGACTCGTTGCGGACGTGTTCGGCAACAGCCTTGTACGTCAGATCTGCTTCCTTCCAACCGCCAAATACGGTGATCAAGGACCCCTAGCTTTCCGGCAGCGCCATTAGAAGGATCATGGCACGCATGTTGGAGTCGAGATTCCATTCCATTTGTTGGACCTCTTGCAGCACGTTATCAAACGACTGCAAAAATATGGGTATCGATTCTCCTTCGCTCACCCTCATTGACATCAACCGTTGGAAGATGAAGAGTCGGTTTGCTAGGGTGTTTGATTGATGCATGCATGCGAGTTTTGCGTAGGCCTCGGCAGCCAACGTGCATCCTGTGATGTGGGAGTGTTGAGTCTCATTGATGGACGTCACAAGAATGGCGAGAGCCATGTTGTTCTTCATTGTCCATGCTGCAAGGTCAGCCGCATGCGTCATCACCATGGCATTGGCTGGTGCTATCTCGGTCCCTTTTAGGATGTCGAGGTAGCCACGCACGTTCATGACAATCTCAAACTGCCATTTCCACAAGGGAAAACCTGTCCCCGTGAATTTGGACATACCTGCCTCAAGGCGGGCTGGAGTCGGATCCGCCATTTCTTGCGGTTACTCGTCTTTTTTGCTTCTCTGCTACTCTGCTTTGTTGAGGCCGATGAGGCTGATGAGGCTGCTGACTGCGACCGTTGTCAAAGGTGCAGTTGGTTCCGTTGCATACCCCTCCTGCCAATGATCGCCTAAGGCGATGGTGCCGTCGTGAGAGAACGGACTTGGGGTCGTACCACCTTCTAAAAAGGGGTAGAGCTTAATCCCGTTGGGGCTCGAGGGTCTTGTCTAACATGGACAGAGCAATTCCTCGTCCCCTAGTCCGCCACGTGCACGCACCCTACCTGAAGAAGCCGATGGAGCCGATGGAGCAGATGGAGCCGTTTGATGGTCGTGTCCCTGTTGTACCTGTGCACCCTGCAAGACCACGCGCTAGTCGGTCTTGGAAGCGTGCTTTAGAACCAGAAGTGTGGGCCCATAACCCTTTGTCAATGCGCCGGATAGCAACGGTCTTGAAAACGGGTCCCGACATGGGAGGCCGCCAACCGCTCTTGGTATTGCAACCAAAATAACATATTACCCTTGAACGAGGGATCCACACTTTAGGTTTGTTTGGTTTGCAACCTCACAAAGTCCACATGTTGGTCTTTAGTGTCTACCTTTGGTTGGATACTCCGTGAGGAGTCTCAAAGGCAAGAACTGTAAATGGATGCATGCAAGGTACAGGCTTTTATACTTGCATAGCTTTGCTAAAGCTTCTGCTTGTAGTGGCTCCACTGGAGCCAACCTCAACCTACATTCCTACTTGGCGCGTCCTTAGACCGCCAAGTGTCATCCTCAAGGCAGGCTCTAGTAAGCTTCCTAGAAGCTTCCTGTCCCAGTTTTGGCCACAAAGAAAATTGCGGCCGTCGCGGGGTTTGAACCCACGACCTCTGGTTTGAGACTCCAGTACCTAATCAACCAAGCCAAAAAGGTATGGTTCGTATGATGAGCCACGGGGTACATACCCATTATGGGCAGTGCATTCCTGGCCCATCTCATAACAGACCAAGGGGACATACTCCATAGAGCAGTGCATGCCTTGTCTGTATGTGTAGCTAGCCAGCTAGGCAGTGGACAAGGTGCATACTATTTCAACAAATCTCTCCCTTGCACCTCTGTCCATCTGTCCCTTGCTCGGCTCCATCAATGCCTTGGAGCTCACCCTTCCTCTGCCGCACTCCTCATGCCNCACAGGGGACATACCCATTATGGGCAGTGCATTCCTGGCCCATCTCAGAACAGACCAAGGGGACATACTCCATAGAGCAGTGCATGCCTTGTCTGTATGTGTAGCTAGCCAGCTAGGCAGTGGACAAGGTGCATACTATTTCAACAAAACAATGGTTTGGGAACATTAGGTATTGACTAGAAATTACAAAGACCTTCAATAACTGGTGGCACGGTGTGGCTACCATGCACAACAATCAACCAAAGTAGGCATGTGTCACTTACCATGACCAAAGAACTTCACTTTGTGTGGCCAATGTTGACAACACATAACACGTGTTACAAATGGTAAGAGTGAAAAACAATGGTTTGGAAGCACTATGTATCTTCTACCAAGTGCAAAGACATTAAATAAGTAGTGGCACGCTGTGGCTACAATGCACAATGAATAGCCAAAGAAAGCATTTGTCACTGACCATGACCACAGAAATTCGACTATGTTTGGTCAATGTTGACAACTCATAACACGAGTCACAAATGGCAGAGGGGGAAACAATAGTTTGGGAACACTAATTATCGACTAGAAAGTACAGATATATTCAGTAAGTAGTGGCAGGATGTAGCTACCATGCACAATGACCAACCAAAGCAGGCATATGTCACTGAAAATGACCAAAAGAATTTCACTCTTTGTGGTCAACGTTGAAATTTCATAATTTGAGTCACAAATGGTCAGAGGGGGGAAAAAGTGGTTTGGGAATACTAGGTATCAACTAGCAAGTACAAAAGACCTTCAACTGGTAGGGGCACGCTGTGACTACCATGCACAATGACCAACCAAATTAGGCGTATGTCACTTATCATGACCAAAGAATTTCACTACGTGTGATCAACGTTGACAATCCAGAACACGAGTCACAAATTATCTGAGGAGAAAACAATGGTTCGGTAATATTAGTTACGATATAGCAAGTACAAAGACCTTCATTAAGTAGTGATACGTCGTGGCTACCATAGACAATGACCAATCACAGTAGGCATATGTCACTGACTAAGACTAAAGAATTTCCCTATGGTGGGTCAATGTTGAAAACTCATAAAACAAGTCACAAATGGTAAGAGGTGAAAACAATGGTTTATGAATACATGTTATCAACTAGCAAGTACAAAGGCCTTCAGTAAGTAGTGGTACTGTGTGGTTACCATGCACAATGACCAACCAGATATGGCATATGTCACTGACTATGACAAAATTATTTCACTCTGGATGGTCAACTTTGACAACTCTCAATTCTAGTCACAAATGCTCTGAGGGGGGGAACGGTTTGGAAATACTTGTTATCAACTAGCAAGTAGAAATACCTACAATAAGTAGTGGCACGGTGTGGCTACCATGCACAATGAGCAACCAAAGTAGGCATATGTTACAGATCATGACCAAAGAATTTCACTGTGTGTGGTCACCGTTGACAACTCATAACACAAGTCACACATGTTCAGAGGGGGAAACAATGTTGTGGGAACACGAGTTGTGGAGTAGCAAGTAGAAAGACCTCCTTTCGGTTCTGATCTCGTTGTCCGTTGTAGGGTCCCTATAGCGGCTACGGTACAGGGAAGGGCATCGATGCTACATCACTGCGATGTAGCACGTGCGGGGGCCCCTTGGGCCACCGAGCGGTGACTCTGGTCGAGCAACGAGTGGGAATTTTGCACTCGTGGAAACGGCTCAGATCGGACCACGATCAACACTTCGATATTTTTTTAACTATGGATGTGACCATGCACCATAACCAAGAGATGTGGCATGGTCACATGATCATGTTGCCAGATTCTCTATACCATGTTAGGCCACATGGGATGATATTCTATTGACCAATCACATGTAGCCGCACAGCAGGCGTATCACCAATTCTTGCCGTTGAAGATGAGGTGCCTAAATTCATGTCTCATGACAGATGGATGAACCTGCATGCTCGATATCTCCAATGTTGACAGGTGGATTGCTGACTGGCCATGCGATCCGGGAGGGACTGGAGGGGAGGGGGGTGGGTTCCCCCCCTCCCCTCTAGTAGGGGGAGGGAGGGGCCTCTACCCGGGGAGGGACAGGTATCCCCCATTTCTCGTCATTCTTGCTCCCATTCGGTTTGGGTGCTCTCTGGCTCGCTCCTTGCAAGTCACAGATGACTGCCCTCTTAGCAGCCAGAGCCCAACACTTAGTCTCAAACGTCCTCCCACCATGGCTTCCGCAGGTGCGGCAGATGGGGGACTTGCTTGAGCTGCTGGTTCGGGTACTGAGGGTTGCAGACAGACCTGGTGGTGGGGCTGGGGAGATTTACGAGGGACTTTTGGACTGTACGGAGGAGATCAGAGCACTGAGCATGAGGAAAGGCAAGAAGGGACGCAAAGTGGCACAGGCACAGGTGAACTTTGCTCCTGGGCGACTGGAGCACCGTTGGACCCAGGACATGGCCTGCCCTCTGTACGCCGCAGCAAGTTGCTTGCACCCCGAGCATTTTGGCAATGATTTGTCAACATGCTCAACAACCATGCAGGCTTGGGATGCTGTGGTTGATGCTTTTGTACCAGAAGCAAAGCACGATGACATTATGCAGCAGATTGGTGCTTTCCAGAAGGGCCAGGTCATGCTTGAGGCCAATCCTCTCATCACTCCTTGCAAGAATGCTAAAGCTTGTGCTGCAGTGGCCAAAGTGAAATGTAGGACAATGACAGCTATTGATTGGCACGTCAACCACATGAGCTACTTGCCTGTGCTCTGAGACCTTGCAATCAAAGTCTTATCTCAACCATGCTTGTCTTCTGAATGCGAGCGTGTGTTCTCATCGCTTGAGCTCATACACACACCTAGGAGAAACCGCCTCAATGTGACGACACTCGAGCTCCTCGTGCGCTGTAATGTCCAGCTCCGGAAGCACTATGGGCACACATGAGGAAAGGTTGCATCACAGCTTGCAATGGCAGTAGCAGAATTGGAGGCTGAGGGGGAGGATAGCGAGGATGATGGGGAGATTATGGATGAAGAGGCTGAGCTGCTGAGTGATCCTGAGAGTGACGGTGACAGCAACGACGAGGAGGAAGAGGATGAGGTGGACGAAGTGGCAGTAGATGGAGGGGATGATGACGTTGTGGAGGTGCTGGCTAGTGTCAGGCGCATGAGTGAGCTGCCTGGCTTGCCATATGCATGCACAGTCCACGTCCGTTCTGGTGAGGGTGGTGATGAAGGGGAGGGTGGGGAGGGTGGGGAAGGTGAAGCAGGAGATGAGGAGGAGGAGCCTGAGGATGAGCCTGCTGGATCTGCCACAGGGGAAGCAACTGTTCCAGCTGTGACTACCACCCCACCATCAACTGTTGACAATGCAGCTGGTGCTGGTGGTGGAGCTGGTGCTGGGGGCAACCAGCCTAGCAAGCACGGTGCAGGTGTAGTAGGAGGAGCATCAGCCAAGAGATCCAAGCGTGTGCAGCGTGTTAAGAAGTAGATCTATGATAGGACTGCTAAGGATGGCATGTCAGGATGGAATCCGTGTGGTGCGGTCCCGACGTTTATCTGATCGTCTCTTTTGGTTCACGTCTACTGTTTTGGGTGAATCTGAGACTAAGCGTGAGCTTTCTGGTCGCCTCACGCTATGTGAGCAGGAATTCAGAGACAGTCAGTTTGCGAAGGGAATAACGCCGTTTTGAGTTAGTTTTTTAGCATGGACATAATCGCAACATTTTTAGGGCTAGTCATGAGCCTTTTCAATGCACCAAACCGCGCGCGACTCGGCCAATCGTAGCTCAAGTTATGCTTGCCAAAGCGCAGGTTTCATCCACCACACAAACGCCTAACGCCTCCGTGGTGCGCACACCCCGTGGCGCCTTCCTTCACGTGCGAAGCGCCTTTTCCAAGGCGCAGATCCTCTTGCACGTGGTGTAGGGGTCTCCTGCAATGTTTTCACGCACCTTACCCACTCTTGGTTCGAGGTTGGTGATGGGGTGTGACAAGGTTCGAAACCTGTCCACGGACCTGCAGTCAGAATTTTGACTAAGTCCCTGAGTAACAAAACGTACTTCTGAATTTCGGACGCCGAGCCATGAACTTGGCTAAGTCCCTCAGTAACAACCTGCACTACTGGATCCGGTGGATGAGGTGGATTATCCACCGGACGCCTCGGCAGGCCTTCCGGAGCAATTTCTCCAGATGGTGTTTTTGTTACTCAATCCGGTCGATTATCCACCGGATTTCGAATCGCAGCCGGCTCCCAGAGTCGCTGCGCACACCCCAACTTTGGAAGGTCATATCTCCCTCGATGCTTGTCCGATTTTGGCGAAACAAATTCCACCGGATTCAGCAACTTTTCCACTTTCAGGAAAAATCCTCCATTTTAGGATCCGAGCAATCTTTGAGTTGCCAGATCCGCCGGAGCGGCGTTTCCACTTTCTGGCGGCTCGTTGGCGCCTCCCGGCGCCGCACTTGGGCATGTGGAGGGGCAATTTTTCAACATGGCATAGGCAATCATGTAATGTGTTGTCTCTGCTACAATTTACTGTCAATGATTCCTACTTTCATGATTCAGTCAGCAATGTTTCCGCTCTTTTTTTGCATCCTGTCTTTTATGCAGTGAATGGTGCACAAACAATTCAGAAAGTGCCAAAAATTGCAGTCTCTGTAAGAATAGAAATCTTACTCAGTGTTCATTGTGCAGAAATCGGACTAAGTGTTGAAAACTCACTATACATGAAATGTGTTCCATGTGGAATTGTATGCAAGTATTGAAAATTGAATGTCAGAAAAAGTTCAGGTTAGGAAGTTTTTCTGGGCATTTGACGTTTTATATGGGAAAGGCCATGGAAACTGACCCCCCTTCCCCTCCTGGGGGAATCACACCGCTGTGACTCCCCCTGGCTACATCGTTGTGTCGTTGTTACATCGATGTTTGTTGTAGTGTGGTAGCAAAGTCAACACTGCCTCCTTTATGTGGCGACATCATGTGGCTACCATGCACAATGACCAATCAAGGTAGGCATATTTCACTGATCATGACCAACAAGTTCCACTATGGGTGATCAACGTTGACAACTCATAAACCAAGTCACAAATGGTGAGAGGGAGACAATGGTTGGAAACACTACGTATCATCTGGCAAGTACAAAGACCTTCAATAAGTAGTGGCAAGGTGTGGCTACCATGCACAATGACTAACCAAAGTAAGTATATATCACTCATCATGACCAAAGCTTTAAACTATGTGTAGTCAACATTGACAGCTCATATTACGACTCACAAATGGTCCCAGGGGAAACAATGGTTTGGGAACACTACATATCAACTAGCAAGAACAAAGACCTTCAACAAGTAGAGGCATGCTGTGGCTACCATGCATAATGACCAACCTGACACTGACATAATCCCTTGGATAATCCGAGCTCTGAATAAGGTTCAGGTTCCATACCAAACCAACACAAATCACCTCGCCAACGGATTGTCGGTCACAAACAAGGACCCAGAGATGAGCCGTCCCTAATAACCACGATCACGTTGCAACCGCATTCGGCTAGCAGAAAAGAAGTCGTTGCTGTGCTTTTGTCCAGTTGTAAGATGTATTACCAAGGATGTTCGTTCCCTCAAGGTTAACCAGACCAGTCTTCTTTGCTCCGTTCCATTTTGGTTCCACGGCTTCACCGCCGTGTCTTTGCCCTGCTCATCTTTTGCTCACGCTTTCTCGCTATCCAAGCCAAGTCCTTCGCTGCGCTCCGCTCTCGTTCAGTGCTCAACTCTTCACCTCTGATCGCGTCCTTCTCGCGACACTCAGTCCTCTCTCATACTTACTAAGCCACCTACCACCTCTCACGTTCCTTTACGCCTCCGCCTTTTCGTGTGCGCCTTTGCGCCTGGGCCTTTGCGCATGCACCTTTGCGCCCACGCATTCACACACACGCCTTCGAACCCGCGCCTCTGTGTCTGCAGCTTTGCGCCCGCGCCTTTGCGCCCACGCCTTTGCCCGCGCGTCATCGCACCCGCGCCTTTGCGCCTACGCCTTTGCACCTGTGCCTTTGCACATGTGCATTTGCCCTTGTACCTTTGCCCCTGCACCTTTGTGCTTGTGTATTTGTGCCTGCGCCTTTGCGCCTGCACCTTTGGGCCTGCACCTTTGCGCCTGCACCTTTGTGCCTGCGCCTTTGCCCCTGCGCATTTGCACATGTGCCTTTGCGCCTGCACCTTCGCGCCTGCGCCTTCGCACCTGGACCTTTGTGCCTGCACCTTTGCACCTTCACGCCTGCGCCCTCGCGCCTGCGCCTTTGTGCCTGCGCCTTCGCGTCTACGCCTTTGTGCCTCCGCCCTCGTGCCTGCGCCTTTGCGCATGCGCCTTTGTGCCTGAGCCTTCGCGCCTATGCCTTCGCGCCTACATGTTTGCGCCTCCACCTTTGTCCTGCGCCTTTGCGCCCGTGCCTTTGCACCTGAGCCTTCGCACCTGCGCCTTCACGCATGAGCCTTTGCGCCTACGCCTTCGTGCCTGTGCCTTCGCGCCTGCGCCTTTGCGCCTGCACCTTCACGCCTGCGCCCTTCCGCCTACGCCTTTTTGCCTACGCCTTTGTGCCCGCGCCTTTGTGCCTGCGCCTTCGTGCCTCCACCTGTGCGCCTGCACCTTTACGCCTGCACCTTTGCACCTGCGCCTTTGCGCCTGCGCCTTTGCACCTGCACCTCTTCGCCTGTGCCTTTGTGCCTGCGCCTTTGCCCCTGCATTTTGCCCTTACGCCTTTCTGCCTGCGCCTTTGCGCCTACACCTTTGCGCCTACGCCTTTGCACCTGTGCCTTTGTGCCTGCGCTTTTGTGCCTGCGCCTTTGCGCCTGCGCCTTTGTGATTGCACCTTCGTGCCTGCGCCCTTGTGCATGCACCTTCATGCGTGCGCCTTTCCGCCTTCGCCTTTGCACCTGTGCCGTTGCATCTGCGCCTTTGCGCCTGCGCCTTTGTGCCTCCACCTTTGCGCATGCGCCTTTGCGCTTGTGCCTTTGAGCCTACACCTTTGCTCCTGTGCCTTTGCGCCTGCGCCTTTGCACCTGCGCCTTGGCACCTACACCTTTGCACCCGTGCCTTTGTCCTGAACCTTTGTGCCTGCGCTTTTGTACCTGTGCCTTTGCGCCTGCGCCTTTGCACCTGAGCCTTTGCGCCTGTGCCTTTCTGCCTGCGCCTTTGCGCCTGCGCCTTTACGCCTGTGCCTTTGCGCCTGCTCCATTGTGCCTACGCCTTCACGATTGCACCTTTGCGCCCACGCCTTTGCGCCCGCACCTTTGCACCCGCGCCTTCGCGCCTGTGCCTATGCACCCGCGCCTTTGTGCCTCCGCCTTAGTGTCTGTGATTCGCGCATACGCCTTCTTGTCTGCGCCTATGCGCCTGTGCCTTTGCGCCTGCGCCTTTGCTCCTGCGCCTTTGCGCCTGTGTCTTTAAGCCTGCGCCTATGCGCCTGCACCTTTGCTCCTGAGCCTATGCGCCCGCGCCTTTGCGCCTGTGCCTTGGAACTTGTGCCCACGCCTTCACGCCTGCGCCTTTGCACCCACGCCTTCGTGCCCGTGCCTTTGCTCCCGTGCGTTTGTGCCCGCACCTTCGCCCCCGTGTCCTCGCACCCGTACCTTTGCGCCTGTGCCTTCTCGCTTGCACCTTTGCGCCTACGCCTTTGCGCCTGTGCCTTTGTGCCTGCGCCTTTGCGCCTGCGCCTTTGCGCCTGCGCCTTTGTGACTGCACTTTTGCACCTGCGCCTTTGCGTCTGCGCCTATGCGCTTGCGCCGGTGCGCCCGTGCCTTTGTGCCTGCGCATTTGCACCTGCGTCGTTGCGCCTGCGCCTTTCAGTATGCGCCATTGCGCCCGTGTCTTTGCGCCTGCGCCTTTGTGCCTTTGCCTTTGCGCCTATGCCTTTGCGCCTGTGCCTCTGTGTCTGTGCCTTTGTGCCTGCGCCTTTGCGCCTGGGCCGTCACGCCCGCGCCTTCGCGCCCGTACCTTCACGTCCACGCCTTTGCGCCGGCACCTTTGCAACTGTGCCTTCGCAAATGCGCCTTTGCGCCCGCGCCTTCGCGCCTACGCCTTTGTGCCACGCCGTGGCGATTGCGCCTTTGTGCCTGCGCCTATGGGCTTGCGCCTTTGTGCCTGCGCCTTTGTGCGGGCGCCTTTGTGCCTGCACTTTTGTACCTGCGCCTTTGCACCCGCGCCTTTGCGCCTATGCCTTTCTGCCTGCGCCTTTGCTCCTGCGCCTTTGTGCCTGCACCTTTGTGCCTGCGCCTTTGTGCATGCGCCTTCGCGCCTGTGCTTTTGTGCCTTCGCCTTTGGGCCTGCGCCTTTGCGTCTGCTCCTTTGCGCCTACGCCTTCGTGCCTCTACCTTTGCGCCCACGCCTTTGCGCCTGCGCCTTTGAGCCTACGCCTCTACTCCTGTGCCTTTGTGTCTGCGCCTTTGCACCTGCGCATTGGCACCTGCGCCTTTGCGCATGTGCCTTTTTGCATGTACATTTGTGCCTGCACCTTTGCCATTGTGCCTTTGTGCCTGCGCCATTGCACCTGCACCTTTGCACATGTGCCTTTGTGCCTGCGCCTTTGCACCTGTGCCTTTGTTCCAGTGCCTTTGCACCTACGCCTTTACGCCTGCGCCCTTGCACCTGTGCCTTCGCGCCTGCACCTTTGTGCCCACGACTTTGCGCTCGTGCCTATGCGCCCGCGCCTTCGTGCATATGCCTTCACGCTCGCGCCTTTGCACCTGCGCCTTCTCCCTTGTGCCTATGCGCCTGCGCCTATGCGCCTACGCCTTTGCGCCTGCGCCTTTGTGCCTGTACCTTTGCACCTGGGCCTTTGCGCCTGTGCCTTTGCGCCTGCGCCTTTGCACCTACACCTTTGTGCCTGGGCATTTGCGCCTGTGTCTTTGCACTTGCGCTTTTGCGCCCTCGCCTTTGCGCCCGCGCCTTCACGCCCGCGCCTTTGTGCCCATGCCTTTGTGCCCATGCCTTTGCTACCGCGCCTTCGTGCCCGCACCTTCACACCCGTGTCCTCGCACCCGCACCTTTGCACTTCTCCCTTCGCGTGTGCGCCATTGCACCTGCACCTATGCGCCTGTGCCACTGCGACAGTGCCTTTGCGCCTGCACCTTTGCGCGTGCACCTTTGCGCCTGGGCCTTTGCGCCTGCGCCTATGCGTGTGCGCCATTGGGGCTGCGCCATTACACCTACGCCTTTGCGCTTGCACCTTTGCGCCTGTGCCTTCACGCCTTTGCCTTTGTGCCTTTGCCTTTGCGCCTGCGCCTTTGCACCTGCGCCTTTCTGCCTGCGACTTTGTGCCTGCGCCTTTGCGCCTGGGCCGTCACACCTGCGCCTTTGCGCCCGCACCTTCACGCCCACGCCTTTGCGCCCGTGCCTTTGCGCAAGTGCCTTCACGACCGCGCCTTTGTGCCCGCTCCTTGGCACTTGTGCCTTTATGGCTGCACCTTTGCGCATGTGCCTTTGCTTGTGCACCTTTGCGCCTGCGCCTTTGCGCCTGCACCTTTCTACACCTTCCTCTGGCTTACTCCACATTTCTCTGGCTTGCTCCAATGTTCTCTGGCTAGATCCAATTTTGTCCGGCTTGCTCCACCCTTCTCTGGCTTGCTCCACCTTTCTCTGGCTTGCTCCACCTTTCCCTGACTTGCTCTACCTTTCTCTAGCTTGCTTCACCTTTCCCTGGCTTGCTATAACATTCTGTGGCTTGCTCCACCTTTCTCTGGCTTGCTCCACCTTCCTCTGGCTTGCTCCACCTTTCTCTGGTTTGCTCCACCATTCCGTGGCTTGCTCCATCTTTCTCTGGCTAACTCCACCTTTCTCTGGCTTGCTCCACCTTTCTCTGGATTGCTCCACCTTTCTCTGGCTTGCTACACCTTTCCCAGGATTGCTCCACCTTTCACTGGCTTGCTCCACCTTTCTCTGGCCTGCTCCACCGTACTCTGGCTTGCTCCACCTTTCTCTGGCTTGCTCCACCTTCTCTAGCTTGCTCCACCTTTCTCTGGCTTGCTCCACTGTTCCCTGGCTTGCTCCACCTTTCTCTGGCTTGCTCAAGCATTCTCTCGCTTGCTCCATCTTTCTCTGGCTTGCTCCACATTTCCCTGGATTACTCCATCTTTCTCTGGCCTGCTCCACCTTTCTTTGGCTTGCTCCACCTTTCCGTGGCTTGATTCACCTTTCTCTGGCTTGCTACACCTTTCTCTAGCTTGCTCCACCTTTCCATGGCTTGCTCCACCTTTCTCTGGCTTGCTCCACCTTTCCTTAGCTTGGTCCACCTTTTGCTGGCTTGCTCCACCTTTCTCTGGTTTGCTCCACCTTTCTTTGGCTTGCTCCTGTCAGAAATATACACTCAAACAGAGGCCAGAACTCGGAAACACTGAGTTCTCAATGAAGGTTCAGGTCCCAATCCAAATCACCTTGGCAACGGTCCATCGCCCGTTCAGACTGTTATGAACAACACCCAAGTCATCCCGCAGTAAAGTAAAAAATGTCACCCGCATCCGGCTAGCAGAAAGAAGCCGTTGCTCTGTGAATTTTCCCTGTTCTTCTGTATATACTGAGGATGTTCATTCCCTTGAGTTCAACCCACAACAGTCTTTCCATCCTAATCGCCTTTGGTTTCGCAGCTTTGGCACCGTGTCTTCGCTCTGCTTGCCCTTCGCTCATTCTATAATTTCCATCTATTCTCAACTCATGAATCCTTGCTCCATCATTCCCAATGCTTCCCTCATCACTTAGCAATCCGTCAATCTCACTCCGTCTTAACTTTGTCTCTCCGTTTACCTGTCTACCTCGCACCTCTATCCGGCACATCATCTCCCTTCAAGCTCCTACGCCTACCTCCTAGCAACGTCTCACGTCTCCTTGCTACCTTCATCCATCTGACGTACTTTGGCATGTCTGTTGCCTCTGCCTGCTTCAGCCATTACTGCCTCTCCTCACTATATCCTTCTGACAGCTCCACCTTTCTCTGGCTAGCTTCGACTTTCTATAACTTGCTTCACCTTTCTCTGGCGTTCTCCACCATTCTCTGACGTACTCCACCTTTCTCTGGCTTGCTGCACCTTCCTTTCGCTTGCTCCACCGATCTCTGGCTTGCTCCACCTTTCTCTGGCTTGCTCCACTTTGCCTAAGCTTGCTCCACCATTCACGGGGTTGCTCCACCTTTCTCTGGCTTGCTCCACCTTTCACTGGCTTGCTCCATCTTTCTCTGGCTTACTCCACCTTTCTCTGGCTTGCTCCACCGTTCTCTGGCTTGCTCCACCTTTCTCCGGCTTGCTCCACCGGTCTTTAGCTTGCTCCACCTTTATCTGGCTTGCTCCACCTTTCCTTGGTTTGCTCCACCTTTCTCTGGCTTGCTCCACCTTTCTCTAGCTTGCTCCATCTTACCCTGGCTTGCTCCACCTCTCTCTGGCATAATCCACCTTTCTCTGGCTTGCTCCACCTTTCCCTTTCTTTCTCCACCTTTCTCTGGCTTGATCAACCTCTGCCTGGCTTCCTCCACCTTACTCTGGCTTGCTCCACCTTTCTCTCGCTTGCTCCACCTCTCTCTGGCTTCCTCCACCATTCTCTAACTTGCTCCACATTTCTCTGGCTTGCTCCACCTTACCTTGGCATGCTCTTCGTTTCTTTGGCTTGCTCCAACTTTCTCTGCCTTGCGCCACCTTTCCCTGGCTTGCTACACCTTTTTATGGCTTGCTCAACCGTTCCCTGGCTTGCTCTACCATTCTCTGGCCATCTCCACCTTTCTCCGTCTTGTTCAACTTTTCCCTGGCTTGCTCCACCTTTGTCTAGCTTGCTCCACCTTTCTCTGGCTTTCACCACCTTTCTCTGGATTGCTCCACCTTTCTCTGGCTTGCTCCACCTTTCTGTGGATTGTTTCATCTTTGGCTGGCTCGCTCCACCTTTATCTAGCTTGCTCCACCGTTCTCTAGCTTGCTCCAACTTTCTCTGGATTGCTTCACTGTTCTCTAGCTTGATCCACCTTTCTCTGGCTTGCTCCACCTTTCCCTGGTTTGCTCCACCTTTCTCTGGCTTGCTCCACCTTTCACTAGCTTGCTCTAACCTTCCCTGGCTTGCTCCGCCTCTTTCTGGCTTACTCCACCTTTCTTTGGCTTGCTCCACCTTTCCTCATGCTTTGTCTGCCTTTCTCTGGCTTTCTCAACATTTGCATGGCTTGCTCCATCTTTCTCTGGTTTGCTCTACCTTTCTCTGGCTTACTCCACCTTTATCTGGATTTCTCTACTGTTCTCTGGCTTGCTTCACCTTTCTCTGGCTTGCTCCACTGTTCTGTAGCTTGCTCCACCTTTCTCTGGCTTGCTTTACCTTTCCCTGGTTTGTTCCACCTTTTTCTGCCTTGCTCCACCTTTCTCTGGCTTGCTCCACCATTCCCTGGCTTGCTCCACCTTTCTCTGGCTTGCTCCACCTTTCTCGTGTTTGCTGTACC
The DNA here is from genome assembly GCA_023375785.1 of Penium margaritaceum. NCBI lineage: Eukaryota > Viridiplantae > Streptophyta > Zygnematophyceae > Desmidiales > Peniaceae > Penium > Penium margaritaceum. The sequence continues at coordinate 47,395 of SZWC01001207.1, read as the reverse complement.
TTTCTCTGGCTTGCTCCACCTTCCTCTGGCTTGCTCCACCGTTCTCTGGCTTGCTTCACCATTATGTGGCTTGCTCCACCATTCTATGGATTCCTCCACCGTTCTCTGACTTGCTCCACCTTTCCCTGGCTTGCGCCACCTGTCTCTCGCTTTCTCAACTGTTCTCTGGCTTACTCCACTTAACTCCGGCTTACTCCACCTTTCCCTGGCTTACTCCACCTTTCTCTGGCTTGCTTGATTTTTCTCTGGCTTTCTCCACCTTTGCCTCACTTGCTCCACCTTTCTCAGACCTGCTCAACCTTTCTGTGACTTGCTCCATCTTCCTTTGGCTTGCTACACCTTTCCCTGGCTTGCTCCACCTTTCCCTGGCTTGCTCCACCTTTCTCTGGCTTCCTCCAATTCTCTTTGGCTTGCTCAACCTTTCTCTGGTTTGCTCCACCTTTCTCTGGCTTGCTCCACCTTTCTCTGGCCTGCTCCACCTTTCTCTGGCTTTCTCCACCGTTCTCTGGCCTGCTCAACCTTTCTCTGGCTTGCTCCACATTTCTCTAGCATTCTCCACCTTTCTCTGGCCTGCTCTGCCATTCTCTTGCTTGCTCCACCGTTCTCTGGCTCACTCCAGCTTTTCTCTGGCTTGCTCCACCTTTCTCTGCCTTGCTCCAGTTTTCTCTCTCTTGATCCACCATTATGGGGCTTACGGCAATATTGTCTGGCTTTGTCCACCAGTATGTGGCTTGCTCTACCGTTCTCTGGCTTGCTCCACCTTATCTTGGCTTGCTCATGATTTTCTTGGCTTGCTTCACCTTTCCCTGGCTTGCTCTTCCTTTCCCTGGCTTGCTCCAATTTTCTCTGGCTTGCTCCTCCTTTCCCTGGCTTGCTCCAATTTTCTCTGGCTTGATCCACCTTTCTCTGGCTTGCTCCACCTTTCTCTGGCTTGCTCCAATGTTCTCAACCTTGCTCCACCTTCATCTTGCTTGCTCCACCTTTCTTTGGTTTGCTCCACCTGCCTCTGGCTTGCTCCACCTTTCTGTGGCTTGCTCGACTGTTCCTTTTCTTGCTCCACCGTTCCATGGCTTGCTCCACCTTTCTCTCACTTGCTCCACCGGTCTCTTTCTCTCTCCACCTTTCTTTGGCCTGCTCCACCTTTCTATCACTTGCTCCACCGTTCTCTGACTTGCACCACCTTGCTCTGGCTTGCTCTACATTTTCTTGGCTTGCTCCATCTATCTCTGGCTTGCTTCACCTTTCTTTGGCTTGCTCCACCTTTCCCTGGCTTGCTCCACCTTTCTTTGTCTTACTCCACCTTTTTCTGGCTTGCTCCACCTTTCCCTGGCTTGCTCCACCTTTCTGTGGCTTGCTCCAACTTTCCCTGGCTTGCTCCACCTTTCTCTGGCTTGCTCCACCTTTCTTTGGCTTACTCCACCTTTCTCTGGCTCACTCAGCCGTTTGCTGGCTTGCTCCACCGTTATCAAGCTTGCTCCACTTTTCTCTGACTTTCTCCACCGCTCTCGAGTTGGCTCCACATTTCTATGAGTTTCTCCACCTTTATCCGGCTTGCTCCACCGTTCTCTAGCTTGCTCCACCGTTTCTGGATTGCTCAAATGTTCTCTGGAAAGCTCCACCTTTCTATGACTTGCTCCACCGTTTCTGGATTGCTCCACATTTCTCTGGCTTGCTCCACCGTTCGCTGGCTTGCTCCATCTTTCTCTGGCTTGATCCACCTTTCTCTGGCTTGCTTCACTTTTCTCTGGCTGTTTCCACCTTTCTTTGGCTTTCTCCATCTTCCCCTGGCTTGCTCCACCTTCCTCTGGCGTGCTCCACCTTTCTCTGGCTTGCTCCACCATTCTCTGACTTGATCCACCTTCCTCTGGCTTGCTCCACGTTTCTTTGGCTTGCTCCACAAAACTTGCTCCAACGTGTTCTTGCGTGCTCTACCTTTCTCTGGATTTATCCACCGTTCTCTGAATTGCTCCACCTTTCTCTGGCTTGCTCCACCTTTACCTGGCTTACTCGATCTTTCTCTGGCATGCTCCACCTTTTTTTATCCAGCTTTCTCTAGCTTGCTCCACCTTTCTGTGGCTTGCTCCACCGTTCCCTGGCTTGCTCCAACTTTCTCTAGCTTGCTCGACCTTTCTCTGACTTGCTCCACCGTTCTCTAACTTGCTCCATCTTTGTATGGCATTCTCCACCTTTTGCAGGCTTGATCCACCTTTCTCTGGCCTGCTCCACTGTTCTCTGGCTTGCTGCACATTTCTTTGGCTTTCTCCAGAATTCTCTTGCCTGATCCACGTTTCTCTGGCTTGCTCCACCTTTCCATGGATTGGTCCACGTTTTCCTGGCCTGCTCCACCTTTTTCTGGCTTGCTCAACCTTTCCCTGGGTAGCTCCACCTTTCTCTTGTTTGCCCCACCTTTCTGTGGCTTGCTCCACCTTTCTTTGACTTGCTCCACCTTTCTCTGGTTTGCTCCACCCTTCCCTAGTTTGCTATACCTTTCTCTGGCTTGCTCCACCTTTCTGGAGTGTGCTCCAGCTTTCTCTGGCTTGCTCCAGCTTTATCTGGCTTGCTCTAACTTTCGCTGGCCTACTCCACCCTTCTCTGGCTTGCCTCACCGTTCTCTGGCTTGCTCCACCTTTCTCTGGCTTGATTTACCTTTCCCTGGCTTGCTCCACCTTTCTCTGTCTTCATCTACCTTTCTCTGGCTTGCTCCACCTTTCCCTAGCTTGCTCCTTCTTTCTATGGCTTTCTCCACCGTTCCCTGGCTTGCTCCACCTTTCTCTGTCTTCCTCTACCTTTCTCTGGCTTGCTGCACCTTTCCCTGGCTTACTCCACCTTTCTCTGGCTTGCTCCACCATTCCCTGCCTTGCTCCACCTTTCTCTGGCTTGCTCTACCTTTCTCTTGTCTGCTGCACATTTCTCTGGCTTGCTCCACCTTTCTCTGGCTTGCTCCACCATTCTATGGATTCCTCCACCGTTCTCTGACTTGCTCCACCTTTCCCTGGCTGGCTGCACCTGTCTTTTGCTTTCTCAACTGTTCTCTGGCTTGCTTTACCTTTCCCTGTCTTGCTCTACCTTTCTCTTACTTGCTTGACCTTTCTCTGGCTTTCTCCACCTTTCCCTTGCATGCTCCACCTTTCTAGGACCTGATCCAACCTTTTCTGGCTTGCTCCATCTTTCCTTGGCTTCCTACACCTTTCTCTGGCTTGCTCCACCTTTTCCTGGCTTGCTCCAGCTTTCTGTGGCTTCCTCCAATTCTACTTGGCTTGCTCAACGTTTCTCTGATTTGCTCCACCTTTCTCTGGCTTGCTCCAACTTTCCCTGGCTTGCTCCACCATTCTCTGGCCAGCTCAACCTTTCTCTGGCGTGCTCAACATTTCTCTGGCATGCTCCACCTTTCTCTAGCCTGCTCCGCTGTTCTCTGGCTTGCTCCACCGTTCTCTGGCATACTCCACCTTTTTTCTTGCTCACTCCACCTTTCACTGCCTTGCTCCAATTTTCACTCTCTCGATCCACCGCTACGGGGCTTACTGCAATATTGTCTGGCTTGCTCCACCAGTACATGGCTTGCTCCACCGTTCTCTGGCTTGCTCCACCTTTCCTTGGCTTGCTCATCATTTTCTTGACTTGCTTGACCTTTCCCTGGCTTGCTCTCCCCTTCTCTGGCTTGCTCCACCTTTCCCTGGCTTGCTCCATCTTTCTCTGACTTGATCCACCTTTCTCTGGCTTGCTCCACCTTTCTCTGGCTTGCTCCACTGTTTTCAACCTTGCTCCACCTTCATCTCACTTGCTCCAAATTTCTTTGGTTTGCTCCACCTTTCTCTGACTTGCTCCACCTTTCTGTGGCTTGCTGGACTGTTACTTTTGTTGCTCCACTGTTCTAGGGCTTGCTCCAACTTTCACTCACTTGCTCCACCGTTCTCTTTCTTTCACCACCTTTCTTTGGCCTTCTCCACCTGTCTATCACTTGCTCCACCGTTCTGTGACTTGCACCACCTTGCTCTGGCTTGCTCTACATTTCCCTGGCTTGCTCCATCTATCTCTGGCTTGCTTCACCTTTCACTCGCTTGCTCCATCTTTCGCTCGCTTGGTTCACCATTCTCTGTATTACTCCACCTTTTTCTGGCTTGCTCCATCTTTCCCTGGCTTGCTCCACCTTTCTCTGCCTTGCTCCACCTTTCCCCGGCTTGCTCCACCTTTCTCTGGCTTGCTTAATCTTTCTTTGGCTTACTCCACCTTTCTTTGGCTCACTCAACCATTTGCTGGCTTGCTAAACCGTTCGCCAGCTTGCTCAACTTATCTCTGGCTTTCTCCACCGCTCTCTGGTGTGCTCTACCTTTCTCTGGCTTGCTCCACCTTTATCCGGCTTGCTCCACCGTTCTCTGGCTTGCTCCACCGTTTCTGGATTGCTCAAACATTTCCTGGCAAGCTCCATCTTTCTATGGCTTGCTCCGCCTTTCCCTGGCTTGCTCCAAATTTCTCTGGCTTGCTCCACCGCTCTCTTGATTGCTCCACCTTCCACTTGCTTATTCCACCTTTCTCTGGCTTGCTTCACCTTTCTCTGGCTTTTTCCACTTTTCTTTGGCTTTCTCCATCTTTCCCTGGCTTGCTCCACCTTTCTCTGGCTTGCTTCTTCCTTTCTCTGGCTTGCTCCACCTTTCTCTGGCTTGCTCCACCGCTCTCTCGCTTGATCCACCTTTATCTGGCTTTCTCAACCTTTCTCTGGCCTGTTCCTACTTTCCCTCGCTTTCTCCACCTTTCTCTACCTTGCTTTATCAGGCTTGCTCCGAAGTTCTCTTGCGTGCTCCACCTTTCTCTGGATTTCTACAGTTCTCTGAATTCCTCCACCTTTCTTTGACTTGCTCCACCTTACCCTGGCTTGCTCTACATTTCTCTGGCTTGCTCCACCTTTATTGATCCAACTTTCTCTCGCTTGCTCCAGCTTTTTGTGGCTTGTTCCACCTTCCCCTGGCTTGCTCCATCTTTCTCTGGTTTTCTCGACCTTCCTCTGGCTTGTTCCAACGTTCTCTAACTTGCTCCATCTTTGTATAGTTTGCTCCACCTTTTGCTGGCTTGCTCCACCTTTCTCTGGCCTGCTCCATCATTCTCTGGCTTGCTCCACCTTTCTCTGGCTTACTCCAGCGTTCTCCTGCTTGCTCCAATTTTCTCTGGCTTGCTCCACCTTTCCATTGATTGCTCCACGTTTTCCTGGCCTGCTCCACCTTTTTCTGGCTTGCTCAACCTTTCCCTGGCTAGCTCCACCTTTCTCTGGGTTGCCCCACCTTTCTTTGGCTTGCTCCACCTTTCTCTGGCTTGCTCCACCTTTCTCTAGTGTCTTTCAGCTTTCTCTGGCTTGCTCGACCTTTCTGTGGCTTGCTCTAACTTTCTCTGGCTTACTCCACCCTTCTCTGGCTTGCCTCACCGTTCTTGGACTTGCTCCACCTTTCTCTGGCTTGACTCACCCTTCCCTGGCTTGCTCCATCTTTCTATGTCTTCCTCTACCTTTCTTTGGCTTGCTCCACATTTCCCTGGCTTGCTCCACCTTTCTATGGCTTGCTTCACCGTTCCCTGGCTTTGCTCCACCTTTCTTTGTCTTTCTCTACCTTCCTCTGGCTTACTCCACCTTTCCCTGGCTTGCTCCACAGTTCTCTGCCTTGCTCCACCATTCCCTGGCTTGCTTCACCTTTCTCTGGCTTGCTCCACCTTTCTCTTGTTTGCTGCACATGTCTCTGGCTTGTTCAACCTTTCTCTTCCTTGCTCCACCTTTCTCTGGCTTGCTCTACCTTTCTCTGGCTTGCTCTACCATTCTATGGACTCCTCCACCGTTCTCTGACTTGCTCCACCTTTCCCTGGCTTTCTCCACCTGTTTCTTGCTTTCTCAACATTCTCGCTTGCTCCACTTTTCTCTGGCTTGCTCCACCTTTCCCTGGCTTGCTCCACCTTTCTCTGGCTTGCTTGACCTTTCTCTGGATCTCTCCACCTTTCCCTCGCTTGATCCACCTTTCTAGGACCTGCTCCACCTTTTTCTGGCTTGCTCCATCTTTCCTTGGCTTGCTACACCTTTCTCTGGCTTGCTGCACCTTTTCTTGGCATGCTCCACCTTTCTGTGGCTTCCTCCAATTCTCTTTGGCTTACTCAACCTTTCTCTGGTTTGATCATCGTTTCTCTGGCTTGCTCCACCTTTCTCTCGCTTGCTCCACCTTTCTCTGGCTTGCTCCACAGGTCTCTGGCCTGCTCAACCTTTCTCTGCCTTGCTCCACCTTTCTCTGGCCTGCTCCGCCGTTTTCTGGCTTGCTCCACCCTTATTTGGCTTTCTCCACCTTTTCTCTGGGATGCTCCACCATTCTCTTCCTTGCTCCAATTTGTTCTCTCTTGATCCACCGTTATGTGGCGTCCTGCAATATCGTCTGGCTTGCTCCACCAGTATATGGCTTGCTACACCGTTCTCTGGCTTACTCCACCTTTCCTTGCCTTGCTCATCATTTTCTTGGCTTGCTTCACCTTTCCCTGGCTTGCTCTCCCCTTCTCTGGCTTGCTCCACGTTTCCCTGGCTTGCTCCACCTTTCTCTGGCTTGATCCACCTTTCCCTGGCTTGCTCCACCTTTCTCTGGCTTGATTCACTGTTCTTAACCTTGCTCCACCTTCATCTGGCTTGGTCCACCTTTCTTTGGTTTGCTCCACCTTTATCGGGCTTGCTCCACCTTTCTCTGGCTTGATCCACCTTTCCCTGGCTTGCTCCACCTTTCTCTGGCTTGATTCACTGTTCTTAACCTTGCTCCACCTTCATCTGGCTTGGTCCACCTTTCTTTGGTTTGCTCCACCTTTATCGGGCTTGCTCCACCTTTCTCTGGCTCTCTCCACCGTTCTATGGCTTGCTCAACCTTTCTCTCACTTGCTCTACCGTTCTCTTTCGTTCTCCACCTTTCTTTGGCCTGCTCCACCTATCTATCACTTGCTCCACCATTCTCTGACTTGCACCACCTTGCTCTGGCTTGCTCTACATTTTCCTGGCTTGCTCCATCTATCTCTGGCTTGCTTCACCTTTCTCTGGCTTGCTCCACCTTTCCCTGGCTTGCTCCACCTTTCTCTGTCTTACTCCACCTTTTTCTGGCTTGCTCCATCTTTCCCTGGCTTGCTCAACCTTTCTCTGGCTTGCTCCCATTTCTCCCGACTTGCTCCACCTTTTGCTGGCTTGGTCCACCTTTCTTTGGCTTACTCCACCTTTCTCTGGCTCACTCCACCATTTTCTGGCTTGCTTCACCGTTTTCCAGCTTGCTCCACTTTTCTTTGCCTTTCTCCACCGCTCTCTGGTTTGCTCCACCCTTCTCTGGCTTGCAATACCTTTATCTGGCTTGCTCCACCATTCTCTCACTTACTCCACCGCTTCTGCATTGCTCAAATGTTCTCTGGCAAGCTCCACCTTTCTCTGGCTTACTCTGTCTTTCCCTTGCTTGCTCCACCTTTCTCTGGCTTGCTCCACCGTTCTCTGGCTTGCTCCACCTTTCTCTGGCTTGCTTCACCTTTCTTTGGCTTGCTTCACCTTTCTCTGGATTTTTCCACCTTTCTTTGGCATTCTCCATATTTCCCTGGCTTGCTTCACCTTTATCGGGCTTGCTTCTCCCTTTTTCTGGCTTGCTCCACCTTTCTCTGGCTTGCTCCACCGTTCTCTGTTTTCATCTTCTTTCTCTGGCTTGCTCCACTTTTCTCTGGCTTGTTGCATCGTTCCCTGGCTTGCTCCACTTTCCCTTAGCTTGGTCCATCTTTCCCTTGCTTGCTCAACCTTTCTCAGGCTTGCTCCACCTTTCCCTGGCTTGCTCCACCTTTCTCTGGCTTGCTCCACCTTTCTTTGGCTTACTCAACCTTTCTCTGGCTCACTCAACCGTTTGTTGGCTTGCTCCACCGTTCTGCAGCTTGCTCCACTTTTCTCTGGCTTTCTCCACAGCTCTCTGGTTTGCTCCGTCTTTATCTGGCTTGCTCCACCGTTCTCTCACTTGCTCCACCGCTTCTGGATTGCTCAAACGTTCTCTGGAAAGCTCCACCTTTCTTTGGCTTGCTTTGCCTTTCACTTGCTTGCTCCACGTTTCCCTGGCTTGCTCCATCTTTCTCTGGCTTGCTCCAGCTTTCTCTGGCCTGCTCCACCTTTCCCTGGCTTTCTCCACCTTTCTGTGGCTTGCTCCACCTGGCTTGCTCCAGTGTTCTCTTGCGTGCTCCACCTTTCTCTGGATTTTTCCACCGTTCTCTGAATTGCTCCACCTTTCTCTGGCTTGCTCCACCTTTCCCTGGACTGCTCCACCTTTATCTGGCTTGCTCCACCTTTATTGATCCAACTTTCTCTGGCTTGCTCCACCTTTCTTTGGCTTGCTCCACCTTTCCCTGGCTTGCTCCACCTTTCTCTGGCTTGCTCGACCTTTCTCTGACTTGCTCCACCGTTATCTAACTTACTCCATCTTTCTACGGCTTGCTCAACCTTTTTCTGGCTTGATCCAACTTTTTCTGGCCTGCTCCACCGTTCTCTGGCTTGCTCCACCTTTGTCTGGCGTTCTCCAGCGTTCTCTTGCTTACTCCACTTTTCTCTGGCTTGCTCCACCTTTCCATGGATTGCTCCACGTTTTCCTGGCCTGCTCCACCTTTTTCTGGCTTTCTCAACCTTTCCCTGGCTAGCTTCAACTTTCTCTGGGTTGCCCTACCTCTCTCTGGCTTGCTCCACCTTTCTTTGGCTTGCTCCACCTTTCTCTGGTGTGCTCCACCCTTCCCTAGCTTGCTATACATTTCTCATGCTTGCTCCACCTTTCTCTGGTGTTCGCGAGCTTTCACTGGCTTGCTCCACCTTTTTTTGGCTTGCTCAAACTTTTTCTGGCTTACTCCACCCTTCTCAGGCTTGCCTCATTGTTCTTTGGCTTGCTCCACCTTTCTCTGGCTTGATCCACCTTTCATCGGCTTGCTCCCCCTTTCTCTGTCTTCCTCTACCTTTGTCTGGCTTGCATCATCATCCCTGGATTGCTCCTCCTTTCTATGGCTTGCTCCACCGTTCCCTGGCTTGCTCCACCGTTCTCTGGATTGCTCCAACTTATGATGGCTTGCTCCACCTTATGATGGCTTGCTCCACCTTTTGATGGCTTGCTACACCGTTTTCTTGCTTGTTCCACCTTTCTATTGCTTGCTTCACCTTTCTCTGGCTGCTCCACTTAGAACTGGTTTTCTACACCTTTCTGTGGCTTGCTCCAACTTTCTCTGGCTCGCTTCACTTTTCCCTTGCTTGCTCCACCTTTCCCTGACTTGCTCCACATTTCTTAGACTTGGTCCACCTTTCTCTGGCTTGCTCCACTTTTCCTTGGCTTGCTCCTCCTTTCTCTGGCTTGCTCCACCTTTTTCTGGCTTGCTCCACCCTTCTCTGGCTTGCTCCACCTCTCTCTTGCTTGCTCAAAATTTCTCATGCTTGCTTTACCTTTCTCAGCATTGCTCCACCTCTCTCTTGCTTGCTGCTCCTTTCTCTGGCTTGATCCACCTTTTCTGGCTTGCTCCACCATTATGTGGCTTGCTCAAACTTTCTCTGTCTTTCTCTACCATTCTGTGGCTTGCTCCACCATTATGTGGCTTTCTGCACTCTACTTTGGCTTGCTCCACCGTTCTCTGACTTTCTCCACGTCCCTTTGGCTTGCTCTACCTTTCTCTGACTTGCTCCATGTTTCTCTGGCTTGATCCACCTTTCTCTGGCTTGCTCCGCCTTTCTCTGGCTTGCTCCACCCTTCCCTGTCTTGGTCTACCTTTTTCTGGCTTCCTCCACTGTTCCTTGGCTTGCTCCACCTTTCTCTGGCTTGCTGCACTGTTCTCTAGCTTGCTCCACCTTTCTCTTGCTTGCTTTACCTTTCCATGTTTGCTTCACCTTTCTCTGGCTTGCTTCACCTTTCCCTAGCTTGCTCCACCTACCCCTGGCTTGCTCTACGTTTCTCTGGCTTGCTCCACCTTTCTCTGGCTTGCTCCGCCTTTTCCTCGCTTGCTGGACCTTTCTCTAGATTGCTCCAACTTTCCCTGGCTTGCTCCAACTTTCTCTGGCTTGCTCCATCTTTCTCTGGTTTGCTCCATCATTCTCTGGCTTACTTCACCTTTTTCTGTCTTGCTCCACCTTTCAATGGCTTGTTCCACCGTTCTCTGGCCTGCTCTATCGTCCTCTAGCTTGCTCCACCATTCTCTGGCGTGCTCCACCATTCTCTAGCTTTCTCCACCGTTCTCTCACATGCACCCCTTTCTTTGGCTTGCTCCACCTTTCTCTGGCTTGCTCCACCATTCTCTGGCTTACTCCAACTTTCTCTGGCTTGCTCCACCTTTCTCTGACTGGTCCTCTGTTCCCTGGCTTTCTCCACCGTTGTCTGGCCTCCGCCATTCTGTGGCCTGCTCTGCCTTTCCCTGGCCTGCTTTACCTTTATCTGGCTTGCTCCACCTTTCTCTGGCTTGCTCCACCGTTCTCTGGCTTGCTCCACCTTTCTATGCCTTGCTCCACCATTCTCTTACTTGCTCCACCGTGCTCTGGCTTGCTTCACCTCTTTCTGGCTTGCTCCACCGTTCTCTTGCCTGCTCCACCTTTCTCTGGCTTGCTCCAATTTTCTCTGGCTTGCTTTAATTTTCTCTGGCTCGCTCCGCACTTCTCTGGCTTGCTCTACCACTCTCTGGATTGCTTCATCGTTCTCTGACTTGCTCCACCTTTCTCTAGATTGCCCGAATTTTGCCTGGCTTGCTCCACCTTTCCCTGGCTTTCTCCACCTTTCTCTGGCTTCCTCCACCGTTCTCTGGCTTGCTCCACCGTTTCATGCTTGCTCCACTGTTTGCTGGCTTGCTCTTCCTTTCTCTTGCTTACTCCACCTTCTTCTGGCCTGCTCCAATGTTCTCTGGCTTGCTCCACCTTTCTCTGGCTTGCTCCACCTTTCCCTGGTGTTGCTCAACTTTCTTTGTCTTGCTTAACCTTTGTCTGGCTTGCTCCACCTTTCCCTGGCTAATTCCACCTTTCTATGGCTAGCTCCACTGTTCCCTGGCTTGCACCACCATTCTCTGGCTTGCTCTGCCTTTTGATGGCTTGCTCCACCTTTCCCTGGATTGCTCCACGTTTATCTTGCCTGCTCCACCTGTCTCTGGCTTACTTCACCTTTCTCTGGCTTGCTCTACCTTCTCTGATTTGCTCCATTTTTGTCTGGCTTGCCCCACCTCTTGCTGGTCTGCTCCACCTTTCTCTAGCTTGCTCCACCGTTCGCTGGCTTGCACCATTTTCTTTGGCTAACTCCACAGCTTTCTGGCTCTCACCACCTTTATCTGGCTTGCTCCACCTTTCCCTGGTTTGCTCCACCTTTCTCTGGCTTGCGTCACCTTTCTCTCGCTTGCTCCACGTTCCCTTGGCTTGCTCCACCTTTCTCTGGCTTGCTCCAACTTTCTCTTGCTTGCTCCACCATTCACTGGCTTGCTTCACCATTCTCTGGCTTGCTCCTCCATTCTCTGGCTTATTCCACCTTTCTTTGGCTTGCTCCACCTTTCTCTTGCTTGTCCACTGTTCTCTGGCTTGCTCCACCGTTGTCTGGCTTGCTCCACCTTTCCATTGATTACTCCACGTTTTCCTGGCCTGCTCCACCTTTTTCTGGCTTGCTCAACCTTTCCCTGGCTAGCTTCACCTTTTTCAGGGTTGCCCTACCTCTCTCTGGCTTGCTCCACCTTTCTTTGGCTTGCTCCACCTTTCTCTGGTGTGCTCCACCCTTCCCTAGCTTGCTATTCGTTTCTCATGCTTGCTCCACCTTTCTCTGGTGTGCTCAAGCTTTCTCTGGTTTGCTCCACCTTTGTTTGGCTTGCTCAAACTTTTTCTGGCTTACTCCACCCTTCTCAGGCTTGCCTCACTGGTCTGTGGCTTGCTCCACCTTTCTCTGGCTTGATCCACCTTTCCTCGGCTTGCTCCCCCTTTCTCTGTCTTCCTCTACCTTTGTCTGGCTTGCTCCACCTTTCCCTGGCTTGCTCCACCTTTCTATGGCTTGCTCCACTGCTCCCTGGCTTGCTCCACTGTTCTCTGGCTTGATCCACCTTATGATGGCTTGCTCCAGCTTATGATGGCTTGCTCCACCTTTTGATGGCTTGCTACACTGTTTTTTTGCTTGTTCCACCTTTCTGGTGCCTGCTTCACCTCTCTCTGGCTGCTCCACGTAGAACTGGTTTTCTACACCTTTCTGTGGCTTGCTCCAACTTTCTCTGGCTTGCTTCTTCTTTCCCTTGCTTGCTCCACCTTTCCCTGACTTTCTCCACCTTTCTTGGACTTGGTCCACCTTTCTCTGGCTTGCCCCACTTTTCCCTGGCTTGCTCCTCCTTTCTCTGGCTTGCTCTACCTTTTTCTGGCTTGCTCCACCTTTCTCTGGCTTGCTCCTCCTCTCTCTTGCTTGCTCAACCTTTCTCAGGCTTGCTCCACCTTTCTCATCATTTCTCCACCTCTCTCTTGCTTGCTCCTCCTTTCTCTGGCTTGATCCACCTTTTTCTGGCTTGCTCCACCATTATGTGGCTTGCTCAACCTTTCTCTGGCTTTCTCCACCTTTCTCTGGCATGCCCCACCTTTCTCTGGCTTGCTCCACCTTTCTCTGACCTGCTCTACCGTTCTCTGGCTTGCTCCACCGCTTTCTGGCTTGCTCGACCTTTCTCTGGCTTACTGCACCTTTCTGTGGCTTTCTCAAACTCTCTCTGTCTTGCTCTACCATTCTCTGGCTTGCCCCACCATTCTCTGGCTTTCTGCACTCTACTTTGGCTTGCTCCACCGTTCTCTGACTTTCTCCATGTCCCTAAGGCTTGCTCTATTTTTCTCTGACTTGCTCAATGTTTCTCTGGCTTGATCCACCTTTCTCTCGCTTTCTCCGCCTTTCTCTGGCTTGCTCCACCCTTCCCTGTCTTGGTCTACCTTTTAATGGCTTCCTCCACTGTTCTTTGGCTTGCTCCACCTTTCTCTGGCTTGCTTCACTGTTATCTAGCTTGCGCCACCTTTCTCTTGCTTGCTTTACCTTTCCCTGTTTGTTCCACATTTCTCTGGCTTGCTTCACCTTTCCCTAGCTTGCTCCACCTTTCCCTGGCTTTCTCTACCTTTCTCTGGCTTGCTCCACCTTTCTCTGGCTTGCTCCGCCTTTTCCTCGCTTGCTGGACCTTTGTCTAGATTGCTCCACCTTTCCCTGGCTTGCTCCAACTTTCTCTGGCTCGCTCCATCTTTCTCTGGTTTGCTCCATCATTCTCTGGCTTTCTTTACCTTTTTCTGGCTTGCTCCACCTTTCAGTGGCTTGCTCCACCGTTCTCTGGCCTGCTCCACCATTTTCTGGCTTGCTCCTCCTTTCCCTGCCTTGCTCCACCATTCTCTGGATTGCTCCACCATTCTCTAGCTTTCTCCACTGTTCTCTCACTTGCACCCCTTTCTTTGGCTTGCCCCACCTTTGTCTGGCCTGCTCTACCTTTCTTTGGCTTGCTCCACCTTTCTCTGGCTTGCTCCACCATTCTCTGGCTTACTCCACCTTTCTCTGGCTTGCTCCACCTTTCTCTGACTGGTCCTCTGTTCCCTGGCTTGCTTCACCGTTGTCTGGCCTCTGCCATTCTCTGGCCTTCTCCGCCTTTCCCTGGCCTGCTTCACCTTTATCTGGCTTGCTCCACCTTTCTCTGGCTTGCTCCACCGTTCTCTGGCTTGCTCCACCTTTCTATGGCTTGCTCCACCTTTCTCTGCCTTGCTCCACCGTTCTCGTACTTGCTCCACCGTGCTCTGGCTTGCTTGACCTCTTTCTGGCTTGCTCCACTGTTCTCTTGCCTGCTCCACATTTCAGTGGCTTGCTTCATCTTCTTTGGCTTGCTCCACCTTTCTCTGGCTTGCTCCAATTTTCTCTGGCTTGCTCCACCTCTCTCTGGCTCGCTCCGCCCTTCTTTGGCTTGCTCTACCGCTCTTTGGCTTGCTCCATCGTTCTCTGACTTGCTCCACCTTTCTCTAGATTACCCGACCGTTGCCTGGCTTGCTCCACCTTTCCATGGCTTGGTCCACCTTTCTCTGGCTTGCTCCACCGTTCTCTGGCATGCTCCACCGTTTCATGCTTGCTCCACTGTTTGCTGGCTTGCTCTACCTTTCTCTTACTTACTCCACCTTGTTCTGGCTTGCTCCAACGTTCTCTGGCTTGCTCCACCTTTCTCTGGCTTGCTCCACCTTTCCCTGGTGTTCTTCACCTTTCTTTGTCTTTCTCTACCTTTTTCTTGCTTGCTCCACCTTTCCCTGGCTTATTCCACCTTTCTATGGCTTGCTCCACTGTTCCCTGGCTTGCACCACCATTCTCTGGCTTGCTCTGCCTTTTGGTGGCTTGCTCCACCTTTCCCTAGATTTCTCTACGTTTCTCTTGCCTGCTCCACCTGTCTCTGGCTTGCTTCACCTTTTTCTGGCTTGCTCTACCTTTCTCTGATTTTCTCCATTTTTGTCTGGCTTGCCCCACCTCTTGCTGGCTTGCTCCACCGTTCTCTAGCTTGCTCCACCGTTCTCTGGCTTGCACCATTTGCTCTGGCTAACTCCACCTTTTTCTGGCTTTCACCACGTTTATCTGGCTTGATCCACCTTTCCCTGGTTTGCTCCACCTTTTTCTGGCTTGAATCAACTTTCTCTCGCTTGCTCCACCTTCCCCTGGCTTGCTCCACCTTTCTCTGGCTTGCTTCAACTTTCTCTTGCTTGCTCCACCATTCACTGGCTTTCTTCACCATTCTCTGGCTTGCTCCTCCATTCGCATGCCTTGAGGATGATACTTGGTGGTCAAAGGACGCGCCAAGTATGACTGTAGGTTGAGGTTGGCTTCAGTGGAGCCACTACAAGAAGAAGCTTTAGCAAAGCTCTACAAGTATAAAAGCTTGTACCTTGCATGCATCTATTTACAGTTCTTGCCTTTGGACACTCGTAACAGAGTGTCCAACCAAAGGTAGACACTAAAGACCAACATGCGGACTTCGTGAGGTTGCAAACCAAACAAACCTAAAGTGTGGATCCCTCGTTCCAGGGTGATATGTTGTCTTGGTTGCAATACTAAGAGCGGGTGGCGACCTCCCATGTCGGGACCTGTTTTCTAGACTGTTGCTATCCAGTGCATTGACAAAGGGTTATGGACCCACCCTTATCGGCCCAAACTTCTGGTCTTGCAGGGTGCACGGGTACAACAGGGACACGAACATCGGACGGCTCCATCTACTCCATCAGCTCCATCAGCCTCTTCAGGTAGGGTTCGCGCACTTGGCGGACTAGGGGACGAGGAACAGCTTTGTCTATGTAGGATAATACCCTCGAGCCCCAACGGGACTAAGCTCTACTCCTTTGTAGAAGGTGATAAGACCCCAAGTCCGTTCTCTCATGACGACACCATCGCCTTAGGTGATCATCGGCGGGAGGGGTATGCAACGGAACCAACTACACCTTTGACAACGGTCGCAGTCAGCAGCCTCATCAGCCTCATCGGCCTAAACGAAGCAGAGTAGCAGCAAAGCAGAGAAGACGAGCAACCGCAGGAAATGGCAGATCCGACTCAAGCCCGCCTTGAGGCGGGTATGTCGAAATTCACGGAGACAGGTTTTCCCTTGTGGAAACGGCAGTTTGAAGTTTTCATGAATGTGCGTGGCTACCTCGACATCCCAAAAGGGACCGAGATTGCACCCGCCGATGCCATGGTGATGATGCATGTGGTTGACCTTGCAGCATGGACGATGAAGAACAACATGGTTCTCGCCATTCTTGTGGCGTCCATCAACGAGACTCAACACTCCCACATAACATGATACACGTTGGCTGCGGAGGCCTATGCAAAGCTCTCACGCATGCATCAATCAAACACCCTAGCAAACCGACTCTTCATCTTCCAAAGGTTGATATGGATGAGGGTGAGGAAAGGAGAATCGTTACTCAGATTTTTGTAGTCATTCGACAACGCGCTGCAAAAGGTCCAGTAAATGGAATTGAATATCGACTCCAACATGCGTGACATGATTCTTCTAATGGTACTGCCGGAAAGTTGGGGGTCCTTGATCACCGTATTTGGCGTTTGGAAGGAGGCAGATCTGACATATGAGGCTGTCGCCAAACACGTCCGCAACAAGTCCATGCAACGCAATGGCTGTGAGGCAAACATCTCATCCTATGCCTCTCGCTTTGGTGGACAAAGTGCAATTTCTCGCTCCAGTCAAGGAAACAGCGGAAGCGGTGGTGGTGGAGGGAAAGGAAATGGTGGAGGGAAGAGTTCCAAGAAGCCCGGCAACTGTCACAACTGTGGCAAGGTTGGGCACTGAGCTAGGGACTGTCGTATTCCAAAGAAAGAAGATGGGTACAAAGGTTACAAGGAGAAGAAGGAGCTCACCAACACGTTGGCTAGGGGGCTGCCCATGAAGGGGGCAGCGATCCTTAGGCCCCGGGTATTCTTCCTTGACTCGGGCACCAACCACCAGTCATCAAAAGAGAAGGGTGGATTTGTCTCCATGGCTGAATCTGTCATGCACATAAAGTGTACAAATGGTGGCGTCGTCCGAGCCATGGGCAAAGGGGACAAGGTGATCACGTTCAACGTAAACGGTGCGGAAAAGGCGTTCAACCTTCAAAAGGTGGTGTACATGTCCTGGTTTGCCGCCAACTTGCTGTGAGTCTCACAAATCACTGACAACAACATGACACTGGTATTCACCAACAAGGAAGCTGTGGCCCTAAAAATGAGGAAATCCAGATTGTGTACACCAAAGACGACCTCATGCTTAAAGTTCCAAAAGTTGACAACCTCTACGTGCTTCAAACCAAAGTCACCAAGGTGTCGGATGAGGGACTCGCATGTGCCACCAAGACAGTGGCACTGGAGCCAAAGGATGCACCGCCAGCGACCATGACGGCGGCCACATCAACCAAGGACACTGACGCTCTGCTGTGGCAACGACAATTTAACCACTTGGCTAACAGCACGCTACAGAAGATGCAAGAGCAAGAGGTAGTCCGTGGAATGGAAGGGTGTACCGTGAAACATGGCCAAGGGTGTACATTGTATGAACCATGCCTCCAAGCGAAGGTAAAGAAGAAGCCGTTTGGGAGAGGAGTTCAACGAGCAGAGCATGTCTTGGAATGAATACACAGTGACGTGTGTGGACCCTTCCGCACACCTTCTAACACAGGAAGCAAGTACTTCCTGACCTTCATTGATGACCACAACTGCAATTTGTGGATCTACTTCCTGAAAACAAAGGGAGAGTTCAAGGAGAAGCTCCTCGCATTCGTCGCCATGGTAGAGCGGCAAACGTCCAAGAAAGTGAAGATGCTCCGAAGTGACAACGGGGGTGAGTACGAGGCATGCAAGCCTTGGCTCAAGCATCGTGGCATCCGCCATGAGCAAACCACCCCTTACAATCCCCAAAGTAATGGCATTGCCAAGAGGATGAACTTGTCAACCGGCCTGAGGCAAACGGACTAGAAAACAGGGCCGACACAATAGCACCGGCCGTTCGCTCCTAGCATTTCAGCTAGGAGAAGATATCACCTTCAGGATCACGGTTCCACACTGAGCAACTCCTAGGTAATCACTTGCTAGCAACTGTGTCCACTTAACACTTGGTCACTTTTGCACGAGGTGCTAGTCAAAGACTAACTCCTCGGGCTTAGACCAACCAGTGTCTTCTTTTTACTGTTCCTTAGTTGGACAACTCTGTGAGGAGAATCTAAGGCCAAATTGTGTAATTAGAATGAGGAATGAGCCTGGTACATATAGTCCTAGGCCTGGCTTCTAAGGTGTGTGGGTGGTGGCACTTTTGGGGTGGTCACTCCACACCACTTCACCAGTCCGCCAATTGGCGCATCTACTGACCGCCAAGTGGCGCACTCTCCTCATGTATGGAGAAATGTTTAACAAAGTTCCCCTGTGCTAGAAGGTCAAAGAACCTCCTGCGCACATCAAGACTCGATCACAGGACCTGTTTTCCCTGAGTCCAATATGTTATTGCGCTGGACTTCTGGTGTCTCGCTTGGACTTACGCCACGAACAAGGTTTGGGGGACTCACTCCAAGGGAGCAGTGCATGCCCAACCTGTCCGTCAAGCCATAGCAGTGGCCATGGGGCATAGAACAACAACAATCTCTCCCTTGTACCTTAGGCCACATGCTATGGTAGTTTTCTTCGACATGAACCTGTAGCTCTAGGTTGTGTTTGTGTACGTCAACTTTCTACGTCTTTGGTTCTCATCTTTTGTATCCACCATGCCGACTCCTCGGGCACCTACAACATGCAAGTCACTATCTAGCGGCTTGGTCAAGAAGTCCGCAAGCATTTTCTTGATTGCGACTTGCTCGCTTGGCGACAAGGTCACGTGAGTAGTGGTACCGAATACCGATGTGCTTTGTACGCCGGGAGATCATGTCGTCCTCTGCCATAGCGATGGCATTTTGGTTGTCAATGCGGATGACTCTTGCTTCTTCCTGTGGTGCCTTGATCTCATCAAGAAAACTGCAAAGCCACTTTGTTTCCTTGCACAATTTGGAGAGTGCAATGTACTCCGCCTCAGCAGTAGAAAGCGAGATGCAGTCTTGCTTCCTGCTTGCCCACAAGACGGCACCACCGTTGAGAAGAAAGATGAATCCCGAGGTGGACTTCCTGTCATCAATCCATCCTCCCAAGTCCGCGTCACTATAGCATGTGAGGCGCAGCAAGTCTGATCCTTCTAGACATCCAAACCGAAGTCCAACGTGCTTAGTCTTTTTGAGGTAGCAAAAAGTTCGCTTCACAGCTTGGCAATGTTCTGGCCCAAGGTTGCCCACAAACCTGCTAATCTGACCCACTGCATAAGCAATGTCAGGTCGCATTCCCACCATCGCGTACATGAGGCTCCCAACGGCGGACTGGTACGGAATGGTTTGCATCTCCGGCCGGTCTGCCTTGTTGCTTGGTGACATGGAGGAGGAGAGCGTGCAGTCAGAGGGTATTGGAGTACCGACGGGTTTGCAGTCCTCCATGTTGTAGCACTTTAAGATCTCCATGATGTACTTCATCTGGTTAAGTTTGATGGTGCCTACTTTGCGGTTACGGTGAATAGCAATCCCGAGGTAGTACTCGAGAGGTCCCATGTCCCTCATCTTAAACTTGCTGGCCAATTTTTATTAGGTCCGTAAGGGCCTCCTGCAAGGAAGAACACATGATGAGATCGTCCACGTACAACGCCACGAGCAGCAAGCCACGTTTGTCCTCTCGCAAAGAGACGCTGGGGTCATTCTTGCAATGTGCACAGGATATGTCAGCCATGAAGCTGATCATCTCCTTGTACCAGATCCGTGGGGCCTGTCTCTGCCTGTACAACGCCTTCACCAGCTTGCACACCTTACCATTGGGTGCTTTGACACCTTCCGGTACCTGCATAAGCACCTCCTTGTCGACCTTGAGATCCAACAGATGCATTAGACCTCAAGGTCTTTGGCGGCAACGACGGCAAGAAGGGACCTAATTGAGGCAAACGTGACAACCGGTGCAAAGGTCTCATCGTACTCAGACCCTGCGCACTGTGAAAATCCTTTCGCCACGACCCTTGCCTTGTACTTGTTGATTCTATCATCTTGCTTCTGCTTCAACCTGAGTACCCACTTTGAGCCCACCACGTGAGCGTTAGCGGGTCTGTCCACCAGCACCCATGTACCATTTTCTTCGATGGACGCGAGCTCGCTGTCCATCGCCTCCTTCCACTTGGCCGCATCGGGCCTTGCCAGCGCCTCAGTCATAATGAGCGGCTCTCCCTAAGCGAAACAGGACCAGCTTAGTCCAGTCCAGCTTCAGATGTCAGCGTTGCACTTTGGAGTTTGTTTTCTTTGTCGTGTGTTGCGACGCTGCATTGCTGGTGGATCTTCGCAATGCAGTTGCTCATGTGCTGCTGGATGCTCTAAAGTTAAGTTTTCTTCTGTTGAAGAGCCACTGGCCTCCGAGCTGTTTTCAGAGGCCTCGGACGTCTCTGACTCTGTGTCGGAGCTTGCCGTTGCTTCAGCGTGCGTAGCCGCTCTCCCTGTTTTGGAGCTTGTGTGGGATCAAGCATCTCTTCCTTGCCTGGTTTCCTTTTGTCCAAGGTTACGTCCCGGCTGGTGATGAGTCTTCTTCTTGCCAGGTCCCATAATCGGTAGGTTTTGTAGGCCGTCTCATAGCCCACCATAACGCACTTTTGCGCTCTTGCATCCAGCTTGCCGGCACCCTCACCCGCTTGGATCTTTGCCCATGCGGTACAGCCAAATACTTTCACGTGTGATGCATCCGGCTTCTTCCCTGACCAAACTTCTTGTGGCATCATCTGTTGCTTTCCCTTCTTCTTTTCGCGCCTGCCCAGAGCAGCCACAGGAGTCAGGTTGACAAGATATCATGCCGTTCTTGCCGCTTCCACCCAGAACTGCGGTGGAAGCTTTGCATAAAAGAGCATGCTACGCACCATGCCGAGGATGGTCTGACTCATCCGTTTGGCAACACCATTGCTCTGCGATGTGTAAGGCGTTATAGGCTGGTGGTTGATCCCATGTTGCCGCAACCAGCCCTTGCATGCCTCCTACTCTCCGCCATTGTTTCTTTGCATCGCTTTCACTTTCTTTTCAGTCTGCCGCTCCACCATGGCGAAAAACTCTTCCAACTTTTCTCTGACCTCACCCTTTGCTTTCAGAAGAAGATCCACACCTTGCGGCTATGGTCATCTATGAAGGTCAGAAAATACTTGCTACCACCGTTTGACGCCGTGCGAAAGGGTCCGCACACGTCGGTGTGAATAAGATCAAGGGCTGATTCTACGCGGTGACCATTGCGCTCAAAGCCCGTTTGCTTGGTCTTGCCTTGGAGGCAAGGTTCACACAAGCTGCTACACCCAACCGCATCCTTCTTGCAACCATCCATGCCATGGACCAGCTGTTTTTGATGGATGACTTGGAGCGTGCTGTTTGCAACATGCCCAAAGCGTCTATGCCACAGATCAGCGTCTTTATCTTATCAGCACAGGATGATTTTTCAGTTTTCGTTGGTGTGCTCTTCTGCGTCGGTGTTGAGACCACTACCTCTGCTGCACTCGTATGACCCTCGTTTTTTTATATTTTTGCTACCGTTGTCTACAGTATGTGGAGTCTGTCAACCTGTGGAACCTGTTCCACAAGATCTTTGCTGGCGTAGAGGACCTTGATGCCCTCATTCCTGGCGATGACCGCCTTCTTCTGCGTGAACACCACCGTCATGTTGGTGTCCGTTGTTTTTGACACAAAGAGAAGGTTTGTTGTAACGGAGGGCATGTAGACCACGTCACGTAGCCATAGATCCTTTTCTGCACCATTGAGGCTGATGCTCACCAGCTTGTCTCCCATGCCCTTTGCGTTCACATCGCTACCGTTTGCGCATCTGAACCGCGGATTGGTGGGGCCGATGGAGACAAATCCAGCCTGGTCCTTGCTAGAGTGATGATCGGTGCCAGAGTCAAGCCCAAAAGCTCCTGGCCTGAGCAGTGTTGCTCCTTTTGCTAGAGGCGTGCTATGTGCCATCATGTTGGTGGCTTCTTTGCCACCCTTTTTGCTTCCTTTGTTCCCACCGCTTCCGCCGTCTTCCTTCTTTGGCAACCTGCACTCTCTTGCCCAGTGCCCAGGTTTGCTGCACTTGCAGCACTTTCCCTGTTGCTTGGGAGCTTTACCGCCATTGTTGCCTCCGCCACCACCGCTTGCGCTGCCGCCTTTCTAATCAGAGGCTGACCCTTTGCTCACGGGGCCACTGTAGCGTGCAGCATAGGCTGAGAAATTAGCCTCACTTCCGCTGCGGCGCATGGCCTTGTTTTGCACGTACTCGGACACTGCCGTGTACGTCAGGTCATCCTCCTTCCAGCCGTCCAGGATGGTGATCATTGGGCTCCAGCTCTCCGGTATTGCCATGAGGAGGATCATGGCTTGCATGTTTTTGTCAAGGTTCCAGTTCTCTTGGCGAGCCTTGCCAAGAAGTGACGACCATCAAAATCAACCAAACCAAATACATTGCTGAGGTACTGAAGTGCTACAACATGGAAGAATGCAAATCTGTCAGTACCCCAATGACGACCGATACAAAGTTGAAGGCCTCCATGTCGCCAAGCAACAAAACAGAACAAAAGGAGATGCAAGACATCCCCTACAAGTCGACCGTGGCCAGCATCATGTACGTCATGGTAGGGACTCGTCCAGACATCTGCTATGCTGTGGGACAAGTGAGCAGATTTATGGCCAACCCAGGGTAACAACACTGGCTGGCATGAAAGCGCATCTTGCGCTACCTGCAAAAGACACGTCACATGGGCCTCGTCCTTGGAGGTGAAGACGGTACGGACCCCCTTTCGCCTGAAGTGCTACACCGACACTAACTGAAGAGGAAATCTTGACGACCGATAATCCACCCTTGGATACGTGTGCATCTTGAATGGCGCCGCCATCTCATGGGGCAGTAGGAAGCAGGATTGTGTTTGCATGTCCACAGCTGAGGCAGAGTACGTTTCTCTATCTCATTTGTGCAAGGAGACTCAGTGGCTGTGGAGCCTGCTTGGCGAAATGACAGTACCATAGAAGGATCACACGTTCATACACGTGGACAACATGAGCGCCATCTCGATGGCTGAAGACGATATCATCTCTCGGCGAAGGAAGCACATCGACATATGTTACCACTACTCATGTGACATGGTCATGAAGAACATGGTGGACTTGCAGCACTGTGGAACGAAGAGCATGCTTGCTGACTACATGACCAAGTTGCTGGAGAGCGACTTGCACTAGGCGGGTATTCGTGGATTTGGCATGAGGAGTGCAGCAGGTGAAGGGTGAGCCCCAAGGCATTGATGGAGCCTAGTAAGTGACAGGTGGACAGAGGTGCAAGGGAGAGATTTGTTGAAATGGTATGCATCTTGTCCGCTGCATAGCTGGCTAGCTGCACATACAGACAAAGCATGCACCGCTCTATGGAGTGCATCCCCTTGGTCTGTTCTGAGGTGGGCCATGAATGCACTGTCCATAATGGGTATGTACCTTGTGGATCATCATTAGAAACATATGTTTTGTGGCCTAGTTGAATAGGCACCGGAGTCCCAAACAAGGGGTTGCGGGTACATACCCCGTGATGACCGCAATTTTCTTTTTGGCCCAAACTAGGACAGGATGCTTCTAGGAAGCTTACTAGAGTATGCCTTGAGGATGACACTTGGCCGTCAAAGGACGCGCCAGGTAGGACTGTAGGTTGAGGTTGGCTCCAGTGGAGCCACTACAAGCAGAAGCTTTAGCAAATTTCTGCAAGTATAAAAGCCTGTAACCTGCATGCATCCATTTACAGTTCTTGCCTTTTTCTTTAGTGTCCAACCAAAGGTAGACACTAAAAACCAACATGCAGACTTTGTGAGGTTGCAAACCAAATGAACCTAAGGTGTGGATCCATCGTTTGAGGGTGCTATGTTATCTTGGTTGCAATACCAAGAGTGGTTGGCGGCCTCCCATGTTGGGACCTGTTTTCTAGACGGTTGCTATCCGGCGCATTGACATGATTGTCGGTCTCGAGCCAACTGGGGACATAAGCCGTCACTCTCCTGACTCCAGCATACAGGCTCTACTTCGATTTCCTTATCTATTTGTCAAGACAACAGACACCACCAGCTCTGCTGATCTTCGGTCTTGAGCCAAAATTGGTGGAACAAGCCACCCATTTCCTCACATCAGAAGACCTCTGCTCCATCCATGTCCCTCCCGCCAACTTCATCCTCCTCCACTCTGCTATATTCTCCTCTCAGCATCAACCTCTTATCGCATTAACTCATCCTTTAAAGCTCTCATCCTCTTCCTCATCTTCATCTTCCGCGACCTCATCAACGTCATATGCATCCACTTTCAAGTATTCTGCATCATCATCCGCGTTCTTCAGCAGTGCGCAAGGTCTTGCCCCAGAGCCCACTCTATCATCAATTATTCCTTCGACATCATCTTTGTCATTTGTTGGACACAAGGATGCGCCCGGTCGTATCGTCCTCGTTGCAACAGCCTGTATCCACACTGAATCTTCTGCAATACACGTGCCTCCCCCCTGCATCCACACTCTTGGTATCATCTTCCTTCGCCATCATCAGTAGCTTCAACATGTATGACTGGTACAAGGACCTGCACGTGCCACCTAACCACCTTGCAGCAACATGTACCCACGCTGATAGCAGATTTCTCGTGGCGCGTTGGATCAAGCCTTCCCCTTGCCACATCTCTCCTCCCTTCCTTTTGTAGCACATGAGGTTCGCCCCTTCGCCCATTCCATTACTTCTTCGCAGTCATCTCCAATCATGATTCTCCGCTCAACATTAGGAGTTGTCTGGCCAAACCACCAGCTTTGCGGTGGCATGCACCCACGCCGATTCATCTCCAGTGTACGTGGTTCCACCTGTGCACTCAAGCTTCTGCATCCAAGTCTTCTTCCCCTGTGATCTTTGCCTTTGTTTGCACTAGCTCTGGGATTCACCCGGTAACATCACTAATCTCGCGGTACCCTGTGTCTTTGTCCCTCTCACCAAAGCATTGGACACCGCCAGTCATACACCTCGTCGGGCTTGAGCAAACTCGGGCACAAGCCGTCAGTCCTCCACAGAAAATAGAAGCTCTTGCTTCTTGAGTATCTCCTTCTAATGCACATGGGCACAACACCCACATCATTCCCCCATTAGCACCTGCATCCGTAGCCAAAGTGAGTCAACAGAGGCACAGTCAAAATGCCAGTGGAACCGGACACCACCCGTCTCCCTGCTTGATCAAGCTAACTGGTGGAACAAGCCATTTCACATGTGGACTTGACTGCCTGAATCCCTGCGCTTTCCTATACTTCCACTGGACTCACATAGCTAACTGTGGCAGAGCCCTCTTTAAGCGTGGCATTGTGGCAGCACCCTCCACTCCTACATCCTTAGTACTCAGCACCATCACCATCTCCATCATCCCCATTATCACCCTTCTAAGTGATCATAGGAAGGAGAATGAAATCTTGACAGTATCCACTTGGAACAGCATCTTCATCAAGACTACCTCGTCTTGAATCATCAGTTCCTCTCGGCACTTCCTCCACTGGAGCAGGTGCTCCTTGTTTGCCTAATATCTATATCCCTTCTTTGTATGAACTGGGTAGAAGCACTCCTGAAGGAGGCACTCATCCTCACCACCCATCACTCTCTTCACCCACTCATCTGCACCCACACGAAGGATTCTATCAGACGTGGAGATCCATGTATCTGATCTGTGTACCACATCCTCTCCAGTATTGACATCAGGGGGCTGTCGGAATACTGAACTCAACACTGACATAGTCCCTCGGATAATTAAAGCTTTGAATAAGGTTCAGGTTCCCTATTGAACCAACACGAACCAACTCACCAACGGATTGTCAATCACGATCTAGGACTCAGAGGCAAGCCGCCCCTAATAACTGCAATCACCGCATCCGGCTAGAGGGAAAGAAGTCTTTACTCTCCTTTTTTCCTGATCTACAATATACTACCGAGGATGTTCATCCCCACGAGGTTAACCAAGACAGTCTTATTTTCTTTGTTCCCTTTTGGTTATATGGCTTCGCCGCCGTGTCTTTGCCCTGTTCATCTTTTGCTCTTACTTCTTCGTTATCCAATCCAAGCCCTTTGCTCTACTCCGCTCTCACTCACTGCTCAACTCTTTGCCTCTGATCTTGACCTTCTCGCCAAACTCAGTCCTCTCCCAAACTTACTAAGCCACCTCCCATTTCTCACTTTCTGATTAACTCCCAACTCCGCTCAACTCCTCTACACAAAGCTAGACCTTTGACTGTGTCTACTTGCTTTTGCTTCTGGTCATCTGACCCACTCCATTCTTCTGACATCTCTGGCTTGCTCCACCTTTCTCTGGCTTGCTTGACCAATCTCTGGCTTGCTCCACCTCTCTTTGGCTTGCTCCACCTTTCATTGGCTTGCTGCACCCCTCTCTGGCTTGCTCCACCTTTGTTTGGCTTGCTCCAACTTTCTTTGGCTTGCTCTACTGTTCTCTTGCTTGTTCCACCAGTCTCTGGCTTGCACCACCGTTCTCTGTCTTGCATTACTTTTCTCTGGCTTGCTCCACCTTTTCTGGATTGCTCCACCTTTCTCTGGTTTGCTCCATGTTTCTCTGTCTTGATCCACGTTTCCTGAGCTTGCTCCACATTTCTCCGGCTTGCTCCACCTTTCCTTGGCTTGCTCCAACTTTTTCAGGCTTACTCCACCTTTCTCTTGCTTGCTCCACCGTTCTGTGACTTGCTCCACCTTTCCTTACCTTGCTCCACCTTTCCTTGGCTGGCTTCACCTCTATCTGGCTTGCTTTACCTTTCTCTGGCTTGCTCCACCTTTCTCTGGCTTGCTCCACATTTTTGTGGCTTGCTCTACCTTTCCTTGGCTTGCTCCAACCTTTCTCTGGCTTGCTCCACCTGTCTCTTGCTTCCTCCATGGTTCTCTGGCTTGCTCCGCCTCTCTCTGGCTTGCTCCACCTTTATTAGGCTTGCTCCACCTTTCTCTTGCTTACTCCACCGTTCTCTTGCCTGCTCCACCTTTCTTTGGCTTAATCCAGCATCCTCTGGATTGCTCCATCTTCCCTTGGCTTGCTCCACATTTCCATGACTTGCTCCACCTTTTGTTGGCCTGCTTTAACTTTCTCTCGCTTGCTCCACCTATCCCTGGCTTGCTCCACATTTCTCTAGCTTGATCCACCTTTCTCTGGCTTGCTCCACATTTCCCTGGCTTGCTCCACCTTTCTATGGCTTGCTCTACCGTTCCCTGTCATGCTCTACGATTATCTGACTTGCTCCACCTTTCTTTGGCTTACTCCACCTTTCACTGGCTTGCTCCACGTTTCTCAGGCTTGCTCCACCTTTCTCCGTTTTGCTCCACCTTTCGCCGGCTTACTCCACCTTTTTTCTGGCTTGCTTCACCTTCCTCTGGCTTGCTCCACCTTTCGCTCGCTTGCTCTACCTTTCTCTGGCTAGCTCCGCCGTTGTTTTCCTTGCTCCCCCATTTTCTGGCATGCTCCAACGTTCTCTGGCTTACTTCACCTTTCTCTGGCTTGCTCCACCTTTCCGTAGCTTGCTCCATCTTTCTCTGGCTTGCTCCACCTTTCTATAGCTTGCTCAACCTTTCCCTGCCTTGCTCCATCTTTATCGGGCTTGCTCTATCTTTCTGTGGCTTGCTTCACCTTTCTCTGGATTGCTCAACGTTTCTCTCGCTTGCTCCACCTTTCAGTGGCATACTCTACTTTTCTGTTGCCTGCTCCACCTTTCTCTAGTATGTTACACCGTTCTCTGGCTTGTTCTACCTTTCTCCGGCTTGCTCGACCTTTCTCTGGCTTGCTCCACCTTTCTCTGGCTTGCTCCACCATTCCCTGGCTTGCTCCACCGTTCTCTGGCTTACTCTGCCGTTCTCTGGCTAGCTCCACTGTACCTGGTTTGCTTCACCATTCCCTGGCATCCTCCACCGTTCACTGACTTGCCCAACATTTCTCTGGCTTGCTCTATCATTCACTTGCTTGCTCCACCATTCTCGGGCATGCTCCACCATTCTCTGGTTTGCTCCACCATTCTCTGGCTTGCTCCACCATTGTTTGGCTTGCTCCACCTTCCTCCGGATTCCTCCACCATTATCTAGCCTGCTCAACTTTTCTCTCGCCTGCTCCACCTTTCCCTGGCTTGCTCCACCTTTCTCTGGCTTGCTCCACCGTTCTCTGGCTTGCTCCACCATTCTCTGGCTTGCTCCACCGTTCTCTGGCTTGCTCCACCATTCTCTGGCTTGCTCCACCGTTTTCCGACATGCTCCACCTTTCTCTGGCCTGCTCAACCTTTCTTCGGCTTGCTCCACATTTATCTGGCTTGCTTCACCTTCCCTTTGCTTGCTTTATCTTTCTCTGGCTTGCTCCACCATCTCTGGCTTGCTCCACCGTTCTCTGCCTTGTTTGACAATTCTCTGCCTTGTTCCACCATTATCTTGCTTGCTCCACTGTTCTCCAACTTGCTCCACTGTACTCTGGCTTACTCCAACATTCTTTGACTTGCTCCACTGTTCTCTGGCTTGCTCAACCTTTCCCTAGCTTGCTCAACCGTTCTCTGTCTTGCTCAACCTTTCTCTGGCTTGCTCCAGCATTCTCTGGCTTGCTCCATCGTTCAATTGCCTGCTCCACCTTTCTCTGGCCTTCTACGTCTTTCTCTGTCTTGGTCCACCTTTCTCTGGCTTGCTCCCCCGTTCTCTGGCTTAATCCACCATTCTTTGGCCTGCTCTGCCTTTCTCTGGCTTGCTCCACCATTCTCTGGCTTGCACCACCGTTCTCTAGCTTGCTCCACCAGTCTTTAGCCTGCTCCACCTTTCCCAGGCCTGCTCTACCTTACTCTAGCTTGCTCTACCTTTCTCTGGCTTGCTCTACCTTTCTATGGCTTGCTCCACCTTTCTATGTCTTGATCCACCTTTCTTTGGCTTACTCCACCATTCTCTTGCTTTCTCCACCTTTTTGTGGGTTGCTTGATTGCTCACTTGCCTGCTCCACCTTTCTCTGGCTTGCTCCACCTTTCTCTGGCTTGCTCCACCTTTCTCTGGCTTACTCCACATTTTTTTGGCTTGCTCCACCTTTCCATGGCTTGCTCCACCTTTCTTTTTCTTGCTCCACCTTTCTCTGGCTTGCTCTACCTTTTTCTAGCTTGCTCCACTGTTCTATGGCTTTCTCAACCTCTCTCTGGTTTGCTCCACTTTTCTCCGGCATGCTTCACCTTTCTCTACCCTTCTCCACCTTTTTCTGGCCTGCTCCACCGTTCTCTGGCTTGCTCCACTTTTCTCTGTCTTGCTCCACCATTCTCTTTCTTGATCCTCCTTTCTCTGGCTTGGTTTAACTTTCTCTGCCTTCCTCCACTGTTGTCTGACTTGCTTCACCGTTGAGTGGCTTGCTCCACCGTTATCAGGCTTGCTCCACTGTACTCTGTCTTTCTCCACCGTTCTTGCTCTTACTCCACCATTCTCTGGCTTGCTCCACCTTTCTCTGGCTTGCTCCACCGTTCTCTGGCTTACTCCACTGTTCTCTGGCATGCACCACCATTCGGTGGCATGCTGCACCATTCTATGGCTTGATCCACCATTCTCAGGCTTGCTCCACCTTCCTCTCGATTGCTCCTCTATTCCATGGCATGCTCCACCTTTCTCTGGATTGCTCCACCGTTTTCTGGCTTGCGCCACTGTTCTCTGGCTTGCTTCACGGTACTCTTGATTGGTCCACCGTTCTCTGGCTTGCTCTGCCATCCTCTGGCTTACTCCACCTTTCTCTGGCTGGCTCCACCGTTCTGTTGCTAAGTCCACTGTTCTCTGGCATGCTCCACCATTCTCTGGCTTGCTCCACCATTCTTTGGCTTGCTCCACCATTCTCATGCTTGCTCCACCTTCCACTGGATTGTTCCACCATTCTTTGGCATTCTCCACCTTTCTCTGGCTTGCTCCACTTTTCTCTGGCTTGCTCCACTCTTCTCTGATTTGCTCCATCTTTCTCTGGCTTGCTCCAGCTTTCTCTGGCTTGCTCCACCTTCCCCTTGGTTGCTCCACCTTTCTCTGGCTTGCTCCACTAATCTCTGGCTTGCTCCAGCGTTTCATGCTTGCTTCACCGTTCTCTGCCTTGCTCCACCTTTCTCTGGCATGCTCCACCTTTCCATGGCTTTCTCCACCTTTCTCTGGCTTGCTCCACTGTTCTCTCGCTTGCTTCACCTTTCCGTGGCTTGCGCCACCTTTCTCTGGCTTGCACCACCTTTCTGTGGTTTGCTCCACCTTTCCCTAGCTTGTTCCACGTTTCTCTGTCTTGCTCTACCCTTCTGTGGTTTCCTCCACCTTTCCCTGGCTTCCTCCAACTTTCTATGGCTTGCTCCACCGTTCCATGGCTTGCTCCACTGTTCTCTGTCTTCCTCCACCGTTCTCTGGCTTGCTCCACCTTTTGATGACTTGCTCCACCTTTCCCTGGCTTGCTCCACCTTTCTCTTGCATGCTCCACCTGTCTCTGGTTTTCTCCACCTTTCTCAGGCTTTCTCCACCTTTCACTGGTTTGCTTAACCTTTCTCTGGCTTGCCCCACCTTTTGCAGGCTTGCTCCACCTTTCTCTAGCTTGCTCCACCGTTCTCTGGCTTGGCAACCTTTCTCTGGCTTGCTCCACCGTTTTCTAGCTTGCTCCATCTTTCTCTGGCTTGCTCCACCTTTCCCTTGTTTGCTCCACCTTTCTCTGGCCTGGTCCACCTTTCTCTGGCTTGCTCGAGATTCCCCTGGCTTGCTCCACCTTTCTATGGTTTGCTCCACCTTTCTCTGGCTGTCTCCACCTTTCTCTGGCCTGCTCTACCTTTCTGTGGCTTGCTCCACCTGTCCCTAGCTTGCTCCAGATTTATATGGCTTGCTCCACCTTTCTTTGGCTTGCTCCACCTTCCTCTGGTTTGCTAGACCTTTCTTTGGCTTGCTCCACCGTTCTCTGGCTTGCTCCACTTTTCTCTGGCTTGCTCTACCTTTCTCTAACTTGCTCCACCTTTCCGTGGCCAGCTGCAAGCTGCCCCTAATAACTGTGATCATGTTGCAACCACATCTTGCTAGCGGAAAAGAAGCCCGTGCTCTGCTTTTGTCATGTGTTGTGATCTATTACCAAGGATTTTTACTCCCTTGAGTTTAACCAGAATAGTCTTCTTTGCTCTGTTCCCTTTTGGTTCCGCGACTTCACGGCCGTCTCATCGTCTTGCTCATCTTTCGCTCACAATTCCCTGTTATGTAATCCAAGTCCTTTGCTGCGCTCCACTTTCACTTGGTTCTCAGCTCTTTGCCTCTGACATCGACCTTGTTGCCAAACTCAATCATCTCTCATACTTACTAAGCCACCAGCCATCTCTCTTTCAAACTAACTCCCAGCTCCACCCATCCCCTCTACACAAAGCTGAAAAGCTGACTGCTTCTACCTGCTTCTACTGCTGGTCATCCGACCCACTCCATTTTTCTGACATGGTATGAGAGCGTCGGACATCATTGCCTGGTGATTGCTGACCATGTCGAAATTTTGCAGGCATCATCACCGCTCTTGCCAGACTCTCTCAAGTCCAACTGTCGCCGCTTCCTCCGTAATTGACATCAGCAATGACACGATGGCTGATTCTTAAGCTGTGGAGGTTCTTGTCACTGTGACCAAGCCCTACGTGCATTCACATGCCCGTGGCAAACATCTGGTGATTCCCCGCCTCCAAGCAGCTGCTAGTAGATTTCGAATTGCTTTCTGTTGCCAGCTTTGTCGAAGCTTCCTGCCAATGCTCGCTTTCTCTACTATCACTCTGCTGCTCCTCGCCCTCCAGATACACAGTCTCATCTTCAGCGTCAACCTGTCGTTCTCTACTTTACACAACTTTCATGGCTCCAAAGTGACCCCATAGCAGAAATGCAACCTCATCTACCGCCTCCTCCTCTCGCAGCGCATTCCTGCCCTTCTCCTTCTCCAGCTGTTCCAGCAATACTCACCGGCCTCATCTGCATCATCGTCGCCGTCGTTCCTGTCTGCAGACTCCTCCTCATTCATGTCAAATTGGTTCCTCGATCCGCTTTGTTGTACCGCCCTCTTGTTCTCTTTAGCAACAGAAGACGTGTGTGCCGTCAGGATATCGGACACCAGCACTCTTCCTGCTCGTCGGTCTCGAGCCAACTGGGGGCACAGGCCGTCACTCTCCTGACTCCAGCATACATGCTCTGCTTCAATTTCCTCCTCTGTTTGTCAAGACAACGGATACCACCAGCTCCATTGCACGTTGGTCTCTAGCAAAATATGGTGGAACAAGCCACCCGTCTCCTAACATCAGAAGACCTCTGCTCCATCCATGTCCCTCCCGCCAACTTCATCCTCCTCCACTGTGCCGAATTCTCCTCTCAGCATCAACCTCTCAACGCGTTAATTCCTCCTTTAAAGCTCTCCTCCTCTGCCTCATCTTCATCTGCTGCCGCCTCATCAGCGTCATTTGCATCTGCTTTCAAACGTTCCGCATCATCATCCACGTTCTTCAGTAGTGTACGAGGTCTTG
The DNA here is from genome assembly GCA_023375785.1 of Penium margaritaceum. Classification (NCBI taxonomy): domain Eukaryota; kingdom Viridiplantae; phylum Streptophyta; class Zygnematophyceae; order Desmidiales; family Peniaceae; genus Penium; species Penium margaritaceum. The sequence goes on along the minus strand of SZWC01001207.1, from coordinate 15,344 downwards.
CCCCAGTGCCCACTCTATCATCAACTATTCATCCGCCATCACCTTTTTCATTCGCTCGACACAAGGATCCACCCGGTCGTATCGTCTTTGTTGCAACAGCCTACACCCACACCAAAACCTACGCAGTGCATGCGGCTCGCCCCTGCGTCTACACTTTTGGTATCATCTTCCTCCGCCATCATCAGCAGCTTCAGCATCCGTGACTGGTACAAGGATCTGCACATGCAACCTAACCACCTTGAAGCAGCATGCACCCACGCCGGTAGTAAATTTCTCGCGACACGTTCGCTCAAGCCTTCCCCTTGCCGCATCTTGCCTTCCCTACTTTTGCAACGCATGAGGTTCAACCCTGGGCCCATTCCATTACTTCTTTGCAAGCATCTACGATTATCATTCTTCGCTTAGCACTAGGAGCTGCCCGGCAAAACCGCCAGCTTCGCAACGGTGTGCACCCACGCGGATTCATCTTCATTGTACGTGGTTCCACCCCTACACTCAAGATTCTGCATCCAAGCCTTCTTCCCCTCTGTTCTCCTCCTTTCTTTGCACTAGCACTGGGATCTGCCCAATAATACCACCAATCTTGTGGTAATCTGCGTCTTCGTCCCTCTTGCCAGAGCACTGGACACCGCCAGTCATACTGCTTGTCGGCCTTAAGCAAACTGAAGTACAAGCCGTTACTCCTCCAGAGAAAGTGCTCTTGCTTCTTGAGTACGTCCTTCTCACTCACATGGACACAACACCCACATCCTTCCCCCGTCAGCACCTGCATCCGTGGCCGAAGCAAATCAACAAAGGCACAGTCAATTCGCCATGTGAACCGGACACCACCTGTCTCCCTGCTTGATCAAGGTAACTGGTGGAACAAGCCATTGTACATGTGGACCTGACTGCTTGAATCCCTGCGCTTCCCTAAACTTCCACTGGACTCACAGAGCTCGCTATGGCATAGCCCTCTTTGAGCGTGGCGTTGTGGAAGCATCCTCAACTCCTACATCCTTAGATTCACCACCATCACCATCTCCTACATCCTTAGATTCACCTCCATCATCCCCATCATCACCCTTCTTAGGGATCATATCAAGGAGAATGAAATCTCGGTGGTATCCACTTGGAACAGCATCTTCATCAATACTACCTTGTTAGACGGCATTGATAGATCAGCGGTTTGTCTCGGCACCCCCTACACTGTCGCAGACCATGAGCTACAATACAGCCATTGCCCTTCTTCTTGTTCGACCATCAATGAAACCAATCTAGTTCATTGACTGTTCACCGTCTAGCAGGGCACTGCCTACTGTTGTTACTCATCACCCATTGTGCCTACTAGATTCCTCCAACTGCACAAGAAAAGAGATGTTTCCACAAACTACCATCAATGGAGGGTTGACCTGCTACTCAATCTGTAGAGACTCCTTTGTTTCAATTTCAATATCCAAAAGGTGTCCTAAACTCCATATCCCTTCTTGGTATGAACTGGGTAGAAGCACTCCTCAAGAAGGCACTCATACTCACCACCCATCACTCTCTATGTTGCTCCACCTTTCTCTGGCTTGTTGCACCGTTCTCTGGCTTTTTCCACCTTTCTTCAGCTTACTCCACCATTTTCTGGCTTGCTCCACCGTTCTCTGGCTTGCTCCACATTTATCTGGTTTGATCGACCATTCTCTGGCCTGTTCCACCTTCCTCTGGCTTGCTCCACCTTTCTCTGACTTGCTCCATTGTTCTCCTGCTAACCTCACTTTTCTCTGGCTTGTTCCACAGTTCCCTCGCTTGCTCCACCTTTCCATGACTTGCTCCACCGTTCTCTGGCTTGTTTCATGTTTCTCTTGCTTGCTCCACCTTTCTCTGGCTTGCTCCACTGTGCTGTGGCTTGCTCCACTGTACTCTGACTTGCCCCACCATTCTCTGGCTTGCTCTACCGTTCTTTTACTTGCTCAACCATTCTCTGGCTTGCTCCACCTTTCTCTCACTTTCTCCACCGTTCTCTGGCTTGCTCCACCATTATCTGGCTTGCTCCACCATCCTCTGGCTTGCTCCACCATTCTCTGACTTGCTCTACCGCTCTCTGACTTGCTCAACCGTTCTCTGGCTTGCTCCACCTTTCTCTGACCTGCTCCACCATTCTCTGGCTTGCTCCACCGTTCTCTGACTTGATCCACGGTTCTCTGGCTTCTTCCGCCATTCTCTAGATTGCTCCACTGTTCTCTGGCTTGATCCACCTTTCTCTGGCTTGCACCACCTTTCTCTTGCCTGCTCCACCTTTCTCTGGCCTGCTCCACCTTTCTCTGGCTTGCTCAACCTTTCTCTCGCCTGCTCCACCATTATCTAGCTTCCTCCACTCTTCTCTAGCTTGCTCCACCATTCTATGGCCTGCTCCACCGATTTCCGGGCTTGCTCAACCTTTCTATGGTCTACCCCACCTTCTTCTTGCCTGCTCCACCATTCTACTTCATGCTCCACCGTTCTCTGACTTGCTCCACCTTTCTCTGGATTGCTCCACCGTTCATTGGCTTGCTCCATCGTTCTGTGGCTTGCTCCACCGCTCTCTGGCTTGCGCCACCGTTCTCTGGCCTGTTCTACCTTCTCTGGCTTGCTCCACATTCGTCTTGCTTGCTCCAACGTTCTCTGGCTTGCTCCACATTTCTCTGGCTTGATCCTCTGTTCTCTGCCTTGCTCCAACATTCTCTGCCTTGCTCCACCTCTATCTTGTCAGGATGAGTTCCATGTGGATGCGGTCCCAACGTTGGTCTGATAGACTCTAGTGGTTCACGTCTACTGTTTTGGGCGAATCTGAGACTGAGCGTGAGCTTTCTGGTCGCCTCAAACTATGTGAGCAGGAATTTAGAGACAGTCAGTTTGCGAAGGGAATAACGTCGTTTTGCGTTAGTTATTGAACATGGACATGATCACAACATTTATAGGGCTTTTCATGAGCTCTCCAACGCGCCAAACTGTGCGCAATTTGGTCAAGCGTAGCCCAAGTTATGCTTGTCGAAGCGTAGGTCTCACCCACCACAGAAGCCTGACGCCGCCACTCGCCGTGGCGCCTTCGTTCACGTACGAAGCGCCTTTCCCAAGGCGCATATTCCATTGCACATGATGTGGGGGTCCCCTGCACTGTTTCCATGCACCCTACCTACTTTTGGGTCGCGTTTGGTGATGGGGTGTGACGAGGTTCGAAACCTGTCCGTGGACCTGCAGTCAGAATTTTGACCAAGTCCCCGAGTAACAAAACGTACTACTGAGTTTCGGACGCCGAGCCGGGTTTTTGGCTAAGTCCCTCACTAACAACCTGCACTACTGGATCGGGTGGATGATCCACCTGATCACGCGGATCATCCACCGGATGTCTCGGCAAGCCTATCGGAGCATTTTCTCCAGATGGTAGTTTTGCTACTCGGTCCGGTCGATTATCGACCGGATTTCGAGTCGCAGCCGGCTCCCATACCCGCTGCGCATACCCCAACTTTGGAAGGCCATATCTCCCTTGTTACTTGTCTGATTGCAACGAAACAACTTTCACCGGATACCGGGACTCCTCAAATTTCAGAGGCTATCCTTTGTTTTAGCATCCAAGCAACCTCCAAGTCGCCAGATCCGCTGGAGCGGCGTTTCCACTTTCTGGCGGCTCGTCGGCGCCTCCCGGCGCCGCACTTGGACATGCGCAGGGGCAACGTTTTCACATATCTAGCTTGCTCCACCATTCTCTGGCCTGATCCACCCTTCTCTAACCTGCTCCACCGTTCACAGACTTGCTCCACTTTCCTCTGGCTTGCTCTACCATTCGTTGGCGTGCTCCACCTTTCTCTGGCTTGCTACATCTTTCTCTGGCTTGCTCCACCGTTCTCTGGCTTGCTCCAACATTCTCTAGCTTACTCCACCATCATCTGGCTTGCTCCAACGTTCTTCCGCTTGCTCTATCTTTCTCTGGCTTGCTCCACCTTTTCCTGGCTTGCTCCACCTTTGTTTGGCTTGCTCCACTGTTCCATGGCTTGCTCCATTGTTCTCTGACTTGCTCCACGGTTCTCTGGTTTCCTCCACCTTTCTCTGGCTTACTCCATCTTTTTATGACTTTATCTACCATTTTCTGGCTTGCTCCACCTTTCTCAGGCTTGCTCCACCTTTCTCTGCTTTGCTCAACCTTTCTCTGGCTTGCTCCACCGTTCTCTGGCGTGCTCCATATTTGTTTGGCTTGCTCCACCATTCTCTTGCCTGCTCAACCTTTCTCTATGTTCCAACTTTCTCTGGCTTGCTCCACCGGTCTCTGGCGTGCTCCAAATTTCTTTGGCTTGTTCCAACGTTCCCTGGCTTGCTCGACCTTTCTCTCGCTTGCTCCAATTTTCACTGGCTTGCTCCATCTTTCTCTGGCTTGCTCTAACTTTCCCTGTCTTGCTCTACCCTTCTCTGGCTTGCTCCATCTTTCTCTGGCTTCCTCCACCGTTCTCTAGCTTACTCCACCTTTCTCTGGTTTGCTCTATCTTTCCCTAGCTTGCTCCACCTTTCTCTGGCTTGCTCTACCTTTCTCTGGCTTGCTCCACCTTTCTCTGGCTTGCGTCACCTTTCTCTGGATTGCTCCACTTTTCCCTAGCTTGTGCCACTGTTCTCTGACTTGCTCCACCTTTCTCTGGTTTGCTCCACCTTTCTCTGGTTTGCTCCACCGTTCTCTGGCTTGCTCCATCTTTCTTTGGCTTGCTCTAAATTTCTCTGGCTTGATGCACCATTATCTGGCTTGCTCTACCATTTTCTGGCTTGCTCCATCGTTCTCTGGCTTGCTTCACCATTCTCTGCCTTGATCCACAGTTCTTTGGCTTGCTCCACCTCTCTCTGGCTTCCTCCCACTTCCTCTGGTTTCCGCCACCTTTTACTGGTCTTCTATACCTTTCTTTGCCCTGCTCCACCTTTCTCTGGCCTGATCCACCGTTCTCTGGCTTTCTCCACCATTCTCTGGCTTGCTCCACTGTTCTCGTGCTTGCTCTACCGTTCTCTGGCTTGCTCCACCATCCTCTGGCCTACTCCACTTTTCTCTCACCTGCTCCATTGCTCCCTGGCATTCTCCACCTTTCTCTGGCCTGCTCCACCTTTCTCTGGCATGCCCCACCTTTCTTTGGTTTGCTCCACCTTTCTCTGACTTGCTCCACCTTTCTCTGGCTTGTTCCACTGTTCATTGGCTTGCTCCACTATTCTCTGGATTGCTCCACCTTTATCTGGCTTGCTCCACCCTTCTTTGGCTTGCTCCACTGTTCTCTGGCTTGATCCACCGTTGTCTGGCTTGGTCCATCTTTCTATGGCCTGCTCCACCATTCCCTGGCTTGCTCCACCTTTCGCTGGCTTGGTCAACCGTTCTCAGGATTGCTACACCGTTATCTGGCTTGCTCCATAGTTTTCTTGCTTGCTACACCGTTCTCTGGCTTGCTCCAACAATCCCCGGCTTGCTCCACCTTTCTCTGGCTTGCTCCACCTTTCCTTAGCTTGTTCCACCATTCTCTGAATTGCTCCACCTTTCTCTGGCTTGGTCCACCTTTCCCTGGCTTGCTTCACCTTTCTCTGGCTTGCTCCACCTTTCCCTGGCCTGCTCAATCTTTCTGTAGCTTGCTCCAACTTTCCCTGGCTTGCTCCACCCTTCTCTGGCTTTCTCGACCTTTCTCTGGATTGCTCTACCGATCTCTGACTTGCTCCACCTTTCTCTGGCTTACTTAACCTTTCCTTGGCTTGCTCCACCTTTCTCTGGCTTGCTTCACCATTCTGTGGATTGCTCCGCCTTTCCCTGGATTCCTCCACCTTTCTCTGGCTTGCTTCTANGAATTGCTCCACCTTTCTCTGGCTTGGTCCACCTTTCCCTGGCTTGCTTCACCTTTCTCTGGCTTGCTCCACCTTTCCCTGGCCTGCTCAATCTTTCTGTAGCTTGCTCCAACTTTCCCTGGCTTGCTCCACCCTTCTCTGGCTTTCTCTACCTTTCCCTGGATTGCTCCACCAATCTCTGGCTTACTCCACCTTTCTCTGGCTTCCTCAACCTTTCCTTGGCTTGCTCCACCTTTCTCTGGCTTGCTTCACCTTTCTGTGGATTGCTCCGCCTTTCCCTGGCTTCCTCCACCTTTCTCTGGCTTGCTCCACCTTCCTCTGGCTTGCTCTACCTTTCTCTGGCTTGAACCACCTTTATCTGGCTTGGTCTGCCGTTCTCTGCCTTGCTCCACCGTTCTCTGGCATGCTGCACTGTTTTCAGTCTAGCTCCACCTTTCTCTGGCTTGCTCCACCTTTCTCTGGCTTGCGCCACAGTTCTCTGGCTTGCTCCATCTTTCTCTCGCTTGCTCTACATTTATCTTGCTTGTTCAATTGTTCTCTGGCTTGCTCCACCGTTCTCTGGCTTGCTCCACCATTATCTGGCTTTCTCGTCCATTCTTTGGCTTGCTCCACGGTTCTCTGGCTTGCTGCACCTCTCTCAGGCCTTCTCCCATTTCCTCTGGCTTGCTCCACCGTTCTCTGGCTTGCTCCACTGTTCTCTGGCTTGCTCCACCTTCCTCCGGCCTACTCCACCTTTCTCTCAACTTGTGCACTGCTCTCTGGCTTGCTCCACCTTTCTCTCGCCTGCTCCACCTTTCTGTTGCCTGCTCAACCTTTCTCTGGTTTACTGCACCTTTTTCTGACCTGCTCCACCTTTCTCTGGCTTGTTCCATCGTTCTTTGGCTTGCTCCACTGTTCTCTGGCTTTCTCCATGTTTCTCTTGCTTGCTCCACCATTATCTGGCTTGCTCCACTGTTCTCTAGCTTGATCAACAGTTCTCTGGCTTGCTCCATATTTATGGCCTGCTCTACCTTTCTCTGGCTTGCTCCACCTTACTCTGGCTTGCTCCACGTTTCTCTGGCTTGCTCCACTGTTCCCTGGATTGCTAGACCATTCTCTGACTTGCTGCACCGCTTTCTGGCTTGCTCCATCGTTCTCTGGATTGCTCCACTGTTCTCTGGCTTGCTCCACCAATTCTCTAGCTTGCTCCATCTCTCTATGGCCTATTCCACCTTTCTGCCGCCTGCTCCACCATTCTATGGAATGCTCCACCTTTCTGTGGCTTGCTCCACCTTTCTCTGGCTTCCTCCACCGTTCTTTGGCTTGCTCCACTGATTCTGTAGCTTGCTTTACCTTTCTATGGCCTACTCCACCTTTCTGTCACCTGCTCCACCATTCTCTCACCTGCTCCACCATTCTATGGATTGCTCCACCTTTCTCTGGCTTGCTCCACCTTTCTCTGGCTTCCTCCACCATTCTCTGGCTTGCTCCACATTTCTCTGGCTTGTTCCGCATTTTTCTAGCTTGCTCCACCTCTCTCTGGCTTGCTCCGCCGTTCTCTTGCTTGCGTTACCTTTCTCTGGCTTTTTCCACTGTCCTCTGGCTTGTTCCACTGTTCTCTGGCTTGCTCCACTGTTCCCTTGCTTGCTCCACCTCTCTCTGTCCTGCTCCACCTTTCACTGGCTTGCTCCACCTTTCTCTGGCTTGCTCCACCGTTTTTTAACTTGCTCTACCTTTCTCTGGCTTGCTCTACCTTTCTCTGGCTTGCTCCACCTTTTGCTGGCTTGCACCACCTTTTTCTGGCTTGCTCTACAGTTTTCTTACCTGCTCCACCTTTCCCTGGCCTGCTCCACCCTTTTCTGGCTTGCTCCACCTCTCTCTGGCGTCCTCCACCTTTCTCTAGCTTACTCCACATTTCTCTAGATTGGTCTACATTTCTCTTGCTTGCTCTACCTTTCTCTAGCTTACTCATCCTTTCCCTTGCTTGCTCAATCTTTCTATGGCTTGCTCCACTGTTCTCTGGCTTGCTCTGCCAATCTCTTGCTTGCTCCACCATTCTCTGGTTTGCTCCACCTTTCCCTGGATTGCTCAACCTTTCCCTGGTTCGCTCCACCTTTCTCTGGCTTGCCTCGCTGTTCTCTGACTTGCTCCACCTTTCTCTGGCTTGCTCCACCTTTCTCTGGCTTGCTCCAGCTTTCTTTGCCTCAATCCACATTTCTCTGGCTTGCTCCACCGTTCTCTGGCTTGCTCCACCTTTATGTTGGGCGTCCCCAACCTCCTATGGTCGCTGTCCATGAATGCTGCCCTGTGGGAATGTTGTTCACTGTTCCCGCGTTCAGGTGGTACCTCCTGCCACGCGTCGATCTGTGCGAGCTGCAAGCTCGCTCCAGTACTCGTTGACCACCCCTGTGGGCAACCGAGATTCGGGCTCCCATGAATTGTGTTCAGGTCCACAACCGGCCCAATGGACGAGGTACTCCCTGACAACGCGCGACCAAAGAGTACGCTCTCGGTGTTGGAGTAGGCGAAGAGCCTCGTATTGGCCGTCGGCAACCAGGACTGCTGGCGGTGGCTGAACGGTTCCTTCTGCCTCTATGGAGCCAGCAGGCTCACATGAAACACGTCATGTATCTTCATACTCGGCGGGAGTAGCAATCGGTATGCCACTAGCCCGATATGTGCCACAATGGGAAACGGCCCAATCCACTTCGGTAGAAGTTTTCTTGCCCCTGGCGGCTTCATCCGAAGGTTTTTAGTGCTAAGCAGCACTTTGTCACCGATGTCAAACGACACCTCCCGGCGACCTTTGTCGGCATATGCCTTTTGTCGCTGCCGAGCTGCTTGAAGGTGGCCCTTCGCCTCCTGTAATAAGGAGTCGATGCGCTCGGCAAAGGCTTGAGCAGAAGGGACCTGCCCTCCTATACTCCCACTCTTCACCAATGAAGAGGGTACCACTGGATGCCGATCACTGTTCAACACGAACGGTGTGAACTGTGTGGACTCGTTCACCGAGTTGTTCACCGCAAACTCTGCCGGTGCTAGGAATTCGTCCCAATCTTGCATGGCAGGGTCCACGTACATGCGGAGCATCTGCTCCAGAGTGCGATTCATGCGCTCTGTTTGTCCATCTGTTTGAGGGTGAAACGCTGTCGACATTTGCGACTCGCTGCCAAAGTACTCGTGCATCTTTTGCCAGAACTTACTAGCAAATTTTCGATCTCGATCGGAGATAATGCGCAACGGCAAGCCGTGGTACTTTACGACACCCTCAAAGAAGAGACGAGCGGTCTCCTCTGCGTTCACGTCAGTGGTTGTAGGAATGAAGTGTGTCATCTTCGTCAAAAGATCCACAACCACTAGTATTGCATCATGGCCACGGGCCGTGTCCGGAAGACCAGTAATGAAGTCCATGCTGACGCACTCCCATGGAGTCCCAGGAATGGGAAGCTGCTGGAGGAGTCC
>SZWC01001206.1:256859-279115 GCA_023375785.1 Penium margaritaceum | reverse complement strand
TCCATAATCTCACACAAGGGAGGAAATCAGCCTAGCAATCAGGCTGACCACTCACACACGACCTAGAGAGCTAGAGAATGCTCTCATGGCACACTCCTAGTGGTCACATAACCCACAAACCCATGGAGAATCGCCATGTGTCCATGGCTAGCACACAAGGATCTCACCTCACCTAAAAAGTAAGGAGAGGTACCTTTATCCTAGTCAGCACACTCTGACAAGGCAATCCTAAGACCAAGGACCTTTTTGGATATTTCTCCCATCAGGTCTTGACCCTGGACCTCTTGCCTTTTTCTTTTCTCAGGCTAAGGCATGGAGCCATCACCCATGCCCACCCAGACATCGACGGTCCATGACCCCCGAAACTTCGAAAATTCATATCTCCCAATCCGACCGTTGGATTGGTCTCAAACTTGGGCCATAGACATTTTGCAACCTGATCTTTCCAATGAAGAAGTCAGATCGGCGATCGGAGTAGGCATCTGGTACTTGCCTGGAACTTGCTCCTGTGGACCTGAAACTGAGCCAGATGGCTCCTTTCCCAACAATCTCCCACTTTGCCACAGTCAGAGTGGACTGAGTCCACATGCCTTCATGCAGAAGTGCTGCTTCTCACGGGTCACTGGTTTGGTGCAGAAATCAGCGACCTGCTTGCTGGTTGGAGTAAACTCCAGCTTGATAGCACCCTCCTGCACCATGTGCCTGATGAAATGATATGCGATGTCTATGTGCTTGGTGCGTGCATGGTGCTCAGGATTCTTGGCGAGTGCGATTGCGCTCTGGTTGTCGATGCGCACAGGAACTGGAACTGCTGCACTCGCACTCATCTCTGCCATGAGACGTTGGAGCCAAACTGCTTCCTTGGCTCCAAAGCTGAGAGATACGTACTCAGCTTCTGTACTCGAGGTGGCCACGACCACCTGCCGCTTGCTGCACCAACTGATGGCCTCACCATTCATGAGGAACACATGTCCAGAGATGGACTTGCGGTCCTCAGGGTTTGAAGCCCAATCTGCGTCTGTGTAGCCGATGATGCTGTTGTCATTGCNCAGACCAGGTGCTCCTGGCCATCCATGATGAACCCTTCCGGCTGCTCCATGTAGATCTCTTCCTCGAAGTCACCATTCAAGAATGCCGTCTTGACATCCATGTGGTGAACCTCGAAGTCCTCAGCTGCTGCATAAGAGAGGAGCGTGCGCACAGAGGCAAACTTTGCAACAGGGGCAAAAGTTTCTGTGAAGTCGATGCCCTCCTGCTGCGAGTAGCCCTTGGCGACCAGCCTCGCCTTGTACTTTTCCAGGTTACCATCTGCTCCCCGCTTCTTCTTAAAGACCCACTTGAACTTGATCACCTTACGTCCTGGTGGTCGTTCAGTCAGCTCCCTCGTGCCATTCTCCAGCTGCGACTGTATCTCCTGCTGTACGGCTTGCGCCCAATCTGCTGCATCCGGTGCAGCCATGCCCTCCTTGTATGACGTTGGCTCATCTGAATCTGCTCCAACTGCGACGTTCATCTGTTCTGGTTTCTGCAGCATCAAGAAATGGCCGCGCTCACCAGGCTTGTAACGCACCCTAAGAGGGTACCTGCGACCTGGTGCTGGAGCGTTAGCGGGTGGCTGGCGCGGTGCTGCTGGTACAACTGATGCTGCTGGTGGTGCTACATCTCCCTCCTCTGCTTCTCCCGATGAGGCTGCTGTATCTGCAACATCAGACATGGGAGAGTAGAGTGATTCTCCCACTGTCACAGTAGAGGAAGGATCGGGAGAAACTGGGTCAGGAAGAATTTCTGCTCCAACCGTCTCGTCAGCTGCTGGTTCTGCTGCCTCTTCACACACGATGTTGGTGCCGATGACGTTGCTCTCATTGAAGACGACATCCNTGGAGATGATGACGTGGCCTGTATCCCTCTCGTAGAGGCGATACGCCTTGCTTGCCACGTCGTAGCCAATCATCAGCATCTGCGCACTCTTTGCGTCCCACTTTTGCCGCTTCTCTTTTGGCACGTGCATGTGCGCCAAGCTGCCAAACGCGCGAAGATGACCCACGCTCGGCTTCTTGCCGAACCACGCCTCGTACAGCGTCATCTGCTCCAGGGCTTTGGTTGGACTGCGGTTCTTGATGTAGACCGCAGTGCTCACGGCTTCAGCCCAGAAGTCGTAGGTCAGCCGGGCCGCGTACAGCATGGAGCGCGCCGACTCCACAATGGTACGATTTGCGCGTTCTGCTACACCGTTCTGCTGCGGCAAGTATGGCGCGGTACGCTGCGCCTTGATGCCAGCTGCTGCGAGGTAGTCTTGGAATTCCTTGCTCAGGTACTCTCCACCGCGGTCGCTGCGCAACGCCTTGATCTTCTTGCCAGATTGGTTCTCCACCATGGCCTTGAACTCCTTGAACCTGTCAAAGCACTGGTCCTTGGAGGAACGGAAGTACAAAGCAGTGTAACGGCTGAAATCATCAATGAAGGTGAGAAAATACCTAGAGCCTCCAAAGCTCTGGGTCTGCATCGGTCCGTACAAGTCTGTGTGGACCAGCTCGAACACCTCTTTTGCATGCTCCCCTGCTCCAGAGAACGCCTTGCGGTGCTGCTTCCCCTCCAAACAGCCAATGCACAACTGCTGCTCAAAGTTAGATATGGTTGGCACGTCACGCACCATCTGCTTTGCTTGAAGCTGCTGCAAGGCGCGCATGCCGATGTGGCCGTAGCGCGCATGCCAGATCTCGCCATCTTTCACCTGCACCACTGCTGCAAGACTCTGCTCACGCGGGATCTTGGTCGCCCCCAGCAGACGGTACATGTCGCCCTCCTTCACTGACTTGGCCAACTCCTTCCCTGTTTCCTTGTTGAGGATGTAGCCATAATCATCATCGAAGACAACGCGCAGTCCTGTGTTGGTGAGAGAGGACACTGAGAGAAGGTTGAACGCAGCATCAGGCACATACAGCACGCCATGGAAAACTCCCACTTCAATGGCACGCGGGGTCTCCAACCACATCTCCACAATCCCAATCCCCTCAGCATACACCACCCGATCATCACCCAAAGCAATCGGCCGAGGAGGAATGGAGAGCAGCTGTGTGAACCACTCCTTGTGGTGCGTCAGACTCTTGGTACACCCCGAGTCCTTCTACCACGCCAGATCCGCCTTTTCCTTCTGCGACATGTCAGACTTCGCCATGAAGAGGCGGTTGTGCACCTCCTTGGCGACGTTCATGTTGCCAAAATGGCGCACGCTAGTCTGGTTCTGCTGCTGCTGCTGCTGCTGGCGTTGCTGTGACTGCTGCTGCTGTTGCTGTGGAGATTGCTGCTTTTGCTGCTGCTGCTGTTGCTGCTCTTTCTAGTCCCTCTTCAACTTGAAACACTCTTTCTTGTAGTGCCCCTCTTTCTGGCAATAGTGGCACTTGCCCTTCTTCTTGCCTCTTTGCTGCCCGGACTGCTGATGCTGCTGGTTGCGTGAGCCCATGGCCATGAAAGCTGCTTCATTGCTGCTGCTACCGCCATTGCGCTTTGCCGCATTGCGATGCAATTCCACCTGCACCAGGTGTGTGCAGATGAAGTCGAGGTCGAGAGTTGGCTGGCACTCCAGCGTCTCTCGTACCGTGTCGTAGCTGGTTGGGAGTCCCCTCAGCAAGAGGAGGATGAAGCGCGTCTCTTCCACTGGATTGCCGGCCGCTCTCAGCTGCTTCGCCAACTCCTTTGCCCTGTCCAGATACGCCTCCATCCCTTCACCACCCTGCATTTTCAGCGCCATCATCTTTTCCTCCAAAAGCATGAGGAATGCAGGATCCTTGCTCTCATACTTCTTGCACAACGTGTCCCACCCCTCCTTTGCAGTAGCCTTGTCACTCACGTACTGAAGACGCGGGTTGGAGATGGTGTTAACAAGCAACCTGTAGGCCTGCCTGTCCTTCTTCTTCCACTCCTCGTACGTCGCTGGTACAGCTGCAGAAGAACCCGCATCAGCTGCACCCTTTTGCGGCGTCTTCCCCGCCACCACCTGCGCTGCGGTGATGCCTTTTGCCTCTGGAACTGGAGCCGGCTCGTCGCCGCTCACCACCTCCCACAAGCCCCTCTCCTCCAAAAGGAGGCGGGTACGGATCTTCCAAAACGTGAAGTTGGCACGTCCCTCGAGCCTCTCCAAAGGCTGGGCTGCTGTCACAATGCTAGCTGCTGCCATTTTGAGCCTTGGTGATGCTCAGCGCTGCCCTTGGATGGCGGCGCTACCCTTGCTTCTGCTGCTGCTTCTACCAGAAATCTGTCTGACAGAAAATGGACTGTAGGTGCCAGCAGACTGGGAATTTTGAAAACCTGAGCCCACCACTGGACAATTCAGCTCAAAACCTTTCAGATCGACCCATAAAACAGGGGATTTTGACAGATATGCCCTCTTGAAAACAGGGTATGCTTCTGCTCCTACTCCAACTCAGACCAGCCAGTTTGTAAACGACGTTTCTCCCAAACGAATCGATGGAATGCAAATATTTTTGCACCAATGGAAAGCTTAGGAAAAATACTACAATTTGCATGTGCCACTTTTAAATTTGACAAAGAAATGAGAGAGTTATGGTCATCACAAGGCGACAGTCTTACTCATAGAGAAGAGTGTAGCCCTGGCCGACCTCGTTTTGAGCATAACTCTCAATCCGACTGGTGGATCTTCGCGATATTGAACTCGTTGGAAAGCTTGTCTCTTGAACTTGAAGATCCAGTGGTTGATTGTCAAATCTGGTGAAGGTTTCACCCCAACCCGTCACTCTCAAAGTGACGGCCTGTGCTGGCTGGATGTGGCAGAACTTGGCTCTGATACCAAATGTTGGAACTTGAGGAGAGAGGGAGCCTTGGAGCAGCGAGCATGTGTGATTGGAAGGGCATCACTTGTGCTGAAGAATGGTTATTCAATCACTCAAGATGGTGGAGTACATATAGAGCTAGAGCTTGGGCAAGTCAGCCCTCTCACAAGCCACACCACTTAGCCATGGAGGCTAAGGCTCACACACTAGAGTCCATAATCTCACACAAGGGAGGAAATCAGCCTAGCAATCAGGCTGACCACTCACACACGACATAGAGAGCTAGAGAATGCTCTCATGGCACACTCCTAGTGGTCACATAACCCACAAACTCATGGAGAATTGCCATGTGTCCATGGCTAGTACACAAGGATCTCACCTCACCCAAAAAGTAAAGAGAGGTACCTTTATCCTAGTCAGCACACTCTGACAAGGCAATCCTAAGACCAAGGACCTTTTTGGATATTTCTCCCATCAGGTCTTGACCCTGGACCTCTTGCCTTTTTCTTTTCTCAGGCTAAGGCATGGAGCCATCACCCATGCCCACCCAGACATCGACGGTCCATGACCCCCGAAACTTCGAAAATTCATATCTCCCAATCCGACCGTTGGATCGGTCTCAAACTTGAATCGTAGATATTTTCCAACCTGATCTTTCCAATGGTGAAGTCGGATTGGCGATCGGAGCAGGCATCTGGTACTTTCCTGGAACTTGCTCCTATGGACCTGAAACTGAGCCAGATGGCTCCTTTCCCAACACCCTCCTCTATAAGCTTCTGCCCCTTCCTAGATTCCTCGGCTTGCTTCTAGTAGGAAGGAAGGTGTCCAGAAGACCAAGACACCTCTAGATGCCTTGTAGGACAAGTCACCCCTTCAAGAAGGTGTGCCACCTTCCTGGACCCTTACGTGGCCTTTTAAAAGCGTAAAGAGGAACTCTAGAGGTTGAGCTAGCTTCCTGGCATCTGTTTTCCACCTCCCTTGAGGCAGGGCATAATTTCATCTTGTGGGATTTGAACCCAAGCCCCTGCCTCGAGAGGTGGACACCATTAACTACTAAGCCACTAAGGCTTGTCTTTTTGGTGTTCCTTTTTGGAGTCACTCCTACCATGGTGAGGAGCATCATTCCAACAATCTGCCCCTTGCGCGTCACCCATGGTAGTTGTCTATGCTCAGCGTGCAAATCAAGAGGCTTGGGAAAGCCCAAGCTCCATACAAGTAGCATCATGCCTGTCCTTGGGTTGCGCCTTTGTCATGGCATCAGTAAGTATGTGCTTTGTGCCGCAATGTACAAGCACTACATCACTCTTTGCAACGAGGTCTCGTGCAACGTGATGCTGGATCTCCATGTGCTTGGTCCTCTGGTGTAGCACAGGGTTCTTGGTCAGGCTGATGACACTCATGTTGTCAACATTGAGTGCCGTTGGCTTCTTTTGCGGCACCCCAATCTCCTTGAGCAATCGCCGCAACCATACTGCCTACTTTGCGGCTTCCGTGAGTGCAATATACTCCACCTCGGTACTAGATAGAGCCACATTGTCCTGCTTCTGGCTTGCCCAAGACACCGCTGCACCACCAAGCATAAAAACAGAGCCTGATGTTGAGTTGCGGTCATCAATGTCACCAGCCTAGTCAGCATCAGAGGAGCAAACCAACTCGAGGGAGTCAGTCTGCGCTCCCCCTCCAAACACAAGTCGTGAATATGTCATTGCCTTCAAGCAGCGGAGGATTCTCTTCACCGCTTGCAAATGTAGCGACCCCGGATCAGCAACATAGCGGCTCACTTGTCCTTCAACAAAGGCAAGATCAGGCCGCGTCGCCACCATGGCATACATTATGCTGCCAAGTGCGGACTGGTACGGTACTCCAGCCATCTTTGCCTTCTCGTCCTCCGTGCTCGGGCCCATGCTCGAGCTCAACTCACATGTCGTTGTCGTAGGTGTGCCAATGGGGTTGCACTCCTCCATGTTGTAGCGGCGGAGCACCTCCTGCACATATTTTTCTTGACCCATCTCCAGCGTGCGTGCTTTGCGGTCCCTCTTTTTGGTGATGCCAAGGTACTACTCAAGCTCGCCCATGTCTGTCATCTTGAACCGGCCGCCAAGCTATTGCTTCAGGCTCTTGAGCTCCCCCTCATCCGAAGACACAAGGATGAGGTCATCCACGTAGAGGACGACAATTTGCTGGAGTCTTGGCTGATTACGCACGTACACACTGTGATCGGCCTTGCAGCGCTTGAAGCCAAGCTCACCCATGAAACTATCCATCTTGAGGTACCACATGAGCGGAGCTTGCTTCAGTCCATAGAGCATCCTGCGAAGCCGACATACCTTCCCTTGTGGCGTATCCACCCCCTCCGACACCTCCATGTAGACTTCCTTGTCCAAGTTGCCATTGAGGAACGCGGTTTTCACGTCCATTTGGTGGATTTCGTAGTCGCGTGCCGCTGCCACCGAGAGGATAGTACGGATGGAGGCAAACTTGGCAACTGGTGCAAAGGTCTCATTGTAGTACTCCTCCTTTCTCTGGGCATATCCTTCCGCCACCAGCCGCGCCTTGTACCGCTCCACCTTCCCCTCCTTTGTGAGCTTCTTCCGGAAGATCCACTTGGAGCCGATGATTTTCTTGCCCTCCGGCCGGTCAACCAGCTCCCAAGTGCCGTTCTCCTCGTGGGAGGCAAGCTCAAATTTTATTGCTCCCTCCNAGAGGATAGTACGGATGGAGGCAAACTTGGCAACTGGTGCAAAGGTCTCATTGTAGTACTCCTCCTTTCTCTGGGCATATCCTTCCGCCACCAGCCGCGCCTTGTACCGCTCCACCTTCCCCTCCTTTGTGAGCTTCTTCCGGAAGATCCACTTGGAGCCGATGATTTTCTTGCCCTCCGGCCGGTCAACCAGCTCCCAAGTGCCGTTCTCCTCGTGGGAGGCAAGCTCAAATTTTATTGCTCCCTCCCACTCAGTCCCATCCTTCTGCTGTAGTGCTTCCTTTACAGATTGAGGCTCCTCTTGCGTGAAGATGGCTTGTGCAAACCCAGTCCAAATTCCCTTGTCGGCATCATACCTTTTTGTCCTTCTTCGCACACGGTTACTCGTGCGGGGCTCTTGAGGCGGTTCTTGTTGTTGCTGTCCCCTTTTGGCGCCATCCTCTCCAAGCGCCTGCTCGCCCTCTCTTGGAGACCTTGGAGACATCTCTTGACTCCCCACCTCCACGTCCATCTCCAGTGGTTCGGATTCCTCATCCGAACTAGCCGGAATAAAGTCTGCCGCTCGCCCATCCCTCAGGCGATGCTCTCTGGTTGGTGGTGATGCGAGGATGTCACCCTCATTCACGTCCTCCGGCGTCTCCCCCTCAAGGAGTGGCATCCACTCCTCCCTCTTGGAGAGACCTGCCTCCTTGTCTGTCCAACGGCTTTTCTCGTCGAACGTGACGTCGCAACGCCGTACAATCTGTTGCCTCCTTGGGTCAAAGAGCCGATACGCCTTGCTTCCGCTCTCATATCCAAGGAAAATACACCGACGGGTACGCGGGTCCAGCTTGCTCCGTCCATCACGTTCCTGCACCATTGCATGTGCAACACAACCAAACGTGCGGAAGTGACCCACCGCCAGCTTCCTCCCGCTCCACACTTCTTCTAGCGTCTTCCACACATTGCTCTCCTTGTCCTTCAGCGGCTTGGTCGGCATGAGATTCATGATGTACGCTACTGTCCTTGCCGCCTCCGCCCAATACCGTTGTGTAAGGCCGGCATCGCTCAACATGGGTCGCACCCTGTTAAGGATTGTGCGATTCGCTCTCTCTGCGACGCCATTCTGTTGTGGGAAGTGTGGAGTTGTTTTCTGCCACTCAATCCCTTTGCTCTTCATCCACCCAAGGCATCCCGCATATTCACCACCGTTGTCACTCCGAAACGCCTTCCCCTTCAACTCTGTTTGCTGCTCCACATCAGCTACAAACTCTTACATGCACGCAAGGACCTCACTCTTCCCTTCATTGGGTAGAGGTAGAGTTTCCGGCTGTGGTCATCGATGAAGGTGAGGAAGTAGCGAGCTCCGCTAATGGAGCTCTCAAGCGGTCCACACACATCCGTGTGTACCACGGCCAGTTTTGCCGATGAACGCGTCCCCTTGGCAACAAACGGCTGCCGAGTTGATTTGCCAATGATGCATGACTCACACACGGTCTCATTGATTCCATCAAGGCCGCTGATTTGGAGACCCCACAGTACTTCCGTCTTAGCCATCTCCTTCACTGTTGATGGAGAAATGTGGCAGAGTCGGCGGTGCCATAGGTCCAAGTCTCCTCCGTCCTTCGTTACAAGATTGGCGGCGTTGGACCCCACCCGGCTGCTGAGGATCTTCGCACGTAGCAGGTACAAGTCCTCCTCCCTCTTGGCACGCGCAATCACCTCACCTTTGCCCTCTTTGCGGATGATGGCCTCCTTTGTGAAGAGCACCTCAAGTCCCTTGTCGGTAAGGCGGCTGACAAAGAGCAGGTTTGCCCCAAAGTTAGGTGTATACAGGACATTGTAGATTATGCTCGTGACAGATTTGCCATCCACAATTGACTCAATGCGAACGTTACCCTCACCGGTGGCCACCTCTGTTTTTCCATTGGCCACCGTCATGCGTCTCTCCAAGGCGCCGTAGGTGACAAATGCCGCCCTGTTGCATTGCGTGTGGCGGCCTGATCCAGAGTCGATGACGGCAATTTCCGTATCCTTCAAGTTGGTGGAGTTGTACGCCATAAGGGCGTGCTCATCTTTCTTCCCGTCCCGCTACGACCGATCTGTTCTCTTCTTGGGACAGTTGCGCATGTAGTGGCCCTCCTTGCCGCAGTTGAAGCACTCCTCCTTCTTGTCACCCTTCATAGTACCCTGTTTAGCACTCTTGCACTTGTCGCCTCGACCTCCACTTTGAGGATGAACTGTGTAAGACGAAGTTGATGCCGCTACACTCTCTCAACCGCCACGTCGCATCCAGTCATTGCGCACGTACTCGGCAACCTTCGGGTACTTCAGCTCCTCGGAAGCCCAGCCACCAAGGACTGTGATCATGGGGCTCCAACTGTCTGGCAAGGCCGGGAGGATCATAGCTTACAACTGAGAGTCGACCCGTGGCCACGCACTCCCCTACGAGGGACTCAATCTGCTGCATGATCTCCATGATGTTGCCGCCTTCCTTTGCTCGGAGGGTGACGAGCCGTTTGAAGACGAAGAGCTGATTGGCAAGGTTGCTTGACTGGTAGATGGAGTAGAGTTTTGGCCATGCGTCTGCGGCCAGGGTGCATCCTTGGATGTGCCCAAGTTATGGTGGATATAACACGGACACAAGGAGCGCCAACGCCTTTTTGTTGCGCTTCTTGTATGCCTCCTTCACCTCAGCCGTTGCAGTCTCTGGCGGAGCAGTCTCATCACCTTTTACGAGCTCAAGCAGTCCCTTGTCGTCGACGAAGACCTCAAACTGCCACCTCCACAAGGCAAAGCCTCTCCCATCAAACTTAAGGACAGCGTGGCTGCTCTTTTGCTCCCTGGTTGCCATGTCTTGCTGTTGGAAGCGTGAAATCAAGCTGGCTTTGAACCCCTTAGAGGCGTGGGCCCATAACCCTTTGTTGGCCTAAGGGTGAGTGTGCACCCTCGAGGGTCCCTAGCACGGCTGGTTCACACCACGAAATCTTTTTGGAGAGACTGAAACTGTGGAGGCAACTGGTTTCAAGGATGGCAGAAAACTGGTCAGAGAGTGAGGCAATAGTTTTGGCCTCAATTGGATGGGAATTAACACTTTATCAAGGCTCACAAGCAGTGGCATTTTATAGCCACTGATCTAAGTTTTCCAGAACACCAAAGCATGCCAGATTTGGAGCTTCATAGCACTCTATGACTTCTAGAGTGCTCCTTGGTAGGCTGTCTTTTTCTCACCTAGGAAGGCATCCCTTCCCTCCTCTAGAAGCTTCTGCCCCTTCCTAGATTCCTCAGCTTGTTTCTAGTAGGAGGGAAGATGTCCAGAAGACCAAGACACCTCTAGATGCCTTGTAGGACAAGTCACCCCTTCAAGAAGGTGTGCCACCTTCCTGGACCCTTACGTGGCCTTTTAGAAGCGTAAAGAGGAACTCTAGAGGTTGAGCTAGCTTCCTGGCATCTGTTTTCCACCTCCCTTGAGGCAGGGCATAATTTCATCTTGTGGGACTTGAACCCAGGCCCCTGCCTCTAGAGGTGGACACCATTAACCACTAAGCCACTAAGGCTTGTCTTTTTGGTGTTCCTTTTTGGAGTCACTCCTGCCATGGTGAGGAGCATCATTCCAACACTGTGATCCGACCGGACCTAGGGGGAAGGAAATAAGGTGACTAGAAGCTGGCTTGATAGGAGCGGAGTCGCACCCAAACTACAGAATGAGGAGCGGCATTTGAGGTACCTCATCCGGAGGCGCTTTTGATGTGCGAGCCGCAAAAGGGGCCAGGGGACAAGGGGAAAGTATTGGAGGGGCGGTGCGAGAAGGGAGATAAAGAGAAGGAGATCAATTACTGACCTGCTATTGACGCTGAGATCGCTGAGACATTCACACCCGACGCTACCGACGCCCAAGCAAACGATCAACTGTCCAACCCGGACCCAACCTTGGCATGGGAAGTCGAGACCAGCGGTGACCACCGAAACTCAAAGATTGCTGCCCCTCAATCGACCCAGACCGTCGAGGGGGACCTTTGTCCCGTCTCGCGACAAGTCAGAGTAGAAACGTTAGGGTGTGTTAGAAGTGCCAAGAGGTGTGTGTACGTGTATGTGTGTGTGTGTGCATGCAAACAGTCCTTCCTGCATGGGAAGGCCGCTTCCTACAGAGCACGTCACTGAACCGGCATGGCTGGGTCCTGAGTTTCCACATGAGCTCCAGCCGCCCAGCTCGAACAGGACCGCCCAAGACTTCCCGGTGACCTTCTACGCCATCTGCAGCTGTTGCAATGTACCCCATCGACTGGACGTGCGGACGGTCCTAGAAGTGATGCAATTGTTGCATCATCCTGCTGGTGGGACCCTGGAGCAGTTAGCGCAACCGTGGTTGCGGAAGCTTCCTCGTGACAACAAGCCTTGTCCTGTGGAAAGTTGGCAGGAAGCCGCGCATGACATCAGGCGACGCGCCGCACAAACCGCCGAGGAACGGGCCAAGGCATTCTTAGCCTACCAGCAATATCGACAAGAGCTCCTCCGCCTTCGAAAGGACGACCTGGCGCGTGCTGATTCCCGTGCAGGTCGACGGATTGATGGTCCATTGGAGTTGCGCCGCGCTGCTCCACGGGCAAACGACCAAGGAAGAGCCAACCGCACGGTGTTCGTGCACGGACCAGCCCCGACCAATGATCCGGCGGAGCAAGAGGTGTATGGTTTGGGCATGTTACTTGGTGAAATATAGGTCATGAAATGCACGAGTAGCACAGAAATATTGACTAGGTGCTTTTCCTTTTTGACTGAGTGTAAATGCTTTAATTAGTAAGGTTGCCTTATCAGGAGTATTTGTCCTAGGCGGGCGTCGTGTTATCTGGTGAATGATTAACCGAAAATGAAAGACATCGATAAATTAGTTGAGAGTAGGGGGTTAGCCTCACGTGTTCCTACGACGATGCTCTGAATGATCCGTTGAACGCTTAGGTCAATGTGTCTTAGGTGGTAAATGTGTTATCCGGCGAATGATTCCCCGTCTGTGAATAAATGACAATGAATCACCTAAGTAAGGAATAAATATGACATATTCCCCACGGTGACCCGGTGAATGGTTCAGCGAATACCCACGGGAAGAAACGCCATGAAGTCTTCGGGTCAAAGAAAACACGCATAGAATCAATCGGGCAAAGGTACAATATGGAATGTCATATATGTCGACCGATGCCATGGCATAGCAGGAAGTGAGTCACGACTGAGAGTTGATTCCTGCATGCTGTCAAACCCAATTCCGGCCGATGGTGGGAATGGGTATAACAGTATTAATGGTACAGTGAGCATGGACTCACTTGTTTTTTATAGCGAGTGTGATACGTACCTCAGATCAGTCTATCGTCTGAAGTGCGCATTTTCGACCAAACGGAAGTGACTTAGGCGATCCATCATCTCAACTTCAACAACTCCTCTGACCGCAATGACGTTCCCTTTGCTGACGTACGAGCTGCAAGGACTGATTGATTATGCCGTTGGGTGATTTAGCAGTGCCATTGGCGATGCAAAGACGAGTCCCGCTGAGTCCTACCTTTCAGAGAAGGCAAGATGAGGCGAGTCGCTACCGCGCATCATTACGAGAGAAGTCCAGAAGATCCTCCAGGCCTGGACCCCAACTTTGAGTGGGATCCGGCGGGTGATCGGTCTCCACAATTGCACAACAAGGAAAATGAGGTGGATCCCAACAAAGAAGAGGAATTTCACCTTAGACGTTTCGAGGAACTCCGTGAATGGAAGGCTATCCGACAAGCATAGTTGGCCAACGCGAAGCAAGAAGATCTGGAAGAAGACGAGATGCGCCATCATGACGGGTGGCGTGCCTACGTGCAAATGGAAGACTATGTGTCCGATGAAGAGCAGGAGTTGGTATAAGATGATGGACCCATCCTACTCCATGAAGTAACGACTCCAGATGGAAGGACTGTCTATGAAGCACTGGACATGACTACGGAACAGCATGTACCGTGGTGCCCCAAATTTTCTATCCTAAGGACGTCTTCACGCACACCCTCTGTTATACATGACTGAGAATGCGTAGTCCTGGACGAAGACCAAGATGCCTAGATGGAAGAGGAAGAAATATCATTGCACCGTCCCTCAGTACAAGCCTTGCATACCGTGCATCAGCCTGTGGTCTTCCGTCCTCAGGCAGCCCCCTTCCACCCAGTCGTTCAACTCCAACGACCGGCTTCGGACAGCGGTGTCTCTCCGCCACGTGCACATAGAAGTCCGGAGATCGCCGAACAAAGGACAAGGGAAACTCGACGGGAAGGCCCATTCACCATGACCTCACGTCGCCCAGATGCTAGGCAACAGTCCCAATACCAGCAGCAGGCGAGCAAGGCATCCTCTGTTGAGGGAGTGTCGAGCCGCCAAGAAATACCAGCTCAAAGAGGGATCAATCCTTCATTCATGGCTGGAACTCCTAGACAAGTACGAGCCCTGGGCAAAGCGCACATCTTGACAGGGTATCCGCCAACCAAACATACTGTACCACCTACCCAATCCAAGATACAGTTGTCTCATCATCAAGCAAGCAAAGCATCGGCCGTCTCTATGGCAGGAAGACTCTAACAAAGACCACAAGCAACGGGTAGTATGACGGGACTTGGGCAAGGATCCATGGCTCATGGAGGCAAGCAGCACACCGTGTGAGTACCGGAGAGTTTGGCAAGACAACACACGGGGAGTTTTGGACTCGGAAGGACCGACGTAGGACCTATCCGAGCAAAGGGAGGGGGAACCGCTTCATCGGCGAGTACAAGAGCAGTTGGCCTGGCCCAAGCGCATCGATCCAACCTAGGGGCCCAGCCACGGGCACAGGTGCAGGTGTTGCCTCCGCAGGAACTGACTTCAAATCCAGCATGGGTTCCTACACCCTTCCTAAGCTCGACGTCTTCAAGGGTGAATCAGAGGAGGACCCAGCCATGTGGCTGTCCAAATTGGGGACCTGTCCCGACCATGGGCTATTACCTCGTGACTATATTGTCCTAGCAGTACACCTAGCGCCGCAAGGGAAAGCTTTGGAGTGGTTCACTGTAGAGCATAAAGAATGTCTGTTTGTTTACTTTGATAATTTGGCAAACAATATGACAATGCGATTTGACCCCATGAGCCTCAAAGAAGCAGAGCTCCGGACTCGTACCATCCACATGAAAGCTGGGGAAAACATCAAGCTACACAACAACAAATTCACCAAGATTTTGACCTGCTATATCGACATACCCTTGTGCATGATTAAGGAATACTACCGGGACTCGCTTGTTCCGATGATTGCCAATACCTTAGACTTGCGACAATTCAGCATACCGCACGCGCTGAAGGAGGAAGCGGAACATCAGCAAAGAGAAATCAAACGACGAGCGGCTTGAGAACAATCTGCTCTAAAGGAACATGTTGCTCCCACCATCCGCATACCAGTAGGAGCTTCAGTATCCAATCCAATGAACCCCCATAATTTCCCACCCGGGGGGTGCTATGGGTGTGGAGAATTCACCCATCGGCGCCGAGAATGTCTCAATCCCACCCCGGTACCCGGTGTGCCACATAGAGGAGGACAATATTAAGGACGCGGATCAATAGGATCAGGACCTACGGCTGGCCGACAGGCAGTCGGCCCAAACATCACCACCTGCCCTTCTGGTCCGGCGGGTAATGGACCGGCACAATGGAAAGCATATGCGCAGCAGAGGGAAACGAGAGCAATACGAGCTGCCACCCAATCTTCTACTTTAGACGTGCGTGCACAAAATGTGAAGCTGGGTCTCCCCCGCTCTGAAGAACAGACCACGGAAGCTCCTCCGACGGCTGCAGAACAGGAATTTGTCACGGTGGCTCAGGCACAAGGTGTGGAAGGATGGTCAATGACAGAAATGTATGAGCGCATGCGTCAATACAAGGAGCAACGGGACCGGGCCGAGGCAGACCTGTAAACGTGTGTCGAAACGCGCTCGACTTGTCTGCCAAATCAGATTTTGGCGGTGCCTCCAAAGCCACCACCTGCACCGCACACGAATTATTCAAGGGGCTCCATGCCCCCGCGACGCCGGAAGGTGACATTTGCACCCTCGACAGACAACGAGCCTTCAGCCGGTGCCTTGACCTCCTTCACCGCCCCTTCCAGGAGATATCCTTGGGGGAATATTTACAACAGAACCCCACCTGTCTCCCCGACTTTGCAGCGGTTCTACAAGAGTATGCCAAGAAACGTCGGCC
The DNA here is from genome assembly GCA_023375785.1 of Penium margaritaceum. NCBI lineage: Eukaryota > Viridiplantae > Streptophyta > Zygnematophyceae > Desmidiales > Peniaceae > Penium > Penium margaritaceum. Next base: position 263,419 of record SZWC01001206.1, on the reverse strand, counting down.
AGCCGGGATTCACCTCAGCTGCACTCAGGCCCCACATGATCGGCTCAGCAAAATAGCCGTTCAAACAGAGCCCGACACATAGGGTGGCGGCCCAGGTCTCTTACACCACCTTGAACGTAGGCCCCCTACCATGAAGTGGCCAGCTACTTCGTATGGATCTGTTGCAAACAGTTCATAGCCATCATCAACCTTGGTACTATCCACACTACGGTGACATTCCCGGTCTTACAAGCGATCGATGGGCAAAACAAGATTCAACCAATATCCAAAGTGTTTACGAATGCATCCGGTGGCATAGATACAGCACATGGTCTCGTAGACAACCTTCCCCTGCAGGTGGGCCTCATCCACGAGGTCACACGGTTGCAAGTAACAGTGGCCCGCACCTACAATGTCTCGCTAGGAATGGATTACCTGATTCCCTGACAAGCAGGCTTGTTCTATGCGGACAGAGTCATACAGCTGACCTTGTCAGGTTGTACCACCTGTGCAGCACTGATCATGGGCCCAAGGACATCAATGCCTACATAGTTTCATCATACTTTCTTGTTGGAAGAAGCCTGTGCCGAAGACCATGCAGCCAAGAATTCTAGCCTGGCATTCCCAAAGCACGAAGCCTCTCCCGTTGTCTCCCCACAGACAGAAGGAGAAGAGACCATGAATCCAACGACAACACACAAGCAGTCATGCCCCATACGAACGTAGGCCGCTCCGACGAATGATCGCCCGTAGAACCCCGTGGGCAGGATACCTAAGCAAGTGGTGGAATCCCTCACGTGGTTGTTCGTCAACACATCAGACGGCCACTTTAGTAACCCCACCCGGACACTAATCTCCCCAAATCATTCAGAGTATCCTCAAGCATTAGACCGACCACTTCTACCTACGACCACACAACCAATGGTCCTATATGATCTTACCAGGGAGGCGGAGCATAAAGGAAAAATGCTGGTTTGTGACAACGATGCTGCCTCCTATGAAGATGTAGACTCAGAAGACTTGGATGAGGAACCAATTAGTGATGTCGGCTGGCTGCACCTTGACGACGATCCACCCTGGCGTCAATCAAAGGCCCTCACTATTACACCAGGAGGTTCTCGCGATTTCAACCTCCAAGTCTATGACTACTAGGATCCCGATCCTGATCTTGGAGCAGATCTGGTGGGAGATGAAGAACCTCCACCATCAACGATCCCACATTCCCAACGGTGGCACCACATGCTCCATGAGTGCTTGACACAGCAACAGAGGCACAAAGTCAAGGAGCTCCTCACATACCATGAAGAAGTGTTTGCGGGCAAGTCAACAGAGATTGGAGCAGTCGACACGGTGCATGTCGTCAACACTGGAGACGTACCTCCACATAAACAGAAGGCTCGTTGCCTGTTCCAGGACCAAAAAGATATCATTAATGAATGCCTATACAAACTCAAGAAGCAGGGCATGATCATTGAAGTAGAAAGCCCATGGCGTTCTAACTTGGTGATCGTGGGAAAACCGGACGGCACCAAACGGTTCTGTGTCGAATTCCATGACCTCAGCAAGGTCACCGTTGAGGACGCCTACCCCATGCAGCTTATTGTTGACATCCAAGAGCGACAACGCGGAAAAACTTGGTTTGCCAAGCTTGACATCAAATCTGCCTTCTACACCATTTCTATGGACCGGAACTCAATCCTGAAGATAGCCTTCATCACCCCGGATGGGCTCTACGTCTTCACCGGCATGCCTTTCGGATTGCGTAATACCAGTGCTATGTTTCAACGCGTGATGGATCAAGTGCTACGCGATGTTCCCAATACCTGCTGTTACGTGGATGACGTCATGGTCGCTGCATTTAGCTTCCAAGAGCTGATGGCTTTGCTGGATGCCGTATTTTTAGCTCTACGCTCAGCAAATCTTCGTTTGAAGGCCGCCAAGTGTGTCATCGGAGCGGACGGCATGGAGTTTTTGGGATTTATCATCAATGCACAAGGAATATCTATAGCTCCTGCCTAGATTACAACCGTCTGTGAATGGAAGCTCCCAATCACATCATCCTAGGTCAAAATCTTTTTGGGATTTGTCAGCTTCTACCGCAAGCTCGTCCAGGACCATGCAAAAATTGTTCGTCCTTTGCAACCCCTTACTCACCAAGATGAATCATTTGAGTGGACAGAGACCTGTTAGCTTGCATGGGTTAAGATCAAGTATCGCCTTATCACGGCTTCGATGCTCGAGTTCCCAAACTTTAACTTGCCATTCGTCATCACGACGGACTTCGTCCAGGAGGGCATTGGGGTCATCTTATCTCAGCGCGAAAACGACGGCATGATGAGGATGGTCTGTTATGGCAGTCGTGCGCTCAACAACGCAGAGGCTAAGTATCCTCCTGTGAATGGAGAATGCCTGGCGGTCTTATAGGCCATCCAGTTCTAAGGAGATTATGTAAGAAAATGGAAAACCCTTCACTATCCTCACGGATCATCAGGCCGTCCAAAGACTGCTTATAATGGAAAACCACGAGGGCATTCTTGGCAAATGGGCCTTGCTTCTCCAAGGATACAGTCTCACGATCAAATATCAGCCGGCATTTGTGAACCGGAATGCAGACGCTCTCAGCCGATTACCGCGCGAACGATGAAAAGACCGTAGCTCCCACAAAACACCATCATACGGACAAGAATCACTTCCTGACAAAACCCCTTTTGAGGAGAAAATCTTGATCCAAGGTCAGGCACGAGACCTCACTGCCAAAGAACATCATTGGGCGTATCCTTTCGAGGGCTTCCCTCAGCACGACGCGAACATCGGCCACATCAATGTACGAAGACGAACCGACCTCTTCAAGGATGTGCCAGGATGGACGGACAAGGAATACATGGATTGGCTTCGCCATCCGCGATGCGACCCGGCCCCTACACTCACGAGGTGCACCCAACCAGATGCGAGTCCAGTAGCACAAAGACAACCGTGCCTGTCAGTGGCAGATGCCATCCGGCAATTCTTTGACCGGACGTACTTCACATTACCCTTGATGGACATCCCAACTCATCTGCCTAGGCAAATTACACAACTTCAGACCTTCTTTGGAGAAATTAACGCTGCGCTGGCACTATCTGGATGGAGAGTGAGCTGTGGGCTAGAATCGCCGGGGCACCGCATGATGAGAGATCAGGTAAATGAAACTCGACGGGTCGTTCATGAAATTCTCCACGCAGGAGGTCTAACATGGTGACCTATGACCCTATGTCATCGACCGTCGCCAGACTTCATCTGCATGGTCATCTCATGCTCTGTCAGAATCGCTGGTATCAAATTCGTCGCCATCATGGACATTGGGGCGACTCATACAATGATCGCCATGCACGTCATCCGGCGGCTCAATTGGTCGAACGTCATTCAACCCGTCGACCTCCGCTTCGCAACCGCGGGAGGAGAAATCACCCAGTCCGAGGGACAGATTGACTTATTTCCCTTTCAGGTCGGAAAAATTCACCGGAGCCTGCTAGTGCAGGTTTTTGAAACATCCACATACAATATCCACCTCGCAAATGATTGGTTGATGCCATGCGACGTGATGATTTTACTCGAGGAAAAATACATGATGCTGTTGGAACTTGAGGAGAGAGGGAGCCTTTAAGCAGCGAGCATGTGTGATTGGAAGGGCATCACTTGTGCTGAAGAATGGTTGTTCAATCACTCAAAATGATGGAGTACATATAGAGCTAGAGCTTGGGCAAGTCAGCCCTCTCACAAGCCACACCACTTAGCCATGGAGGCTAAGGCTCACACACTAGAGTCCATAATCTCACACAAGGGAGGAAATCAGCCTAGCAATCAGGCTGACCACTCACACACGACCTAGAGAGCTAGAGAATGCTCTCATGGCACACTCCTAGTGGTCACATAACCCACAAACCCATGGAGAATCGCCATGTGTCCATAGCTAGCACACAAGGATCTCACCTCACCTAAAAAGTAAGGAGAGGTACCTTTATCCTAGTCAGCACACTCTGACAAGGCAATCCTAAGACCAAGAACCTTTTTGGATATTTCTCCCATCAGGTCTTGACCCTGGACCTCTTGCCTTTTTCTTTTCTCAGGCTAAGGCATGGAGCCATCACCCATGCCCACCCAGACATCGACGGTCCATGACCCCCGAAACTTCGAAAATTCATATCTCCCAATCCGACCGTTGGATTGGTCTCAAACTTGGGCCGTAGACATTTTGCCACCTGATCTTTCCAATGGTGAAGTCGGATCGGCGATCAGAGCAGGCATCTGGTACTTTCCTGGAACTTGCTCCTGTGGACCTGAAACTGAGCCAGATGGCTCCTTTCCTAACAATCTCCCACTTTGCCGCAGTCAGTGTGGGCTGAGTCCACATGCCTTCATGCAGAACTGCTGCTTCTCACGGGTCACTGACTTGGTGCAGAAATCAGCGACCTGCTTGCTGGTTGGAGTAAACTCCAGCTTGATAGCACCCTCCTGCACCATGTGCCTGATGAAATGATATGCGATGTCAANATCTGGTACTTTCCTGGAACTTGCTCCTGTGGACCTGAAACTGAGCCAGATGGCTCCTTTCCCAACAATCTCCCACTTTGCCGCAGTCAGAGTGGGCTGAGTCCACATGCCTTCATGCAGAACTGCTGCTTCTCACGGGTCACTGGCTTGGTGCAGAAATCAGCGACCTGCTTGCTGGTTGGAGTAAACTCCAGCTTGATAGCACCCTCCTGCACCATGTGCCTGATGAAATGATATGCGATGTCAATGTGCTTGGTGCGCGCATGGTGCTCAGGATTCTTGGCGAGTGCGATTGCGCTCTGGTTGTCGACGCGCACAGGAACTAAAACTGCTGCACTCCTACTCATCTCTGCCATGAGACGTTGGAGCCAAACTGCTTCCTTGGCTCCAAAGCTGAGAGATACGTACTCAGCTTCTGTACTCGAGGTGGCCACGACCACCTGCCGCTTGCTGCACCAACTGATGGCCCCACCATTCATGAGGAACACATGTCCAGAGATGGACTTGCGGTCCTCAGGGTTTGAAGCCCANCACAGCGCTCACAGCCTGTGCGAGGTCCGGCCTGGTTGCCACCATCAGGTACATGAGACTGCCGACGGCGCTCTGGTACTTCTGCCGCTCAGCTGCATTTGCTTCTCCATTGAAGCTCACGAGGTACTGCCGCGTCTCCAGCGGCGTGCCGATGGGTTTTGCCTCTGCCATGCCGAACCGCTGCAAAACATCCTTGATGTAGCGGCTCTGCTGTAGCGAGAGAGAGCGTGACTTGCGGTCACGCGTGATCTGGATACCGAGGAAGTACCGTACTGACGGGTACATTCGTTCAAAATAATTTTTTTCGTTCTCCCATCCGTTCGTTAATAAAATATTGTCGATTTGAGCGAGTCACCCCTGAAATTCCATCGTCAGGTCAAAACTTTCGCCCACAGTGTTGCCCTTAAATATGACACATAATTCGGGTTCACCCACTAACGGGGACAGAGGCATCTCCTAAAAAATGCAATAAGCCCCACGAATGACTAGACCCTCCTTGCTCGTCTCCTACGCGAAGCGAATTCGCGTAGGAAATTGGCAGGGAGGATCGGATGGATGCGCATGATCCGCTCCACGCGGACACGCGCAAGTGAAGTTCGGAGCTTTGAACTTCGCTTGTTCGAAGGATCGGGCTCCAGCCACCCATAGGACCTGAACAGTGGGCGAAGTTAAAAAACCCTAGTTTATTGATCTACCCCATTGAACGGGCACTAGTAAAATTCCAAATGCCCCAAAAATGGGAGAATATAAGAAACACTAAATTGGAATTCTAAAAGTGAGCGAATGTTCGAGTCAGTACGGTATGATGCTTCCCCGAGATCAGACATCTGGAAGTGCTCCTGCATGGCTTCCTTGAACTCCTGTAGTGCAGACATGCTGTTGGAAAGGAGGAGCATGTCATCCACATAGACAATGATGATGAGGATCTCATGCTCATGCTGCCAGCGATACACGCTGTAGTCACACTCGCTGCGCTCAAACCCCATGCACTGCAACGCTGCATCCAACTTTTGGTTCCAAGCACGCGACGCTTGCTTGAGGCCGTACAGCGACTTCTGCAGCTTGCAGACCAGGTGCTCCTGGCCATCCATGACGAACCCCTGCGGCTGCTCCATGTAGATCTCCTCCTCCAAGTCACCATTCAAGAATGCCGTCTTGACATCCATGTGGTGAACCTCGAAGTCCTCAGCTGCTGCATAAGAGAGGAGCGTGCGCACAGAGGCAAACTTTGCAACTGGGGCAAACGTTTCTGTGTAGTCGATGCCCTCCTACTGCGAGTAGCCCTTGGCGACCAGCCTCACCTTGTACTTTTCCAGGTTACCATCTGCTCCCCGCTTCTTCTTGAACACCCACTTGCACTTGATCACCTTACGTCTTGGTTGACGCTCAGTCAGCTCCCACGTGTCGTTGTCCAGCTGCGACTGTATCTCCTGCTGCACGGCTTGCGCCCAATCTGCTGCATCCGGTGCAGCCATGGCCTCCTTGTATGACGTTGGCTCATCTGAATCTGCTGCAACTGC
>SZWC01001206.1:233016-243792 GCA_023375785.1 Penium margaritaceum | reverse complement strand
GTCGTATCCCCTGCTCCGCTAGCCAGCCTTCACAGGCCTTATATTCCCCACCGTTATCACAACGAAGGGCCTTGACCTTCTTGCCGGTCTGTCGCTCAACCATTGCGACGAAGTGCTGCAGATGCTCCTTTACCTCACTCTTCTGCTTCATGAAGTACGTCCAGATCTTCCTCGTTTTGTCATCTGTGAAGGTGAGGAAATACCTGCAGCCTCCGACTGAGGCTGTTCGCATCGGCCCGCACACGTCGGTGTGGACCAACTCGAGAGGTTCATTCGCCAAGTTTCCGTGCTTGTTCCCCTTGCGCCCTTTCCTCTTAGCCTTGCCCATGAGGCAGGCCTCACATACGTTCTTCACCTTCCCCGCACCCTCTCCCTTCCCCAAGGCCAGGCCTCGTACCAGCTCATGTTTGCCCATTGTCTCCAACGTGGAGTGGGCGGCGTGGGCCAAGCGCCTGTGCCAAAGGTCTTGGCCACAGTTCGCTTCCGATGCCGTGGCAGTCCCAGGGACTGCTTCGGGTTGGGTGGGTGCTGCAGCTTCCACTGATTTTGTTATATCTGCTGCTGTTGACGGGCGGCTGCTTGCTGCCTCTACCACCTGACTGCCCCCGGCAGTCATGGCTGCCCCAGCTTCGGCAGCACCCTCCACCTTGGTTTGGAGGATGTAGAGGCCGTCCACGCGTGGTACATCCGCCACCACACTCTTTGCAGCGAACTGTATTTTCACTGCCAGCGTGGGAAGGATAACGGCCCTGTTCTTGTCGAAGACGACCGTCATGTCTCGGTCAGTAATCTTGCCGACAGAGAGTAGGTTGGCAGCGAAGTTGGGCAGATAGACTGCCTCGGTGAGCTTGAGCTCCTTCTCTTGGCCATTCACCTGGATGGTGACCAGCTTGTCACCCATCCCTTCAGCTGGTTCCACCCTCCCGTTAGCACAACGGAAGTTGAGGTGGCAGGGGCCCATGGAGGTAAATCCCCGTTTGTCGTTGGTGGAATGGTGATTTGTACCAGAGTCAAGTGCAAAGGCCCCTGGCTTAAGGAGTGCATTGCCAGCGCCAGTCGTGCCTTGTGCCATCAGTGCGGTGGGCTGCTTCCCACCCTTGCCTCCCTTGTCACCCTTCTCTCCCTCTCCCTTGACCCCTTCCTTCTTTGGAGCACGGCACTCGCGTGCCCAGTGCCCTGCCTTGCCACAGTTGTGGCAATTGCCAGGCCGTCGCTTGCCCTTCCCCTTGCCGCCTGCCCCCTGCTGCTGCCCTGAGTTGCTAGTGCCGCTGCTGCTTGCTGCGCCCTTAGCATAGGCTGCAATGTTGGCCTCGCTATGGCTACGCCGCATAGCCTCATTGCGGATGTACTCTGAGATGTTGGAGTACTTCACGTGGTCCTCTGGCCAGCCACCAATCACAGTAATCATGNGTTATTCCTGAGTCACGTGGCCTGAGGCTCCGGTCTAGAAAACAGCGCCGACACAATGGCAACTGCCGACCGTCCAAGGGAATTTCACCCAAGGATCACGATCACCCCCAAGGAATTAACTATGCCTCTGGTGAGACCTAGCTACCCAGGTGCTTTCGCTCAAGGTCTTAGGGGCTCCCGCCCTCTAAGCCTTCTTCTTCCTTGGTGTGAGAGCCCAACAAATTAAGTCAGCACTCTCACACGAGCAAGATTACAACCACCTTAGCAGTTCATATCAAGCTCAGTCTCAAGCGCACAGCTCAAACAAGAGACATCAAGTGAAGGAGTAGTTGAGACAATGGCAAGTACAAGGCATAAATAGCTAAGGAGTGCCTTTGGCAGCCGAAGCGCACGCGCCTCGGCTAACCCGAAGCGCGCGCGCCTCGGCCGATGTCACTCCTTAAATTAAGGAGGTCATCCCCTCAATCAGGGAAGACATCCCCTGATCCAAGGCACATCTTGCATCTTCCAATCCGACCGTTGGATCTGCCCGAAACTTGGACAGCTGACAGTTTGACACCTGCTCTTTCCATCGGTACGGTCAGATTGACAATCTGAATAGCCATCATGAGAAAAACCCAGGGGACTTATCCTTGAACAAGGACAGTGCATGCCTGGTCTGTTGGACCGGACCCAGGGGACTTGCTCCACATGAGCAGTGCATGCCTGGTCCGTCCACTACTCGCCAATTCTGGAGACTAGTGGCCAAGGGGCATTCAAATAACAACAGTGAGCAGGTTTGTGACCAATCTAGGGCCATGGATCGGATAATTAGTAAAGCACATCATGTGCTCTATATCGAAGGCACGACACAAGGTACTCTAGTTTGGAGGCAGGGAGCGATCTGACCAGTCGCGCCTTGTGTCCTACACGAACGCCAACTGTGGAGAAAGAGTCAATGACAAAAGGTCCAGCTTGGGCTTAGTGTGCCTCCAGAATGGTGGTGTAGTATCTTAGACAAGCGGAAGGCAGGACTGCGTCTCCCTCTTTACTGCTAAGGAATAGTACATCACTATGTCAAAAGCATGCAAGGAGACACAATGACTACACAGATTACTTCATGAGATCAAAGTGCCACACATGGAAGACAAGGAGGTGCAGATCGACAACAAGAGTGCCATGAAAATGGCACGGGATGAAGTCATCTCCCGTACCACTACTCACGTGACCTGGTTGCAAAAAATATATATAATTGGAATACGTGGAGACCAAGAAGATTCTCACAGATTCCATGATTGACTAGATTGACTCTCATGGGACTAGATTGACTCTCATGAGCAAGAGGTCACTGGGTCAATTCCCGGCCAAGTGATAACTTTTCCTTCTGACCAGAAGGATGACACGAATGTTTTCAAAGACATCTCAGAACATTACAAGGTCCTTCCTAGTGGCTCCCGCCACTTGGCCGTTGCAGAGAGCGCCATGTAGGCAGGGGGATGATGCAATTTAGATTGCCTCCAAAATGGCTCATCCAAGGAGTCACTGCGTGCTCAGGCTGGAGGCTGGCTCTAGGACTAAAAGTACGTGTTAGTGGTCTGTGATTCATTATAGTTCTTACTCTGAGGCTCCTCACAGAGTTGTTTACCAAAGTTAGAATCTAAAGAAGAATTGGTTGGTCTAAGCCCCGGAAGTTAGCTCCTGGTTTGAAAGTGACGAGGTGCTAAGGACACATTGCAAGAAAGTGATTCCTATGTAGTGTTTAATGGGGAATCTTGATTTTGAGGTAGATATCTCCTCCTACTTGCAATGCTAGGAGCGGACAGCAAGTGCCATTGTGTTCGCCTTGTTTTTTTAGTCTCTTGCTTCAGGCCGGTTGACACTGTGACTGCGGTAAAGTGGGAGATCGCTGGAAAATGGGCCATTTGGCTCGGTTTCAGGTCCATAAGAGCAAGTTCCAGGAAACTACCAGATGCTTGCTCCGATCGACAACCTGAATGCTTCATTGGAGAGATCAGGTGGTAAAATGTCTACGGTCCAAGTTTCAGGTCGATCCTACGGTTAGATTGGGAGACATGAATTCTCGGAAATTCTGGGGTCATAGACTACCCGTGTCTTGGTGATCATGGGCGATGGCTCCATGCCTTTGCCTGATAGAAGAAAAAGGCACAAGGTCCAGTGTCAACACATGATGGGAAGAAATCCAAAAAGGTCCTATAGTCTTGGGTTGCCTTCTCAGAGTGTGCAGACTAGGAAAAATGTACTTCTCTTTACCTTTCATGTGAGGTGAGATCCTTGTGTACTAGCCATGGACACATGGCAATTCTCCATGGGTTTGTGGGTTGTATGAACACTAGGAGTGTGTCATGAGAGTATTTTTTAGCTCTATTTGTTGCGTGTGAGTGGTCATCCTGATTTCTAGGCTGACTTCATCTATAGCGTGTGATTATGGACTCTATTGTGTGAGACGTAGCCTGCATGGCAAAGTGGTGTGGCTTGTGAGACAGCTGACTTCCCCAACCTCTAACTGTATGTATACTATATCATTTTCAGTGATTCAACAAGCACTCTGTAGCACAACTGATGCCATTTCAATCCCACATACTCTTCGCTCCAATGTTATCCCTCTCCTCTAGACCCAACAGTGTTTGTTGGCCATACTATCTTTAAGCCAAGGGGACTTACTCCAAATGACCAGTGCATGCCTTGTCTATCTGGACCAGGCTTATGTATCAAAACTCTAATGGAGTAGTTCATACCTAGTCTGTCTAGTGTCTATCTCAAAGTTTAGCTCTTTACAAAGGGCATATCAAATTGTATCAAGAAAGTTGAATAGTCATTGTGTATCCTTGCTTGAGACAGAGTGATGTACTCTACTTTAGTGATAGAGAGGGAGACACCGCTGGTTTTCTACTTGCCTATGAGATAACACCAATGTTTAGAGAACACAGGAAGTCTGAAGTTCACTCTCTTTCGTTGTTTCTTTGTCTCTATTCAGCGTCAAATCAGCACACAAGGCGCAATGGATGATATCCTTTTTGTCCGTCAAGCTGGAGTCATGTGTATCGTATATTCTTTAGAAAACGCGTGATGCACTTCATGTCTTCTCACTTTTGTGGCCCTGATTTGGCTGGAAACTTGCTAACCTTTCCTATAGAAAAGCAAATCTCAGGGCTTCTTCACATCATGGCGTACACAAGGCTTCTAACAGCAGATTGATATATAATAATCTCTATCTTACGTCGTTGTACTTCCCTACTAGAGCCATAGCAAATTAAAGCTTGCTTTTTGTTTTCATGCTTGGCTTAGGGAGAGCCTGTGATCGTAGTGTTAGAAAAGGAGCCATCCGGCTTAGTTTGAGTTCCACAGGAGAAAGTTCCAGGAAACTACCAAATCCTTCCTCCGATCGTCAATCCAACTTCTACATTGGGAAGATCAGGTGGGAAAATATCGATGGTCCAAGTTTGAGGCCGATCCAACGGTCGGATTCGGAGATATGAATTTTCGAAGTTCCAGGGTCATCGACTGCCGGTATCTGGGTGACCATGGGCGATGGCTCCATGCCTTAGCCTGAGAAAAGAAAAAGGCAAGAGGTCCAGGGTCAAGACCTGATCAGAGAAATATCCAAAAAGGTCCTAGATTCTTGGGTTGCATTGTCAGAGTGTGCTGACTAGGAAAAAGGTACCTCTCCTTACTTTTTAGGTGAGGTGAGATCCTTGTGTGCTAGCCATGGACACATGGCAGTTCTCCATAGGATTGTGGGTTATGTGACCACTAGGAGTGTGTCATGAGAGCATTTTCTAGCTCTCTACGTCGTGTGTGAGTGTGAGAGTCAGCCTGATTGCTAGGCTGATGTCCTCCCTTGTGTGAGATTATGGACTCTAGTATGTGAGCCTTAGCCTCCATGGCTAAGTGGTGTGGCTTGTGAGAGGGCTGACTTGCCCAAGCTCTAGCTCAATACATACTCCATCATTTTGAGTGATTCAATAAACATTCTTCAGCACAACTGACGCCTTTCCAGTCCCACATGCGAACTGCTCTAAGGCTCCCTCTCTCCTCCAGTTCCAACACTTGGTATAAAAGCCAAGTTTATCACTTTCAGTTGGCACAGGCCGTCACTTTGAGAGTGACGAGTTGGGGTCAAATCTTCACCACATTTGACAATCAACCACTTGATCTTCAAGTTCAAGAGACAAGCGTTCGACAGAGTCCAAGATCCCGAAGATCCAACGGTCGGATTGAGAGTTATGCTCAAAACGAGGTCGGCCAGGGCTACACTCTTCTCTCTGAGTAAGACTGTCGCCTTGTGATGATCATAAATCTCTCGTTTCTTTGTCAAATTTAAAACATAGCACATACGAATTGAATTATTTTTCCTAAGTTTTCTATTGGTTTAAAAATATTTGCATTCCATCAGTGCGTTTAGGAGAAACGCCGTTTACAAGCTGGCTGGTGTGAGCTGGAGTAGGAGCAGAAGCATACCCTGTTTTCAAAAGGGTATATCTCTCAAAATCCCCTGTTGATCACCCTGTTTTATGGGTGGATCCGAAAGTTTTTCAAAATTCCCAGTGTGCTGGCCTCTACAGTCCATTTTCTGTCAGACAAATTTCTGACGGAAGCAGTATGATGGAAGACTTCCAGAGCGCTTCTCGGTAGAAGTGGCAAAACCGGCATGCTACATTGTCAACCTAATGTCTAAGGCATCCGTTGGTAGGAACTGAATGAAAAATGACAAGCAACAGATCATGACACAAGAAAAATGGTCAGGGAAGATGCCGGGCACATCACACCTGAAAGTCTTTGGCTGCACCGTATGGGCAAAGGTCCAGGCGGGCAAGGGCCATGGCAAGCTTGATGCAAGAGTGCGAAGGTGTGTGGTCGTTGGCTATGAGATAGGCCTCAAGACCCATCATATGTTGGACCTTGCAGCAAGAAGGCTCATCACCAGCCAGGACATGACCTTTGACGAGAGGAAACCAGAAAAGGAAGAGATGTTTGATCCCACACAAGCTCCGAAACAGGAAAAGTGGTTGGTATTCTTGGATTCAAGAGATTTGTTGGTACTCTCAAAATTCTAAGAAGTGGTGCCAGTGCAGTAGGCAGTGGAGAAGATTTCTAGGGCAGGGAGAGTGGCTATGCAAAGTGACGCAATGACAAGCTCCTTTACATATTGGGATACTTTCAAGGCATCAGAGACCAACTTGGAGGCCAGTGGCCCTTCATGGGAGGAAAACTTAAACTCAGGACAGCCAGCACTACAGGAGCAACAACAAAGCAAACACGAGGCACTAATAATGCAGCGCCACAGCACACGGGACAGAAAATAGAAACCAAAGAATGACGTTGACGTCAGAAGCTGGAGTGGACTAAGCTGGTCTTCTTTTGCTCAGGTAGAGCCTTTCACGGTGGATGAGGCACTAGCAAGGCCTGATGCAGCCAAGTGGAAGGAGGCGGTGGACAGCAAGCTCACGTCCATTGAAGAAAATGGCATGTGGGTGCAAGGGGACATACCTGTTAACGCTTACATAATGGGCTGAAAGTGGGTCCATAGGCTAAAGTGGATGTAGAGAAATAGCATTGAAAAGTACAAAGAAAGGGTCGTGGCAAAGGGATTCTCACAGCGTGTACGATCTGAGTACGATGATACCTGTGTACTGGTTGTTAGTTTTGCCTCCATAAGGTCCTTGCTGGCTCTACTGCTACCAACGATATTGAGATCATCCTATTAGATGTCAAGACAGCTTTCCTCCACTGGAAGCTAGACAAGGAGGTGTTGGTAGAGTTACCAAAAGGTGTCAAAGCAAACTATGGCAGGGTGTGTAAGCTGATGAAGCCATTGTATTGGCTGAAACATTCCCCACAGATCTAGAGAATGAGATGGATAACTGCATGGCTGAGCTTTCCTTTGCACGTTGCAATGATGATCATAGAGTCTATGTGCAAGAGGACGAGAGCAGCTTGTTCCTTGTAGTTTTGTATGTGGATTAATTGTGTTCTTCCTTAAAGGGTGCCCTTGTGGACCTCATGGAGCGGCTGAGGAGCAGGTTCAAGAGGAAGGACATGAGTCCTCTTGATTATCACCTTAGGATTGCTGTCCACCGCAATTGCAAAGCAGGCACCATTGAGCTCAACCAAACCAAGCAAATCATGGACGTCTTGAAGTGCTACAACATTAAGGAATGCAAACCCATCAGCACCTCCATGGCCTCTGACTGGAAGCTCTCCATGTCACCAAGCAATGAGGCTGAGCGGCGGGAGATGCAAAACGTCCCATACTAGTCCGCTCTTGGGAGCCTCATGTGTACAATGGTGGGGACGTGACCTGATATTTCTTACGCGGTTGGTCAGGTGAGAATGTTTGTGGTCAGCACTGGGCCACAAAACAGCAAGCCGTAAAGCAGATCTTTCTCCATCTAGATACCATAGTACGTTGGACTCTAGTTTGGACGTCTGGAAGGATCAAACTTGCTACAACTAATGTGCTACAGTGATGATGACTTGAGAAAGCGGATTGCTAATAGGCAGCCTACCTTGGGCTTTGTATGCCTTGTCAGCTTTGGTGCAGTCTCTTGGGTAAGCACAAAGCAAGGTTGTGCCTTGCTCTCTACTGCGGAGGCAGAATACATCCCATTCTTAGAATTGTGTAAAGAAACACACACACTTTCAAATCCCCTGGTTGAGATCAAGGCAACGCAATGGGAAGCAACAATCATCCGCATTGAACATAAGAACATCCTTGCTATGGCAAAAGATGATGTGATCTCTCGGCGTGCAAATGACATGGACAATCAGTACCACTGCTCACGCAACCTTATCCCAAAGAGAATAGTGCACCTACAACATGCTCAAAACAATAGAATGCTTGCAGATTTCCTAATCAAGCTACTAAACAGTGACTTACATGCTGCACGTGCTCGATGAACCGACATGGTGGACGCAAGAGATGAGGACTGAAGACCAAGATAGTTGACATGCAGAAACACAACACGGAGCTACGGGTTCATGTGGAAGAGAATTACCACGAAGGTGGCCATAGGTGCAAGGGAGGAATTTTCATTCTTTTATACCTCATGCCCACTACTATGGCTTAGCGGACAGGTTGGGCATACAGTGCTCCCTTAGAGTAAGTTTGCGAAACCTTGTCTGTGGTTTAAGTCCAACAAAGACACCAGAAGTGTACCACAGTGGATAGCATGTTGGACTTAATAACAACCAGTCCTGCGATCAAGCCTTGATGTGAGAAGGAAGGTTTTTGACCTTCCTGCATAGTGGGAGTTCCCTAGACATTACTCCATGCATAAAGAGGATGTGCCACTTGGTGGTCAGTGGATGTGCCAATTGGCAAGCCACTGAGGTGGTGTGGAGTGGCTACCCCCAAAAGTGCCACTACCCACACACCTTAGAGGCCAGGCCTAGGACAATAGGTACCAGGCTCATTCTTCTTTCTAATTACACAATCTGGCCTTAGATGCTCCTTATAGAGGTGTTCAACTAATGAGCAGTATAAAGAAGGCACTGGTTGGTCAAGCCTGCAGAGCTAGTCTCTCACTCGCACCTTGCGCAAAAGTAGCCAGTTGTTAAATGGACATGCTTGCTAGCAAGTGGCTGCCGAGGAGCTGCTAAGTGTTGAACCATGATCTTGATGGTGATATCTTCTCCTACCTATAATGCTAGGAGCGAATGACAAGTGCCATTGTGTCAGCCATGTTTTTTGGTCTGTTTGTCTTACGCTGGCTGACAAAAGGGAGCTTTTGAGAGATGTATCAAAACATTACAAGGTAGTTCTTGGTGGTAGATTTCACTAAATGGTCAAAGATTACATCACATAGGCAAGAAGAGATGATACAATCTAGATCACCCCTAAAGTAGCTCTTCCTTGGAGCTGGCCTTAGGAATACAAGCACCTGTTTATTGTGTGTGACTCATCACACTTGTTATGCTTAAGCCTCCCAACAGAGTTGTTGATTAGAGGCTGTCACTAAAGAAGTCAGCTTCTCATGTGAGTTTCACAAAGTGTGAAGACACAATAGAAAAAAGTGATTCCTACGAAGTGCTAAGTGTAAAACCATAATTGTGATGGCAATATTGCAATACTAGGAGTACATGGAAAGTTCCACCATGTCATCATGATTTCCTGCTCTCTTATCTCATGTCTGCTGATAATTTTCTTGAGACTGGTGTCTGATATCGCATGTTTAATGTGGAGGAAAAGAGGAGATTTAAAGTAACAAGCATGTATGACTAAAAATGCATCACTTTTGCTTATTAGCACTGGTAAAACAACTCAAAATGAAATAGTACATAAAGAACTATAAATTTTGTAAGTCAGCACTCTCACCAACTATAACAGATAGCCATGAAGGTTAAGGTTTACTTACTGGACTAACACTCTAACACAATAGTGGAAATCATCATAAGAATCAGGCCGAAAACTCAAACAATCTAGAGAGCCAGAGAACATTCTCATGGTACACTCCTAGTTATCACATCATACTAAATTCCATGGGAAACTGCCATGTATATGTTGCTCATACACAAGCAAGAGAGGAGGATCTCACCTCGCTAAATAAATAGAAAGATGCATATTTTCCTTGTCAATATTTTTTGACGAGGCAATCTTAAAAGCAAGGACCATGGTAATGCAGACACTAACAGGTAATAAACAGAGACATTTTAAATGTTTGCACCTTTCATTCCAACCATTAGATTGGCCTGAACATTGCACTACATGCATTTCACCACCACAAAAAGAGCCGCATATCCCAAATCCCATCATGGCCGTGACTATTGTATATTGTACATCTTACAACTAGGTAGTTAGTGGCTAAAAGCATTAACATTCTATACTTCCTTGTTCCCTGTGTTGGGAAAGGAGCCATCTGGCTCAGTTTCAGGTCCACAGGAGCAAGTTCCAGGAAAGTACCAGATGCCTGCTCCGATCGCCAATCCAACTTCACCATTGGAAAGATCAGGTGGCAAAATGTCTGCGGCCCAAGTTTGAGACCAATCCAACGGTCGGATTGGGAGATATGAATTTTCGAAGTTTCGGGGGTCATGGACCGTCGATGTCTGGGTGGGCATGGGTGATGGCTCCATGCCTTAGCCTGAGAAAAGAAAAAGGCAAGAGGTCTAGGGTCAAGACCTGATGGGAGAAATATCCAAAAAGGTCCTTGGTCTTAGGATTGCCTTGTCAGAGTGTGCTGACTAGGATAAAGGTACCTCTCCTTACTTTTTAGGTGAGGTGAGATCCTTGTGTGCTAGCCATGGACACATGGCGATTCTCCATGGGTTTGTGGGTTATGTGACCACTAGGAGTGTGCCATGAGAGCATTCTCTAGCTCTCTAGGTCGTGTGTGAGTGGTCAGCCTGATTGCTAGGCTGATTTCCTCC
>SZWC01001206.1:197180-220570 GCA_023375785.1 Penium margaritaceum | reverse complement strand
AAGTTTCGGGGGTCATGGACCGTCGATGTCTGGGTGGGCATGGGTGATGGCTCCATGCCTTAGCCTGAGAAAAGAAAAAGGCAAGAGGTCCAGGGTCAAGACCTGATGGGAGAAATATCCAAAAAGGTCCTTGGTCTTAGGATTGCCTTGTCAGAGTGTGCTGACTAGGATAAAGGTACCTCTCCTTACTTTTTAGGTGAGGTGAGATCCTTGTGTGCTAGCCATGGACACATGGCGATTCTCCATGGGTTTGTGGGTTATGTGACCACTAGGAGTGTGCCATGAGAGCATTCTCTAGCTCTCTAGGTCGTGTGTGAGTGGTCAGCCTGATTGCTAGGCTGATTTCCTCCTTTGTGTGAGATTATGGACTCTAGTGTGTGAGCCTTAGCCTCCATGGCTAAGTGGTGTGGCTTGTGAGAGGGCTGATTTGCCCAAGCTCTAGCTCTATATGTACTCCATCATTCTGAGTGATTGAACAACCATTCTTCAGCACAAGTGATGCCCTTCCAATCACACATGCTCGCTGCTCCAAGGCTCCCTCACTCCTCAAGTTCCAACATTTGGTATCAGAGCCAAGTTCTGCTACTTTCAGCCAGCACAGGCCGTCACATTGAGAGTGACGGGTTGGGGTGAAACCTTCACCAGATTTGCCAATTGACCACCAGATCTTCAAGTTCAAGAGACAATATTTCCAAAGAGCCCAAGATCGCAAAGATCCAATGGTCGGATTGAGAGTTATGCTCAAAACAAGGTCGGCCAGGGCTACACTCTTCTCTATGAGTAAGACTGTCGCCTTGTGATGACCATAACTCTCTCATTTCTTTGTCAAATTTAAAAAGTGGCACATGCGAATTGTAGTATATTTCCTAAGCTTTCCATTGGTGCAAATAATATTTGGATTCCATTGATTCGTTTGGGAGAAACGCCGTTTACAAACTGGCTGGTCTGAGTTGGAGTAGGAGCAGAAGCATACCCTGTTTTCAAGAGGGCATATCTTTCAAAATCCCCTGTTGATGACCCTGTTTTATGGATCGATCTGAAAGACTTTGAGCTGAATTTTCCAGTGGTGGGCTCTGTTTTTCAAAATTCCCAGTCTACTGGCACCTACAAACCATTTTCTGTCAAACAGATTTCTGGCAGAAGCAGCAGCAGAAGCAGGGGTAGCGCCGCCATCCAAGGGCAGCGCTGAGCATCACCAAGGCTCAAAATGGCAGCAGCTGGCGTTGTAACAGCAGCCCAGCCTTTGGAGAGGCTGGAGGGATGCGCCAACTTCACGTTTTGGAAGATCCCTACCCGCCTCCTTTTGGAGCAGAGGGGCTTGTGGGAGGTGGTGAGCGGCGACGAGCCGGCTCCAGTTCAACAGGCAAAAGGCATCACCGCAGCGCAGGTGGTGGCGGGGAAGACGCTGCAAAAGGGTGCAGCTGATGCGGGTTCTTCTGCAGCTGTACTAGCGACGTACGAGGAGTGGAAGAAGAAGGACAGGCAGGCCTACAGGTTGCTTGTTAACACCATCTCCAACCCGCATCTTCAGTACGTGAGTGAGAAGGCTACTACAAAGGTGGGGTGGGACACGTTGTGCAAGAAGTATGAGAGCAAAGATCCCACATTCCTCATGCTTTTAGAGGAAAAAATGATGGCGCTGAAAATGCAGGGTGGTGAAGGGATGGAGGCGTATCTGGACAGGGCAAAGGAGCTGGCGAAGCAGCTGAAAGCGGCCGGCAACCTTGTGGAAGAGACGCGCTTCATCCTCCTCTTGCTGAGGGGACTCCCAACCAGCTACGACACGGTGCGAGAGACGCTGGAGTGCCAGCCAACTCTCGACCTGGAGTTCATCTGCACACACCTAGTGCAGGTGGAATTGCGTCGTAATGCAGCAAAGCGTAATAGCGGCAGCAGCAGCAATGAAGCAGCTTTCATGGCCATGGGCTCACGCAACCAGCAGCAGCAGCAGTCCGGGCAGCAGAGAGGCAAGAAGAAGGGCAAGTGCCACTATTGCCAGAAAGAGGGGCACTACAAGAAAGAGTGCTTCAAGTTCAAGAGGGACCAGAAGGAGCAGCAGCAGCAGCAAAAGCAGCAATCTCCACAGCAACAGCAGCAGCAGTCACAACAACGGCAGCAGCAGCAGCAGCAGCAGCAGAACCAGACTAGCGTGCGCCATTTTGGCAATATGAACGTCGCCAAGGAGGTGCGCGACCACCTCTTCATGGCGAAGTCTGACATGTCGCAGAAGAAAAAGGCGGATCTGGCGTGGTACAAGGACTCGGGGTGTACCAAGAGTCTGACGCACCACAAGGGGTGGTTCATACAACTGCTCTCCATTCCTCCTCGGGCGATTGCTTTGGGTGATGATCGGGTGGTGTATGGTGAGGGGATTGGGATTGTGGAGATGTGGTTGGAGATCCCGCGTGGCATTGAAGTGGGAGTTTTCCATGGCGTGCTGTATGTGCCTGATGCTGCGTTCAACCTTCTCTCAGTGTCCTCTCTCACCAACACAGGACTGCGCGTTGTCTTCGATGATGACTATGGCTACATCCTCAACAAGGAAACAGAAGAGGAGTTGGCCAAGTCGGTGAAAGAGGGCGACATGTACCGCCTGCTGGGGGCGACCAAGATCCCGCGTGAGCAGAGTCTTGCAGCAGTGGTGCAGGCAACAGATGGTGAGATCTGGCATGCGCGCTACGGCCACATCGGCATGCGCACATTGCAGCAGCTTCAAGCAAAGCAGATGGTGCGTGACCTGCCTACCATCTCTAACTTTGAGCAGCAGTTATGTATCGGCTGTTTGGAGGGGAAGCAGCATCGCGAGGCGTTCTCTGGAGCAGGGGAGCGTGCAAAAGAGGTGTTGGAGCTGGTCCACACGGACTTGTGCGGACCGATGCAGACCCAGAGCTTTGGAGGCTCTAGGTATTTTCTCACCTTCATTGATGATTTCAGCCGTTACACTGCTGTGTACTTCCTTTCCTCCAAGGACCAGTATTTTGACAGGTTCAAGGAGTTCAAGGCCATGGTGGAGAACCAGACTGGCAAGAAGATCAAGGCGCTGCGCAGCGATCGCGGTGGAGAATACCTAAGCAAGGAGTTCCAGGACTACCTCGCAGCAGCTGGCATCAAGGCGCAGCGTACCGCGCCGTACTCGCCGCAGCAGAATGGGGTAGCAGAACGCGCCAATCGTACCATTGTGGAGTCGGCGCACTCCATGCTGCTCGCGGCCCGGCTGACCTATGACTTCTGGGCTGAAGCCGTGAGCACTGCGGTCTACATCAAGAACCGCAGTCCAACCAAGGCCCTGGAGCAGATGACGCCGTACGAGGCGTGGTTCGGCAAGAAGCCGAGCGGGGGTCATCTTCGTGCGTTTGGCAGCTTGGCGCACATGCACGTGTCAAAAGAGAAGCGGCAAAAGTGGGACGCGAAGAATGCGCAGATGCTGATGATTGGCTACGACGTGGCAAGCAAGGCGTATTGCCTCTACGAGAGGGATACAGGCCACGTCATCATCTCGAGGGATGTCGTCTTCAACGAGAGCAACGTCATCGCTCCAACATCGTGTGTGAAGAGGCAGCAGAACTAGCAACTGACGAGACAATTGGAGCAGAAATTCTTCTTGACCCAGTTTCTCCCGATCCTTCCTCTACTGTGACAGTGGGAGAATCACTCTTCTCTCCCATGTCTGATGTTGCAGATACAGCAGCCTCATCGGCAAAAGCAGAGGAGGGAGATGTAGCACCACCAGCAGCAACAGTTGTGCCAGCAGCACCGCGCCAGCCACCCGCTAACGCTCCAGCACCAGGTCGCAGGTACCCTCTTAGGATGCGTTACAAGCCTGGTGAGTGCGGCCATTTCTGGATGCTGTAGAAACCAGAACAGATAAACGTCGCAGTTGCAGCAGATTCAGATGAGCCAACGTCATACAAGGAGGCCATGGCTGCACCGGATGCAGCAGATTGGGCGCAAGCCGTGCAGCAGGAGATACAGTCGCAGCTGGACAACGGCACGTGGGAGCTGACTGAGCGTCCACCAGGACGTAAGGTGATCAAGTGCAAGTGGGTCTTCAAGAAGAAGCGGGGAGCAGATGGTAACCTGGAAAAGTACAAGGCGAGGCTGGTCGCCAAGGGCTACTCGCAGCAGGAGGGCATCGACTACACAGAAATTTTTGCCCTTGTTGCAAAGTTTGCCTCTGTGCGCACGCTCCTCTCTTATGCAGCAGCTGAGGACTTCGAGGTTCACCATATGGATGTCAAGAGGGCATTCTTGAATGGTGACTTGGAGGAGGAGATCTACATGGAGCAGCCGGAGGGGTTCGTCATGGATGGCCAGGAGCACCTGGTCTGCAAGCTGCAGAAGGCGCTGTACGGCCTCAAGCAAGCGTCGCGTGCTTGGAACCAGAAGTTGGATGCGGCGTTGCAGTGCATGGGGTTTGAGCGCAGCGAGTGTGACTACAGCGTGTATCGCTGGCAGCATGAGCATGAGATCCTCATCATCATTGTCTATGTGGATGACATGCTCCTCCTTTCCAACAGCATGTCTGCACTGCAGGAGTTCAAGGAAGCCATGCAGGAGCGCTTCCAGATCTCTGATCTTGGGGAGGCATCATACTTCCTCGACATGGTAGAGCGGCAGACTACCAAGAAGGTCAAGGCATTGCGTATAGACTATGGTGGTGAGTACAAGGTATGCAACAACAGGTTGAGCCAACACGGCATCAACCACCAAACCACAACCTAATACAAACCAAGAGTAATGATGTTTCCAAACAGATTAACTAGACTATCCTCAGCATGATACTAGTTATTCTCCTTGACGCCAAACGAACATCTCACTATTTGGTAGAAGCTACAAAAATTGATTGCTACTTTGTGAACATAAGTCTAGTTGCCACACTTGGTAGACGCGGTAAGAAGCAACAAGCAAAGCAGCTTAGGATTCAACTCTTAGCCTTGTATTCCTCAATTCCATGAACTATTTTGTACCACTGCGTGGTCTGCAACATGCTACCAGCCACATGCTCAAAGCGCCTTTGCCATAGCTAAGCATCAATGTCTTTGGTGGAGTTGGCTGCTATGGTGACACCTTGCAGTATGATATCATGCCTTGGAGAATTACATTCTTCAATGGGTGCACGTTCCTCATCCATGCTCTCAATGGGTCTGGTTTACAGCACATTGAGCTCATCGACTCTTGGGACGCATGAAACGAGGTTCTCATTGGCCTAGGAGATCTTGATAATATTGTTCCTGTCAATCACAACTTCCTCCTTTCTAAAGCTGACCGTCATGTCATGGTTAGTGATTTCCGATATCAATAAGAGGTATCCTACAAGAATCAACCTGTAGACGAGGTTCTCAACACTATTTATATTGATACTTTATCAACTTTTCTCCCTTGCCTTGCGTATAGACAAGGCTCTCCTTCATGCACATGAAGCAACATTTGGTATCCCCAATGGAGATTAGCCCATTCTTAATACTTGAAGATTGGTGTTCCACATCCCAAGTGGAGCCCAAAAGCTCCCTTCTTGAGCAGTGCCACGTCCTTGTCATAGGCACACTCTCATCCATCATGTTGGTTAGTTCTCTCTTACCCTTTCTCGTGACCTCCTTGCCATCCATTTATCCATCTTCTTTCTTGGAAGCCCTGCACTCTCGTGTCTAGTGTCAATGTTTGCCACACTTGTGGTCCTTCTCATAATGCTTTAAACCCTTTCCACCTTCACCATTGCCTCCCTCTTCCCCAACCGCGTTTGTTATAACTCTGACCAGAAGAGGAGTTTTTCAAGTAAAACCACTATACTCTGCATCATGGGCCAAAACTGGCTTAATCTCTATTGCAACGTATTGCCTCATCACGCACGTACTCCATCACTATCTCATACGTCAGCTCCTCCTCGTTCCAGCTACCAAAGACGGTTATGAGAGGACTCAAACTTTCAAAAATCACCATGACAAATGTCATGGCCTACATGTTGGTATCAGCTTCCTAGCTCATCTAGGTTACTTGTTACAGTAGTCCTTCAAACATTGACATGAAGTCAGAAATGGAATCTCCCTCACTTTTTATATCACAACAATCAATTTTTTCATGATGAAGGGGTGAAAAGCAAGGACCTTTCATTGGTACATAGGTACAAGCTCTTCCTAAGGCTTGGATACATGTGTGATACCATGGAGATGGGCATGGTGTGACTCATCCACTGATCTCACAATGATATCAATTACCATGTCATTTTTGGCAATCCATTACTCATACCTAGAATCTTCCCTCGGTGATTCAACCTGTTCTCCAAGGAACATCTTGAAGTCATCCCGTATTCTCATGATAATCTCAAACTGCCATTTCTACAAGGAAAAGGCTATTCTTGCAAGCATTTCCATGCCATCATTGACCTACTAAGAAGTGAGCATCGCATGCGTAGTTATCCTATTTCTCCACTTGTCTAATTCTCCGCTTTACTGAGGGTAGAGTAGACTGATGCAGGTTGCTATTTGGTATTTATTTAGAAGTTGCCAATCTGTTGGTCATTTCCTTATTCATTGATCACCTGGAAACAAACAAGAGTTCACTATGGGTAATCCAAGATCATACCTCCATGAGCCCAACTTATCCTTCTTATGATCAAAGGGACATTCCTCATTAAAAAAGAGCTTATCCTTGGTGCTTGTCTGGTAAGTGAAAGAACTTTCCATTGCAACCGATTGAGTACATGGAACAGATGGGACTGATGAAGCTGATACGTGCCACACAACATAGGAGACAAGAGAGCACTTGGAACCGTGCCTTTCAAGTAACTAATGTGGGTCCATAACCCTTAACCAACTGGCCAGGGGCAACAGACTAGTGAACAAGGCTAACACAATAGTACCTGCCATCTTCTCCCAGGATTTCATCTAGGAGGAGATATCACTCTCAGCGTCACAGTTCCACACTAAGCAGCTCATAGGAATCACTTCCTTCCACCATGTCCTTAGCACAGAGTTACTTTCACGCAAGGATGTAACTCTTGGGGCTTATACCAACATTGCTTCTTTAGTGTCTGGCATTGGTGGACAACTCTGTTAGGAGTATCAAAGGTCATATCTCAAATGGACCATACGCAACTGAAAGGTACTTAATGCCATATAGCCAGCCTCTAGCCTACACGCATGGTAGTTCCTTGGATGATCCACTTTGAGAGCAATCCGTGCTCCCCTTTGCAGACCTTGGAATTTTTAGAGGTGTCTCTCAGAAGCTTCCTCCATGCCTTTTTGTCACAAAGAAGATATGCATGTAAGGGGTTCGACCCAGTAACCTCTTGCTCTTAAAACTAGCTCCGGATCTAAGCCAGAAGGAGCTATTTTAGGTAGTGTTTACTGGCAGTACAATTTAGTTTTAACCACGGGGACTTGCTCCAAAGGAGCAGTGCATGCCTTGTTTATGTGGATCAATCGTAGAGGACTTACTCTCAAGAGCAATGCATGCCCATGTCCTAGTGATTGGTGCCCCTTGGTGGTCACAAAGAGCTCCATGTAGGTAGGAGACGATGCAATCATAATGTTTCCCAAAGTGGCTCATCCAAAGAGTTGTTACGTGCCTAGGCTGGATGCTGGATCTAGAACTATTATTACGTGCAAGTTGACTGTGGTCCAATACTGGTCTTATATTTTAGACTCCTAACATAGTTGTCCACCTGATGTAAATACTAAAGAAGCATTGGTTGGGTTAGGCACCTGGAGTTAGCTTGAAAGAGAGTTACTCAGTGCTGAAGCCACAGGGCAACAGAGTTTATTCCTATGGATTGCTTTGTGTGAGCCGACATCCTAAGAGTGGTGCTCCTCTAGTTGAATTACTAGGAGCAGACATCATGTGTCATCCTATTAGCCCTGTTTTCTAGTCCATTGCATCATAGCGGTTGATACTGACCACCAATAGTTTGAATAGACATTCAATTTCTCTATCACGGACATGCGGCATCAAAAGCAACATTGACAATGACCACACCAAAAGAAAAGTATTACCAGATAAGATCACATTGGTAGAGATAGCCACGTGTTCTATTAATCGTCTTTTCCTTAACGGCAACTAAGATTCTGGTTTAGATCATTAGCTATGGGTATACATAAAACGTGATCTATAAGAAGAACATGTTCATCAAATTTGCCTGGTTTACTAGTTCCAAAGCTCTTGGTGTGTTAGATGACAGTCTTTCCATCATTTGGACATAGAATAATATGCCTTGAAATCAGCTCCAAAGGAAACATTGTTGCTCCTTTGTTCACTTGGGTAGTCGATATGTTTTATCTCAAGGAGACGAGGGGCCTCAACTATTGGCGTGAGTGTGAGTGTGCACCCTAGAGGGTCTCTAGCAGAGGCTGGTTCACACCAATAGTTGTTTTTGGAGACACTGAAACTGTGGAGGCAACTGGTTTCAAGGATGGCAGAAAACTGGTCAGAGAGTGAGGCAATAGTTTTGGCCTCAATTGGCTGGAAATGAATCTTGAACAAGGCTCATAAGAAGTGCAATTTCATAACCACTGATACATGCTTTCCAGAACACCAAAGCATGCTGGATTTGAAGATTCCTGGCAGATTCTATGGCTTCTAGAGTGGCCCTTGATAGGCAGTCCTTTTTCCCGCATAGGAAGGCATCCCTTCCTTCCTCTAGAAGCTTCTGACGCTTCCTAGATTCCCCAGCTTGCTTCTAGTAGGAGGGAAGGTACCCAAAAGACCAAGATACCTCTAGATGCCCTGCAAGACAAGTCATCCCTTCAAGAAGGTGTGGCACTTTCCTGGACCCTCACTTAGCCTTGTAGAAAGTCGAGGAGGAACTCTAGAGGTTGAGCTAGCTTCCTAGCATCTGTTTTCCACCTCCATTGAGGCAGGGCGGAATTTGAACTCGTGGGACTTGCACCCGACCCCGTGCCTCTAGAGGTGGACACCATTAACCACTAAGCCACCTGGGCTTGTCTTTTTGGTGTTCCTTTTTGGAGTCACTCCTCCCATGGTGAGGAGCATCACTCCAATAATCTCCCCCTTGCGCATCACCCATGGCAGTCGTCCATGCTCAACCTACAACTCAAGAGCCTTTCTCCTCATGGGAGGCGAGCTCATATTGTATTGCTCCCTCCCACTCAGCCCCATCCTTCTTGTGCAGTGGCTCCTTCAGGCTCCTCTTGTGTGAAGAAGACTTGTGCAAACCCAGTCCAAATGCCCTTGTCGGCAACGTACCTCTTTTTCCTTCTTTGCGCACGGCTGCTCGTGTAGGGTTGTTGAGGCGGTTGTTCTCATTGCTATCTCCTTTTAGCACCATCCTCTCCAAGGGCCTGCTCCCCCTCTCTCGGAGACCTTGGAGATATCGGTCGACTCCCCGCTTCCACGTCCATCTACGGTGCTTTGCTTTCCGCATTCAAACTGGCTAGAAAGAAATTCTGCCCCTCGCCCATCACTTGGATAATCCTCTCCGGCTGGTGCTGCGGCAAGGACGTCACCCTCATTCATGTCCTCCGACGTCTCCCCCTCAAGGAGTGGCAGCCACTCCACCTTTTTTGGACCTACCTGCCCCCTCGTCTGTCCAACGGCATTTCTCCTCAAACGTGATGTTATGACTCCGCACAGTCTGCTGCATCCTTGGGTCAAAGAGCCGATAGGCCTTGCTTCTGCTCTCATACCCAAGGAAAATACACCGGCGGGTTTGTGGATCCAGCTTACTCCGCCCTTCACATGCTTGCACATTTGCATGTGCAACGCAACAAAACATGCGGAGGTGAGCCACTGCCGGCTTCCTCCTGCTCTACACCTCTTGTGGCTTCTTCCATGCCTTACTCTCCTTGTCCTTCAACGGCTTGGTTGGTGTAAGGTTCATCATGTATGCCGCTGTTTGTGCCGCCTCCACCCAATACCATTGTGCAATGCTAACGTCACTCAATATGAATCACGCTATGTTAAGGATTGTGCAATTTTCTCTCTCTGCGACGCCATTCCGGTATGGGGAGTGTGGAGTTGTTTTCAGCCACTCAATAACCTTGCTCCTCATCCACCCAAGGCAGCCCCCATATTCACCGCCGTTGTCGCTGTTGAACGCCTTCACCTTCAACTCTATCTGCTGCTCCACATCTTCCACAAACTATTGCATGCATGCAAGGACTATGCTCTTCCGCCTCATGAGATAGATGTGCGGGTTGCGGCTATGGTCGTGGATGAAGGTGAGGAAGTAGTGAGCTCCGCCGATGGAGCTCTCAAGTGGTCCACACACATCATTGTGTACCACGACCAATTTTGTTGATGCACGCATTCCCTTTGGCACAAACGGCTGCCGCGTTGATTTGCCGATGACGCATGGATCACACATGGTCTCCTTGATTCCATAAAGGCTACTCATTTGGAGACCCCGTACCACCTCTCTCTTTGCCATCTCCTTTATCGTCGATGGAGAAACATGGCAAAGTCGGCGGTGCCAGATGTCTAAGTCTCCTTCATCATTCTTTGCACGATTGGCAGCATTGGACCCCGCCCGGCTGCCGAGGAACTTTGCGCGTAGCTGGTACAAGTCTTCCTCTCTCTTGGCGCCCGCAATCACCTCCCATTTCCCTCCTTGCCGATGACGGCCTCCTTTTCATGAAGAGTACCTCAAGTGCCTTGTTGGTAAGGCGGCTGACGGAGAGCACGTTTGTCCCAAAGTAGGGCATGTAAAACACTTAATGGATTGTGCTCGTGACACGCTTGCCATCCATAATCCACTCAATGCCGACGTTACCCTCACCGACGGCCACCTCTGTTTTTCCATTGGCCACCGTCATGCATCTCTTCGAGGTACTCTAGGTGACAAATGCTGCCCTATTGCATTCGGTGTGGCGGCTTGATCCGGAGTGAATGATGACAACTCACGAATCCTTCAAGTCGGTGGAGTTAAACGCCATGAGGGCATGCTCATCTTTCTTTTTGCCCCACTGCAACTGCTCTGGCTTCTTCTTGGGGCAGGTGCGTACATAGTAGGCCTGCTTGCCATAGTTGAAGTACTCCTTCTTGTCACCTTTCTTCATGCCCTGTTTAGAACCCTTCCACTTGTCGCCTTCGCCTCAATGGTGAGGATGAGGAGTGTAAACAGAACTCGATGCCGCTGTAATCTCTCGACTGCCACGTCGCATCCACTCGTTACACACTTACTCAGCGACCTTCGACTAATTTAGCTCGTCAGAAGATCAGCCACCAAGGACTATGATCATGAAGCTCCAAACTCTCCTGCAAGGCCAAAAGGAGGATCATAGCTTGTGGCTCATAGTCAACCTCCGAACCATTGGCCACGCACTCCGCTGCAAGTGACTCAACGTGGTGCATAATTTCCATGATTTTGTAACCTTCATTAGCTCCGAGGGTGACGAGCCATTTGAAGATGAAGAGCTGATTGGCAATGTTTCTTTACTGGTATATAGAGAAGAGTTTTAACCATGAGTCTACGGCCAGGGTGCATCCTTGGATGTGCCCAAGTTGTGGTGGACATAACGCAACCACAGGAAGTGCTAATGCCTTTTTGTTGTGCGTCTTGTATACATCCTTCATCTCAGCCGCCGCAGTCTCCGTCGGAGAAGTCTAATCACCCTTCACGAGCTCAAGCAGTCCCCTGTCATGGAGGAAGACCTCAAACTGCCCACCTCCTCAAGGAAAATCATGTCCCATCAAACTTATGGATAGTGCCGCTGCTCTCTTGCTTGTTGGCGGTCATGTCTTGAACTACGAAGCGTGAACAAAGGCTGTCTTAGGACCTCTTAAAGGCATGGGCCCATAAACCTTTGTTGGAGTAAGGGTGAGGGTGCACCCTGGAGGGTCCCTAGCAGTGGCTGGTTCACACCACCAGCTTTTTTTGGAGACACTAAAACTGTGGAGGCAACTGGTTCGAAGAATGGCAGAAAACTGGTCAGAGAGTGAGGCAATAGTTTTGGCCTAAATTGACTTTGAATTGAATTTTGAACAAGGCTCACAAGAAGTGGCATTTTATAACCACTGATATATGCTTTCTAGAATACCAAAGCATGCCAGATTTGAAGCTTCCTCGCAGATTCTATGATTTCTAGAGTGGCCCTTGGTAGGGAGTCCTTTTTCCCACCTAGGAAAACATCCTTTCCTTCCTCTAGAAGCTTCTGCCCCATCCTATATTCCCCAGCCTGCTTCTAGTAGGAGGGAAGGTATCCAGAATACCAAGACACCTCTAGATGCCTTGCAGGACAAGTCACCCCTTCTAGAAGGCGTGGCACCTGCCTGGACCCTCACTTAGCCTTGTAGACAATCAAGGAGGAATTCTAGAGGTTGACCTAGCTTTCTAGCATCTATTTTCCACCTCCATTGAGGCAGGGAAGAGTTTGATCTCGTGGGACTTGAACCCAAGCCCTTGACTCTAGAGATGGACACCATTAACCACTAAGCCACATGGGCTTGTCTTTTTGGTGTTCCTTTTTTGAGTCACTCCTGCCATGGTGAGGAGCATCAATCCAACATTAAGGGAGAAATCATATAGGGCTCAAAAGGCATAAGATGTATTTCAAAATGGTTATTCAATCACTGAAAGTAATGGAGTACACGAGGAGCAAGAGTAAGTCATCCCTCTCACAAGTCATGGAAACTATTGCTCACTCACTAGTATCCACAATCTAACACGAGAGAGGAAAGCAATCTATCAATGAGGCTTACCGATTGCACAAGATGTTGAGTGCTAGATATCGCTCTCATTGTGCACTTCTAGAGGTTGTATCATCAAAGATACTCACCATGAATCCATGACTGGCATACCTGCAAGATAGGCGGATCGCACCTCACCTAAAAACCAAGGAGAGGTATCTTTTCCTGGTCAAACCACTCTTACAAGGCAATTCAATGATTGAGAATATCATCTCCGTAAGGTCTTTTCAATGGACCTCTTTCTCTTCTTATTCTCTGAGGGGAAGACATTATGTCATTAGCCATAGTCACCGAGACGCCGCCAATGAATTACTGAACTTTCAAATTTCATATATAGTAATCAAACCATTTTATCGGCTTGAAACGTGGTCTGTAAACATTTTAGTGCAACATCTTTATGAACTCAGATTGATAATCACAGTAAGTAATAACTACTTCCTTGTTTTCTCGTGTGGACTTAAAATGTAGCTAGATGACCTATTTCTTATATGGTGTACATGTAGGTAGTCTTCAAGATATGAATTTTTCAAGTTTATTAGATCATGTAATGCTGGTGTCTGGGGGACCATAGGCAATGACTCAATGCCTTAGCCTGAGAAACATAGTACAAGAGGTCTAAGATCAAGACCTGATGAGAGAAACATCCAAGTGGTCCTAGATCTTAGGATCGTCTTTTGGGAGTGTGCAGATAATGTATACTATGAAAGTATACATTGTCTTAGTTTCTAGGCGAAATGAGATCCTCCTTTGTTGCTTGTGTGATAGCCATGGACACACGGCCATTCACCATCAGATTTTGGATGATATGAACACGAAGAGTATGCAATGTGACTATTCTCTAGCTCTTTTGGTTGTGTTTAATGGGTCAGCTTGATTTTGTGGCTGATTTTCCCTCTTGTGGAAGATCTGGATACTAGTTAGTGATGCTTTGCCTCCATGGCTAAGTGATGTGGCCTGTTACATGATTCATCTGCCTTGTTTCTATCTTTTTTATGTACTCCATTATTTTGACAAATTCAATACTCATTTTGAAGTTCAAATAATGTATGTCAAATCCAACATTATTGTTTCTCCAAGGCTCCTCCTCTCCTTTATATCAAATTTATGATATTAGAGCCAAATTTTGCCATTTTGTTTCTGTCCAGGTCATCATTTCTATGATGTTGGGTTAAGGTCAAAATGTGATCACATTTGATTATCTACCACTGATTGTAAATGCTCCAAAAACAAGGAATCATACGAGGCTAGAACTGCTGAAATCCAGCGACTATATGAATGTGACACTCTAAATGAGGTCAGCCATGACTATGGTTTTTCATACGAGTAACACTCTTGTCTTGTTATGACCAAAACGCTTTTACAGAATGCATTGCAAAAGTAGTAGTAAAGATGTACCTTGACTTTATGACAAAGTAGGACCATCAAGAGAAGTGACACTAGAGCCACCAATAGCAACAATTGAAATAGCACAACCAAATAGCAAATAGTCAACTTGGCAACACAAATGTGGCCAAGGAGGTACACAATTTTCTATTGATGGGAAAGTCCTATGTGTCACATGTAGAGAAATAACACCTTGCATGGTACAAGGAATTGGGCTATACTAAGAGCTTTACACACCACAATGAGTAGCTTACATATGTTCAATGCATCCATTCTGGATCTGTTGCTATGGGTGATGATCAGGTAGTATATGACAAGGAATTAGGATTTGGTTATAGACCTAATGTTACACAAAAATGGGTGTGTTGTATTGCATGGTATGTGTACCAGATGGTATAATAAACCTCGTTTCAGTATCCTTATTTGCTAATACATGACTACATATGATCTTCAATTTCAACTATGGCTACATCCTCAACAAGGAACGTGGGTAGGCGTTGGTCACTTCAGTGAAAGAGGACAATATGTATCGCTTGTGAAAGGTTGCTAAGATCTCATATAAGAAGAATCTTATAGCAGTGGTGTAAGAAACAGATAGCAAGTTCTCACATACGTGCTATGGCCACATCGGCATGCATGCCTCATAAAAGCATCAAGAGGAGATGGTGCGCAATTTTCCTACCATTTGCAACTTTGAGAAGCCCTTTTTAATGGCTATTGTGAGGGAAACCAATATTTTGTGGTGCTTTCTCACGCAAGCGATCGAAGAAAGGAGGTGATGGAACTGGTCCATACAATATTTTTGGGCCACATGCAGACTCAGAGCTTTAGGGGCTCTAAATATTCCAGAATCTCATTGATCATTCAAAACATTATTCTGATTTGAGCTTCCCACCTTTGAATGATTAGCGCATCGAGAGTTTCCAGGAGTTTGACGCAATGGAGAACCAGGTATTCAAGATGGTCAGGGCACTGTACAGCAACCAAGTTGGAATACCTCAGCTAGGAGTTTAATGACCACCTTGAAGCTGCTAATATCAAGGCATGGCACATTTTTCCAAATTTACTATAGTAAATTGATGTAGCAATATGCGCCAATCGCACAATCATCCAGTCTATGCCCTAGTTGTCTATGACTTCAATCGCAAAGCCATCAACATTGCGGTCTACGTCATAAAGTATAGGTCAATGACAATGCTAGAGAAGGTGATGTCGTATGAGCGTGGTTTGGTATGAAAGCATGGTTCATCTCATTCTCTGTGGCAGCTTGGCACACAGATACTTATCCAATGAGAAGCGCTACAAATGGGATGCAACAAGAATGCAAACGTTGATGATTGGATGTAACGTAGCAAGTACGGTCTATTGTCTCTACAAGAGGATTAGAGGCCACATCATCATCTCCAGGAACGTCTTCTTCAACATGAACATCATTGGCATGAATGTCATATGTAAAGAGATAGGAGAGTCAAGAGTTGATGACATAGTAGGAGAAAGACTCTCCTTGACCTCCTCTCCATAGACCCTTCCTTTGTCATAATACAAGGAGAACTACTCTACTCCTCCATGAGTGTCCAACTGATAAAACAACCTGATTAACAAAAGTACAGGAATTAAGAGATGATGTGCCACCATAAACAGATGTTATTTTGGCAACAGCATATCAGTTACCCCCTAATATCCTAGACCAAGTATTGGAACTTGAGGAGAGAGGGAGCCTTGGTACAGCAAGCATGTGTGATTGGAAGGACATCACTTGTGCTGAAGAATGGTTATTCAATCACTGAAAATGATGGAGTACATATAGAGCTAGAGCTTGGGCAAGTCAGCCCTCTCACAAGCCACACCACTTAGCCATGGAGGCTAAGGCTCACACACTAGAGTCCATAATCTCACACAAGGGAGGAAATCAGCCTAGCAATCAGGCTGACCACTCACACACGACCTAGAGAGCTAGAGAATGCTCTCATGACACACTCCTAGTGGTCACATAACCCACAAACCCATGGAGAATCGCCATGTGTCCATGGCTAGCACACAAGGATCTCACCTCACCTAAAAAGTAAGGAGAGGTACCTTTATCCTAGTCAGCACACTCTCACAAGGCAATCCTAAGACCAAGGACCTTTTTGGATATTTCTCCCATCAGGTCTTGACCCTGGACCTCTTGCCTTCTTCTTTTCTCAGGCTAAGGCATGGAGCCATCACCCATGCCCACCCAGACATCGACGGTCCATGACCCTCGAAACTTCGAAAATTCATGTCTCCCAATCCGACCGTTGGATCGGCCTCAAACTTGGACCGTAGACATTTTGCCACCTGATCTTTTCAATGGTGAAGTCGGATTGGGGATCGGAGAAGGCATCTGGTACTTTCCTGGAACTTGCTCCTGTGGACCTGAAACTGAGCCAGATGGCTCCTTTCCCAACACCAAAGTCATGTGATTAGAACTAACGCATGTACATGACGTTCTCTAGCTTCACTTCTCCCTCAACATTCTTCACATTGATGCTGATTAACTTGTCTCCTTTGCCTTGTGCATTGACAATATTGTCATTGGCGCACCTCAAACAATGTTTGGTGTCCCCAATGGAGATGAACCCATCCCTCTCCTTGTAGGAGTGGTGGTTCGTGCCATGTTTGAGCCCATTGGCTCTACCCTTGAGCACTGCCGCTCCTTTGATTGTTGGCACGCTCTCAGCTATCATGTTTTCACTTCTTTCTTACCCTTTCCTTTGCCCTCATTCTTACCACCCATACTTCATCCTCCTCCTTTGTGGCCCTGTACTCTCACATCTATTGTCTAGGCTTTCCACAACTGTGGTCCTTCACAAGACGTTTTGAATCCTCTCCACCACAACCATTGCCTTGTTGCTCGCTACCAATGGTTCTGTTGCTACTGTAACGACAAGGTAGTTGCCAACATAACCACCATGTTATGTGGGAGAGGCCACAATGTTGGCGTCGTTTTCACTACAACACATGGCCTTCTTGCACACATACTCAGAGGGTGCCTCATACATCAGCTCCTCCTCCTTTCGAGCACCTAAGACAGTGATCAAATGACCCTCAATTTCAGGTAGTGCCACGAGGAGGATCGTGGCTTGCATGTTGGTGCTGATTTCCTAATTCAACAAGGTCACTTGTTGCAATAGCCATTCAACCTGCACTATGAAGTCCAGAATTCTGTGGCTCCTTCCATGGGCCACTTTGGGAGTAATCTAGATTGTACCATTCTCCTTTCCTACAAGGCGCTCTTTGTGACTGCCATGTGGCCCCAGCCACCAAGACAGACATTGGAATGTTCTTAGATGCCTCTCAGAGCCTTCTTGACTCCTTTTTGGTCAATAAGACAACTAGCCACTTCGTGTGGTTTAACCCCATAACTATCTGCTTGAGATATTATCTCTGGAATGTCTAAGCCACAAGAAGTTGTCCTAGGTCATGTATGCTTGCCATACTATCCGGTTTAGACCAAGGCATGGAATGCTCTAGAGGAGCACTATATGCCTTGTCTATCTTGACTAGACTTAGGGGACTTATTCCAGGGCACTAGAGAACTGGCAGATGGTGCCGATGAAAAGGATGATGGTGTAGCAGGTAGAGTGGCTATGTAGGCTGACACGGCAACAGACTCGAGCATTGAGTTCGAGCCGTTTGAGGCATCTGAATCCAAATTGAGGCCAATGTCTCTTCCTCAAAATAATGGAAAATCAACACCACAAGCTTCACCCAAAAAAGAGCAACACAAGCAACTCAACCTTCAGGCAACATCAGCCATCATTCGGCATAGGACATGTCAAACAAAAACCTCCACCTAAGTACAATGCTGAGAGTGGCAAATGGACTTGACTAAGCTAGTCATATTTTGCTATTGGAGAGTCTCTGACCATAGTGGAGGCAATGGACATGCCACATGCAGCCAAGTGGAAGAAGTCAATGAACGACAAACTCCCACCCATTGAAGAGAACCGAACATGAATAGCCCTTTTCAGCCTATAGAGTGCTTTCACAAGTTTACATACGTGAATAGCCCTCGTGTACAGGCCCTCAAATGCCCACGTGGTTGGGTCAAAGTGGGTACTCCGGAAGAAGTTTGATGAGGATTGTTCTATTCACAAGTACATTGGAAGAGTTATGACAAAGGGGTTTTCGTAGCAAATAGGTTCAGCGGACAAGAAGACCTTTGTACCTGTCGTCACCTTTACCTCCATCAGATCCATGTTGGGCACTGCTGCTGCAAAAGATTTGGACATCCACAAGATGGATGTCAAGAAAACTTTCCTTTGTTGGAATAAAGGCAAAGATGTTTTCATGAATGTGCCCGAGGGATTAAGGGCTCTTGAGGGCAAGGTATGTAAACTTGTGAAAGCACTCTACAGGCTGAAAAGGGCTGTAAGCATGTGGTATAAGGAGATAGCCACCTTTATGACCGAGCTTACCTTCACACACTACCAATACAACCCTTGTGTCTATGTGCAAGAGGATGAGTGGGGCTTGGTGCTGGTTGTACTGTACGTGGATAATTTCATCATCTACTCATCGTCAATCAAGATGTTGAACGAGTTGAAGTCAGATCTTAATAGCAGGTTGGATATGAACGACATGGGTCCTCTTGAGTTCTACCTTAGGATATCTGTCCACCGCAGCCAAGCAATAAGAACCTCTGCGCTTAACCAGACAATGTACGTTGGGAAGGTCCTAAAGTACTACAACATGGAAGACTGCAAGCCCATGAGCACATCCATGGAAAGAAACTGTAAGTTTTCCTCTTCCATGAGCCCCAACATGGAGGTGAATGGTCTGAGATGGAGAACATATCCTACTAGTATAATATTGGCAACCTCATGGCTGCCATGGTAGGAACCTTTTGTTATATTTTCTATGCTGTAGGACATGTCACCAAGTGTATGGCCAATCCAGGACTACATCACTTGCAAGACGTGAAGTATGTCATGTACTATCAACAAAAGACACGACACATGGGACTCTGTTTAGATGCCAGGAAGGATGAAACAAGTTGCGCCTTGTGTGCTACATTGATGCTGACAAGGAAGGAAGAATCAATGAAAGAAAGTCCATATCAGGTTTTGTGTGCATCCTCAATTGTGGTGAAGATTCTAGTGCAATCAAAACGTAAGACTCTGTCTTTCGCTCTAATGCTACGGCAGAGTACATCACTCTATCTGAAGCATCCAAGGAGACAAAGAGGCTAGGTAGCTTTCTTGGGATGAAATTACCGTAGACAAAAACAACAGTGGTCCGGATTGACAACAAGAGTGCCATGCCAATGGTACAGGATGATGTCATCTTCTGACCAAGGACATCAACATCAAGTAGTTGTACTCACGTGATCTGGTCACAAAGGAGATTGTGGACAGTTGCGTCTAGAGGAGAGAAGCAGCCTTGGAGAAGAAAGCATGTGGGACTAAAAGGGCATGAATTGTGCTGAAGAATGGTTATTGAATTAGTGAAAATGATAGAAATGACATAGAGCTAGAGCTTGGACAAGTCAGTCATATCACAAGTCACACCACTTAGCCATGGACTCTAAGGCTCACACAAGAGCGGATATCAGCCTAGTAATCAGGCCAATCAAACATGACCGATAAAGCTAAGAAAAAACATCATGGCACACTCCACAATCCAATGGAAAATGGCCATGTGCTCACCATAAACACATGTTTATGGCTAGCACACAAGGCACTTACCTCTCCTAAAACGTAAGGAGAGGTAACTTTATCCTAGTCAACACACTCTAACAAGGTGTTCCCAAGACCAAGGACCTTTTGGATTGTTCTCCCATCAGATCTTGATCCTCGACCTCTTGCCTTGTTCTCTTTTCAGGTAAAGGTGTGGAGCCATCGCCCATGATGACCCATAGACCAATGGTCAATGACCCTGGTAGCTTTAAAAATTCTTGTTTTCCAATCCAACACTTCAATAAGCTTGAAACGTGGACTGTATTTATTTTTCCATTTGATTTTTCCAATGGAGAAATTGGATTATTGATCAGAGTATGCATATGGTAATTTCTTGGAGCTTTCTGTGGAAGACTTGAAACGTTTCCAGATTGCCTGGTTTCCAATAATCTCCTAGTTTGATGCAGTTTTAGTGGGCTGATTCCACATGCATTCAGGCATACTTGCTACTTCTCACAAGTCACTTGCTTGGTAAAAATGTTAGCAACCTACTCATTGGTTGGAGTGAACTCTAGCTTGATAGCACCCTCATGCACCATGTGCCTGATGAACTGATAGGGGATGTCAATGTTCTTCGTGCAAGCATGGTACTAAGGGTTTTTGGCAAGTACAACTTTGCTCTAGTTTTCAACACACACAAGAACAGGAGCCGCTGCACTCCCACTCATCTCTGTCATGAGACACTAAAGCTAAACTCCTTCCTTTGCTCCAAATCTGAGAGACACATACAACTTTTGTGCATCAGGTGGCCACTGTTGGAACTTGAGGAGAGAGGGAGCCTTGGAGCAGCGAGCATGTGTGATTGGAAGGGCATCACTTGTGCTGAAGAATGGTTGTTCAATCACTCAAAATGATGGAGTACATATAGAGCTAGAGCTTGGGCAAGTCAGCCCTCTCACAAGCCACACCACTTAGCCATGGAGGCTAAGGCTCACACACTAGAGTCCATAATCTCACACAAGGGAGGAAATCAGCCTAGTAATCAGGCTGATCACTCACACACGGCCTAGAGAGCTAGAGAATGCTCTCATGGCACACTCCTAGTGGTCACATAACCCACAAACCCATGGAGAATCGCCATGTGTCCATGGCTAGCACACAAGGATATCACCTCACCTAAAAAGTAAGGAGAGGTACCTTTATCCTCGTCAGCACACTCTGACAAGGTAATCCTAAGACCAAGGACCTTTTTGGATATTTCTCCCATCAGGTCTTGGCCCTGGACCTCTTGCCTTTTTCTTTTCTCAGGCTAAGGCATGGAGCCATCACCCATGCCCACCCAGACATCGACGGTCCATGACCCCCGAAACTTCGAAAATTTGGATCCATCACCCATGCCCACCCAAACATCCCAAACCGACCATTGGATCGGCCTCAAACTTTGACCGTAGACATTTTGCCACCTGATCTTTCCAATGATGAAGTCGGATTGGCGATCGGAGCCGGCATCTGGTACTTTCCTGGAACTTGCTCTTGTGGACCTGAAACCGAGCCAGATGGCTCCTTTCCCAACAATCTCCCACTTTGCCGCAGTCAGAGTGGGCTGAGTCCACATGCCTTCATGCAGAACTGCTGCTTCTCACGCGTCACTGGCTTGGTGCAGAAATCAGCGACCTGCTTGCTAGTTGGAGTAAACTCTAGCTTGATAGCACCCTCCTGCACCATGTGCCTGATGAAATGATATGCGATATCAATGTACTTGGTGCGTGCATGGTGCTCAGGATTCTTGGCGAGTGCGATTGCGCTCTGGTTGTCGACACGCACAGGAACTGGAACTGCTGCACTCCCACTCATCTCTGCCATGAGACGTTGGAGCCAAACTGCTTCCTTGGCTCCAAAGCTGAGAGATACGTACTCAGCTTCTGTGCTCGAGGTCGCCACGACCACCTGCCGCTTGCTGCACCAGCTGATGGCTCCACCATTCATGAGGAACACATGTCCAGAGATGGACTTGCAGTCCTTAGGGTTTGAAGCCCAATCTGCGTCTGTGTCGCCGATGATGCTGTTGTCATTACCGTTGTAGGTGATGCCGATGTTGATGCTTCCAGCAA
This sequence comes from Penium margaritaceum, assembly GCA_023375785.1. NCBI lineage: Eukaryota > Viridiplantae > Streptophyta > Zygnematophyceae > Desmidiales > Peniaceae > Penium > Penium margaritaceum. Next base: position 198,795 of record SZWC01001206.1, on the reverse strand, counting down.
GGTAGCGAAAGATCCGCTTCACTACCTTCTGGTGCTCCGGTCCGGGATTAGTCATGTGCTGGCTCACAGCGCTCACAGCCTGTGCGAGGTCCGGCCTGGTTGCCACCATCAGGTACATGAGACTGCCGACGGCGCTGTGGTACTTCTGCCGCTCAGCTGCATTTGCTTCTCCATTGAAGCTCACGAGGTACTGCCGCGTCTCCAGCGGCGTGCCGATGGGTTTTGCCAGTGCCATGCCAAACCGCTGCAAAACATCCTTAATGTAGCGGCTTTGCTGCATCGAGAGAGAGCGTGACTTGCGGTCACGCGTGATCTGGATACCAAGGAAGTATTGTTGGGAATGGAGCCATCTGGCTTAGTTTCAGGTCCACAGGAGCAAGTTCCAGGAAAGTACCAGATGCCTGCTCCGACCACTGATCCAACTTCCTCATTGGAAAGATCAGGTGGCAAAATGTCTACGGCCCAAGTTTGAGACCGATCCAACGGTCGGATTGGGAGATATGAATTTTCGAAGTTTCAGGGGTCAAAGACCGTCGATGTCTGGGTGCGCATGGGTGATGGCTCCATGCCTTAGCCTGAGAAAAGAAAAAAGGCAAGAGGTCCAGGGTCAATACCTGATGGGAGAAATATCCAAAAAGGTCCTTGGTCTTAGGATTGCCTTGTCAGAGTGTGCTGACTAGGATAAAGGTACCTCTCCTTACCTTTTTAGGTGAGGTGAGATCCTTGTGTGCTAGCCATGGACACATGGCGATTCTCCATGGGTTTGTGGGTTATGTGACCACTAGGAGTGTGCCATGAGAGCATTCTCTAGCTCTCTAGGTCGTGTGTGAGTGGTCAGCCTGATTGCTAGGCTGATTTCCTCCCTTGTGTGAGATTATGGACTCTAGTGTGTGAGCCTTAGCCTCCATGGCTAAGTGGTGTGGCTTGTGAGAGGGCTGACTTGCCCAAGCTCTAGCTCTATATGTACTCCATCATTTTGAGTGATTGAACAACCATTCTTGAGCACAAGTGATGCCCTTCCAATCACACATGCTCGCTGCTCCAAGGCTCCCTCTCTCCTCAAGTTCCAACATTTGGTATCAGAGCCAAGTTCTGCCACTTCCAGCCAGCACAGGCCGTCACTTTGAGAGTGATGGGTTGGGGTGAAACCTTCACCAGATTTGACAATCAATCACTGGATCTTCAAGTTCAAGAGACAAGCTTTCCAACGAGCCCAAGATCTCGAAGATCCAACGTTCGGATTGAGAGTTATGCTCAAAACGAGGTCGGCCAGGGCTACACTCTTCTCTATGAGTAAGACTGTCGCCTTGTGATGACCATAACTCTTTCATTCCTTTGTCAAATTTAAAACGTGGCACATGCGAATTGTAGTATTTTTCCTAAGCTTTCCATTGGTGCAAAAATATTTGCATTCCATCGATTCGTTTGGGAGAAACGCCGTTTACAAACTGGCTGGTCTGAGTTGGAGTAGGAGCAGAAGCATACCCTGTTTTCAAGAGGGCATATCTTTCAAAATCCCCTGTTGATGACCCTGTTTTATGGGTCGATCTGAAAGGTTTTGAGCTGAATTTTCCAGTGGTGGGCTCAGTTTTTCAAAATTCCCAGTCTGCTGGCA
>SZWC01001206.1:179023-194742 GCA_023375785.1 Penium margaritaceum | reverse complement strand
ACCAAGCACATTGACATCGCATATCATTTCATCAGGCACATGGTGCAGGAGGGTGCTATCAAGCTGGAGTTTACTCCAACCAGCAAGCAGGTCGCTGATTTCTGCACCAAGCCAGTGACCCGTGAGAAGCAGCAGTTCTGCATGAAGGCATGTGGACTCAGCCCACTCTGACTGCGGCAAAGTGGGAGATTGTTGGGAAAGGAGCCATCTGGCTCAATTTCAGGTCCACAGGAGTAAGTTCCAGGAAAGTACCAGATGCCTGCTCCGATCGCCGATCCGACTTCACCATTGGAAAGATCAGGTGGCAAAATGTCTACGGCCCAAGTTTGAGACCGATCCAACGGTCGGATTGGGAGATATGAATTTTCAAAGTTTCGGGGGTCATGGACCGTCGATGTCTGGGTGGACATGGGTGATGGCTCCATGTCTTAGCCTGAGAAAAGAAAAATGCAAGCGGTCCAGGATCAAGACCTAATGGGAGAGATATCCAAAAAGGTCCTTGGTCTTAGGATTGCCTTGTCAGAGTGTGCTGACTAGGATAAAGGTACCTCTCCTTACTTTTTAGGTGAGGTGAGATCCTTGTGTGCTAGCCATGGACACATGGCGATTCTCCATGGGTTTGTGGGTTATGTGACCACTAGGAGTGTGCCATGAGAGCATCCTATAGCTCTCTAGGTCGTCTGTGAGTGGTCAGCCTGATTGCTAGGCTGATTTCCTCCCTTGTGTGAGATTATGGACTCTAGTGTGTGAGCCTTAGCCTCCATGGCTAAGTGGTGTGGCTTGTGAGAGGGCTGACTTGCCCAAGCTCTAGCTCTATATGTACTCCATCATTTTGAGTGATTGAACAACCATTCTTCAGCACAAGTGATGCCCTTCCAATCACACATGCTCGCTGCTCCAAGGCTCCCTCTCTCCTCAAGTTCCAACAGAACCTGACTGTAACCGCGGGCCACGAGGCGAGCTTTGTACCGGTCAGGTTCGCCAGCACTGTTGAGTTTTCTCCGAAACACCCATTTGCATGTGACGACAGGTTGGTCCGGCGGCTGTGGGACAAGATCCCATGTACCTTGTTTTTGAAGCTGATCATATTCCTCTTTGCTGGCTTGACGCCAAAGAGCTGCATCAGGTCGACGCATGGCGTCCTTGTAGCTGATGGGATCGAAAACTTGAGTGACGAGAGCGCTGTCATCTTTGTTATCTGATGTGTGGAGCATGGCGTGTTGAAAGTACGTTGGAGTAGTGCGGTTGCGGGCGGAGCGACGAAGACCAGGGATGGCTGCAGACAACGGCGGAGCATCCGGTGCTGATGAAGAGAGGGATTCTCCAGTGGTGTGTTCATGAGGATGCACTGGAGAAAGCACATGAGCATGTTCATCGACGACAGGGTCAACGTTGAACTTCTGAATGGGCTCGGGAGCCGTGTCCATAGGTATGGTGACGATGGGTGAAGTGGGAAGAATCCTTGTGTTGAGGAATGTGGTTTCATCAAAGATGGGTTGTCGTGCACGGGCTACGGTTTGTGTAGCAGGGTCCCAAACTCTGTAGATGTCGTGATTGTCTTCATATCCAAGAAGGATACAGGCCTTAGATCGCGGCTCCAGCTTGGAGCGCAGTTCTGGGCGTAGCCCGACGTGAGCGGTGCAGCCGAAGATGCGAATGTGTTGCAGATGAGGTTTCGCACCGGTCCATGCTTCATATGGAGTATGAGTAGCATTGGGAAGTTTGACTGTGGGCAGTCGGTTGGTAATGTAGGCTGCAGTGGAGAGAGCCTCCCCCCAAAAGACGGATGGTAGTGCAGCTGTGTGTAGCATTGTCCGGGCGCGTTCCAGAAGGGTCTGATTCATGCGCTCCGCTTTCCCGTTTTGTTGAGGCGTGTAGGGAACAGTGCGTTTGTGTTGGATACCTTTCTGCTGGAAGAAAGAGTTGAGTGAGTGACAAATGAACTCACCACCATTGTCGGTTCTGATTCTCTTCACAGTGAGGTTGGTTTCATTTTCAATCTGTCGCATCCAAGTCTTGATGATATCGGCGGCTTCATTTTTGTAGCGGAGAAACTTGACCCAGACGAAATGGCTGTAGTCATCGATGATGACGAGGAAGTAGTGCTTGTTTGACAGGGAACCTTCCTTGATGTAGCAGAGGTCCATGTGAAGCAGTTCCTATTTTTGTGTTGTTGATGTAGTTGGATGAGCCTTGAATGGTTTTTGATGTTGTTTGCCTGTCAGACAGCCGTTGCATGGTTTGGTGTCAGATGGCTTCGTGAGTCCGGATGGGAGATCATGGACCCATTGTTGTTGTGCCATGTTGTGTAGAGTGGCATAGTTGACATGGGCAAGCCGGCGATGCCATAAGTCAGCTGTGGAAGTAGCCGAGGTGGAATGACGGCAGTCTGAAGAAGCGGCTGCCATGAATGCGACTTCTGGTTCATTTGTCAGCATAGCTGATGGTACCTCCTCTGAGTCGAGAATTGTCAAGTGACCAGTGCGAGTAGCAACGACAGCTAGATTCTCTTTGTTGTCCAGAATCTTGCACTTCTTGTCCAAATCAAAAACCACTTTGAAGCCGTTGTCGTTGATGCGTCCGACGGATAGGAGATTAGCCGCAAGTTCAGGGACGAATAAGACTTGGCTGAAGGTGCGTGTCACCTGCTATCCTTGAAGGGTAATAAGTACTCGCATTGTACCTTCACCGTAGGCTGGAATGAGTCTTCTATCACCCACACGAACTCCGCGGGGTTGTGCATACTGAGTGTAGGTGGTGAACCATTCCTTGCGACAGGTCATGTGCTTGGTGCATCCCGAGTCAATGATCCAGGCAAGGACTCCTGCAACGAGTAGGTAAGCACAGTCGACGGAGCACATTGCCAGTTCTCCGAGGATGGGTTTTTCATGACTGGTTGAGAAATCAGAATTTGCTCCGCTTGAGTCTGAAGGGTGTTGTTCGAAGTCGTTGGCGTCGGCTGTGAAGAAATTTAGCTGGGGAATGGAGTCATTGTCCGAATTTTGCTGCGTGTCAGAGGAATTGTGACCTGTAAAGCCTGAGATGAGATGAGAAAAGTCAGCCAACAGTGTTGAGAAAGCTGAGAGAAAGGCTGATGGTGTCTCATCAGTGAGAAAAGCATTCAGAGTATTGCGCGTTGGCGCATTGAATCGTGGTCGTTGCTCTGGACGAGTCGGGCAGTCAAGTTGGATATGCCCCTTTTTGTTGCATCGCCAACAGATACGATCCCCTGGATGAACGCAGGGCCTGGGAGCTTGTTGAGGATATCCAGGTCGAGGTTGATAGGTGGCTTGAGTGCCTTGGTTGGTGCTGGGACGAGCACTCCCATAGGTCTCGTATTTCTTCGTTCGTCGATCTGGTCGTCCTTGATATTTTGCATAAAGTCCGACTTCACCCCCGTTTTCTTTGATGTAGGCATCTTCGTCCAGCATAAGGGCTTGTGTTGCCTTCTCAATGGTCAGCACATGTGGCTTGGCTGCCGCTGCTGCTGCTGCCGCTGCGGCCGCTGGCGGTCCTGCTGCTGCTTGTACTGCTGCTGCTGCTTCTGGGACAGCGTTCCCAATGGCGTCTAGAGCGCTCTTAACAGCAGACCCAATGAGTGCAATCTTTTCATCATCTTCCTGTCGGTCGTTGTTGAAGGTTTGAAGGCGCTTCACTGTGTGTTGAAAACGTGTAGGAAGGCTCTGAAACAAGATCTGAACAAGCACTCTTTCAGAAATGACTTCACCCAAGGCTGTGATGCGACTAGAAAGGTCTTTCAAATGGCTGATATGATCCTCAAGCCGAGTGTGTTCCTCCATTTTCTAAGTATGAAATTCTTTGAGTAGATGACCCAGCTCATCGTCGCTGATCTTGTGGTAATGTCACTTGAGGACTCGCCATGCAGTTCTCGGACAGAGGTCCGCATTGTTGTCTTGAATGAGAAATTTGAGCCGCTCTTCCAGTTGCATTGCAAACGCTTGGTCACATCGCCTTTTGTGACTGATTTTCTCTTTGGTGGAGGCGTTAGCGTCCACGACGTCTGTAGGTGGGTCGGTGACCACTCCCCATAGTCCCTTGTTCATGAATACCATTTTCATGTTGAACGCAAAAGATTGGTAGTCCTCGCCATTGAAGATTGGTATCTTGAAGTGATCATGATGGCTGCTTCCTGTGAGTAACGCCATGGTGATGACTGCTCCTGGTAAAGGCACCTCCTGCTCTGATACCAAATGTGAAAATTAGCACTTCTCCAGGATCATATGTGTCTCAAGAGATACAACAAATCAAACAATTGTGACTGGAATCCACTGTGTTGTACACACTACAACTGTACGCTGCAAAGAATCTCTTTCTGTTACACACTGACGATTCAAGAGGTTACACGGAAGTCAGAGATACACGGCTCGTCTCTTGAGCTTTCCAACGATATGCTATACTTGAAAAATGGTGCAGTACAGACGAAGCAATCTACAAATGAAACTACTACCTATTTGTACTAGTCTAGTGACTAGGAAATACAAACAGCAAGCAGAATGCACGAGCTTGGTCTGTCCGGTCCGCTTGTGTCTTCCTTGAGCTTCCCGGACGCCGGTCGGTGTTCCCAGTCATCGAGCGACCGAGGTTGGCGGATGCCCAGCGCCCTCGGTGCGATCCACGGACGAGATCGTCCGGATCTGCGGCAGGTCCTCTCCTTCCGTCGATCTTCTCGCTCGTCGAGTGAAGAGGAGCTCGTGCTCGCACTCTCGATCCCGCGACGGCTGTGATCGCTCCATTGTCTACGCGATGCTCTCCCATCCATCGATCCCTAGTTTATAAAGATCCTGTAGCTCTGTTCTCTCGATCCGATGCTTCGGTCGCAGCCCGTCCATCTGCTCCGATCTTCGGTCCGTGTTTCCACTGCTCCACCAGAAGCCACGTCAGCACCCATCGTATCGAGAGGAGCTCACGCTCGCACTCTCGTACTTGCACTCGGTCCTCACCGAGGCCATGACCTGTACGTCCGCAAATTACGCCAGAACGTAAGGTGGCCGTCCGCAGTATTCTATCAAATCAATAGGAGGCTGCGGCAGGCCCTCGTACCGGGTTAGACTCCCGGACGACGGTAACTAACCCCGCCATCAGTAGAGCAGAGTCCAGTAGAGTAGAGTCCGGTAGGATAGGCGGAGGGGTGGGGAAGAGAGTGGCGACCTCTCCCCCAGCACTCTTGCCTTTTGTATCCCAAGTGCCCATGCCGAGCACAAGGTAGGACACTTGTGAGATAGTGACATAAACTATGTCACTTTTCTCATTTTGCTCATATCTCCAAATCGAGCCATCCAAATTGGCTGAAACTTGGACAGTGGATGGCTGACAAGGAGACCTGTCCATCGGTTCCACCCGATCAGGAATCGGCCTTGTGGTGATGAAGATCCTGATTTTCCAACATGCTTGTGGTACGTCAGACTCTTGGTACACCCCGAGTCCTTCTACCACGCCAGGTCCGCCCTTTCCTTCTGCGACATGTCAGACTTCGCCATGAAGAGGTGGTCGCACACCTCCTTGGCGACGTTCATGTTGCCAAAATGGCGCACGCTAGTCTGGTTCTGCTGCTGCTGCTGCTGCTGCTGCCGTTGCTGTGACTGCTGCTGCTGTTGCTGTGGAGATTGCTGCTTTTGCTGCTGCTGCTGCTGCTCCTTCTGGTCCCTCTTAAACTTGAAGCACTCTTTCTAGTAGTGCCCCTCTTTCTGGCAATAGTGGCACTTGCCCTTCTTCTTGCCTCTCTGCTACCCGGACTGCTGCTGCTGCTGGTTGCGTGAGCCCATGGCCATGAAAGCTGTTTCATTGCTGGTGCTGCCGCCATTGCGCTTTGCTGCAACGCGACGCAGTTCCACCTACACCAAGTGCGTGCAGATGAAGTCGAGGTCGAGAGTCGGCTGGCACTCCAACGTCTCTCGCACCGTGTCGTAACTGGTTGGGAGTCCCCTCAGCAAGAGGAGAATGAAGCGCGTCTCTTCCACAGGATTGCCAGTCGCTCTCAACTGTTTCGCCAGCTCCTTTGTCCTGTCCAGATACACCTCCATCCCTTCACCACCGTGCGTTTTTAGCGCCATCATCTTTTCCTCCAAAAGCATGAGGAATGCAGGATCCTTGCTCTCATACTTCTTGCACAACGTGTCCCACCCCTCCTTTGCAGTAGCCTTGTCACTCACGTACTGAAGATGCGGGTTGGAGATGGTGTTGACAAGCAACCTGTAGGCCTGCCTGTCTTTCTTCTTCCACTCCTCATACGCCGCTGGTACAATTGCAGAAGAACCTGCACCAGCTGCACCCTTTTGCGGCGTCTTTCCCGCCACCACCTGCGCTGCGGTGATGCCTTTTGCTTGTGGAACTGGAGCCGGCTCGTCGCCGCTCACCACCTCCCACAAGCCCCTCTCCTCCAAAAGGAGGCGGGTACGGATCTTCTAAGACGTGAAGTTGGCGCGTCCCTCCAGCCTCTCCAAAGGCTGGACTGCTGTTACAACACAAGCTACTACCATTTTGAGCCTTGATGATGCTCAGCGCCGCCCTTGGATGGCGGCGCTACCCCTGCTTCTGCTGCTGCTTCTGCCAGAAATCTGTCTGACAGAAAATGGACTGTAGATGCCAGCAGACTGGGAATTTTGAAAAACTGAGCCCAACACTGGAAAATTCAGCTCAAAACCTTTCAGATCGATCCATGAAACAGGGTCATCAACAGGGGATTTTGAAAGATATGCCCTCTTGAAAACAGGGTATGCTTCTGCTCCTACTCCAACTCAGACCAGCCAGCTTGTAAACGGCGTTTCTCCTCAACGAATCAATGGATTGCAAATAGTTTTGCATCAATGGAAAGCTGAGAAAAAATACTACAATTCGCAAGTGCCACTTTTTAAATTTGACAAAGAAACAAGAGAGTTATGGTCATCACAAGGCGACAGTCTTACTCATAGAGAAGAGTGTAGCCCTGGCCGACCTCGTTTTGAGCACAACTCTCAATCCGATTATTGGATTGTCGCGATGTTGGGCTCGTTGGAAAGCTTCTCTGTTGAACGTGAAGATCCAGTGGTCGATTTGCAAATCTGGTGAAGGTTTCACCCCAATGCATCACTCTCAAAGTGACGGCCTGTGCTAGCTGAAAGTGGCAGAACTTGGCTCTGATACCAAATGTTGGAACTTGAGGAGAGAGGGAGCCTTGGAGCAGCGAGCATGTGCGATTGGAAGGGCATCACTTGTGCTGAAGAATGGTTGTTCAATCACTCAAAATGATGGAGTACATATACAGCTAGAGCTTGGGCAAGTCAGCCCTCTCACAAGCCACACCACTTAGCCATGGAGGCTAAGGCTCACACACTAGAGTCCATAATCTCACACAAGGGAGAAAATCAGCCTAGCAATCAGGCTGACCACTTACACACGACCTAGAGAGCTAGAGAATGCTCTCATGGCACACTCCTAGTGGTCACATAACCCACAAACCCATGGAGAATCGCCATGTGTCCATGGCTAGCACACAAGGATATCACCTCACCTAAAAAGTAAGGAGAGGTACCTTTATCCTATTCAGCACACTCTGACAAGGCAATCCTAAGACCAAGGACCTTTTTGGATATTTCTCCCATCAGGTCTTGGCCCTGGACCTCTTGCCTTTTTCTTTTCTCAGACTAAGGCATGGAGCCATCACCCATGCCTTCCCAGACATCGACGGTCCATGACCCCCGAAACTTCGAAAATTCATATCTCCCAATCCGACCGTTGGATTGGCCTCAAACTTGGACCGTAGACATTTTGCCACCTGATCTTTCTAATGGTGAAGTCGGATTGGCGATCGGAGCAGGCATCTGGTACTTTCCTGGAACTTGCTCCTGTGGATCTGAAACTGAGCCAGATGGCTCCTTTCCCAACAGCCACAACTAACTAGCACTTACTCAACCAACTGATGGCACCTCCATTAATGAGAAATACATGCCCGGAGATGGACTTACGGTCCTCATGATTTGAGGACCTATCTGTATATGTGAAATGGACAATGCTCTCATTGATGTCTTTGATTGTGATAACGATATTGTTGGTCCTAGCAATACAGCAAAAGATCTGTTTCCTCTCCTTGTGGTGCTCATGTCTCGGTTTTGCTATGTATAGGCTCACGGCACTCAGAGCCTGTGTAAGGTTTGACCTGATTGCTAGCATTAGGTACAGAAGACTGCCAATGGTGCTTTGTTATTTCTAGCGCTCAGGTCTATGTGCTTCTCCACTGAAGTTGACAAGGTATTGGCGCATCTCAAGAGGCCTGCTCATGGGTTGTGCTTCAACCATGCAAAGTTACTACAAGACATCCTTGATGCAGCGGCTCTCTTATAGTATGTGGGTGCGTGCTTTGTGATCACGCATGACCTGGATGCCGAGGAAGTATGATGCCTTCCGAAGAATAGACATCTGGAAGAATTCTTGTACCACCTCCTTTAGCTCCTTTTGTGTGGTCATATTGTTTGAAAGGAGGAGCATATCATCAACATTATGTTGAGGATCTCATGCTCATGTTGCCAACAAAAAACACCGTAGTCACACTCCTTATGCTAAAATCCCATGCACTAGAGTCCCGCATCTAACTTCTGGTTTCAAGCACGTGATGCTTGCTTGAGGCTGTTTAATGACTTGTAGAACTTACAATCCAGGTGCTCCTAGCCATCCATGAAAAATCCTAGCTGCTCCATGTAGATCTCCCCTCCCACGATACAATTCAAGAGTGTCATTTCGATATCCATGTGGTAGATCTCAAAATCCCTGGCTATAGCATAAAAGAGAAACGTGTGCGCAAAGGCAAAATTTGTGATAAGAACAAAAGTCTCTGTACAGTCAATGTCTTCCTATCACAAGGAGCTCTTTGCAATGAGCCTCGCCTTGTAATTTTTCAGGTTGCCATTTTTACCCTGCTACTTCTTGAATACCCACTTGCACTCGATTACCTTAAGATCTGGTGGAAGCTGAGTCAGCTCCGGCGTGCCAATATCAAGCTGTGACGACATCTCCTATAGTATTAGTTGTGTCCAACCTAGTCCATCAGGTGCATTCATGGCCTCCTTGTAGCACATTGTCTCATCTGAGTCTGTTACAACTATGCCATCCATCTATTATGGCTTCTACAGCATACAAAATGGTCACTGTAACCAGGCTTATAGCGCACACATAGAGGGTAGTCGCGACCTGGTGCTAGGAAAATAGCCAGCGGCTAGCGCAGTGCTCCTGGCGCAATTGCTGCTAATCGTGGTAGTGTATCCGTCAACGAGGCCGCAATATCTACTACTCTCCCATGTGACATGGGAAAGTGGACTAGTTCTCACCTTGCCATGGTAAAGGAAGGTGCATGAAAGAGTGGAGTAGAAGGAGTGAATTCTCACTACATCCGTAGCAATTGATTCTATTGCCACTTCACAATAAATGTTGGTGCCAATGACAGTGCTCTCATTAAAGAAAATACCCCTAGACATGATGACGTGGCCCGCATCCCCCTTGTAGAGCTCATAGGCTTTAGTTGCCAAGTCATAGCTGATCATCACCATATGCTATTTGCATCCCACTTTTGCTGCTTCTCCCTAGGCACATGCACATATGCCAACCTGCCAAACACACGGAGGTGATCTACACCCGGCTTGTTGCCAGACCACGCCTCGCACAGCGTTATCCGCTCCGACACCTTGGTTGGACTAGGGTTCTTGATGTAGAGTAAATGCTTTTAAGTTTGGCCCAAATGTTATAAGTGGGCCAAGCTCTGTATGCTATAGAGCGCACTTAATCGGCAATATTGTGATTGGCAAGTTCTGCTATACTATTCTACTTTAGTGAATATGGGATGGTGCATTGTTCCTTGATTCCTTCTACGACTGGTGTACTACACCGACGTAATTGAGGTAGAATCGATGATGTAAAGTCCACCTAAGGCTTTGTGTGCCTCTTGAATGATGTTGCAATCTCTTTGACAAGTAGAAAACAGGACTGTGTCTCCCTCTCTACCCCTCACAAAATCTACATCACGCTGTCAAAAGCATGCAAGGAGGCATAGTAGCTATGCAACTTGCTTAATTAGATGAAAGTACCACACACAAAAGCACCGCTAGTCTAGATCAACAACAAGAGTGTCATGAAAATGGCATAAGATGACATCATCTCTCGTTGGACCAAGCACATCAACATCAGGTTCCGCAACTCAAGGGACAAGGTCAAAAACGAGATTAGGACCCATAATATGTGGATACTAAGACAATACTCACAGATTGTGTGACCAAGGTGCTTAATAGCGAATTGCATTCTGTAGGTACTCAAGGGATTGGTATGGTCAATGCAGCTGACGACGAATAAGGAAAAGCTAGCCGGAGAGAGAAGATATCTCTCGGTAAATGGACAGAGGTGCAAGGGGGGGTTGTTGATTTTATATGCCCCTCGTCCATAGCCGACATTGAGGAAGGCACAGGACAGAGATGGCATGCATTTCTCCCTTCGAGGAAGTCTCATAAGACTGATCCATATAGACATGGCTTTCACTACTCCTTTACAACCAGTCCCCTTTGTATCAACTAGATGGTATAGTCAGCAAAGATTCCCTAGGGCAACTCCTAACGGCTTAGGCATTTAAGAGTTAGTCTCTGGAGCAAGAGGTCAACGGGTCAAATCTTGCTCTTGTGATTAATATTCTTTGTGATTAAAAAGGGAATCGGAAGGTTACGAGAGACATCTTCAAACTTTCCAACGTCTTTTGTGGTGACTGGTGCCATTTTGTGGTCACAGAGAGTACCATGTAGGCAGAGGGGATGGTGCAATCCTGATAGCCCCCAATGTGGCTCATCCAAGGAGCCATTGCGTGCCTATGCTTAAGGCGGGCTGTAGGACTAAAAGTACCCATCTGTTGCATGTGGTTCACTACAGTTCTCACCTTTGAGACTCCTCATAGAGTTGTCCAACAAAGGCAGACACTAAAGAAACATTAGTTGGTCTAGGCCCCAGGAGTTAGTTTCTTGCGCGAAAGTGACTAGCTGTTAAGGATATAGTCCAAGGAAGTAATTCCTATGATGTTCTTAGTGTATAACTATAATCAGACGGTGATATCTCCTTGTACTTGGTAAAATACGTGCATAGGGCAGGTGCCATTGTGTCAGCCTTGTTTTCTAGTCAATTGTCTCACGCTGGTTCATGTAGCTGAGAATTGACCAATAATGCAAGCACGTACTCCTCTGGCATAGACAAGTATTGAGGGCGCTAGGCGTCCGCGAAGCTTGGGTGCTGAAGACCAGCGTCTAGTATGGTTACAACTACTAAAGAACAAATACTAGACTTTGAGAGAGTGTAAGGCAAGATGAGCATCTCACTACTTTGTGATTCCCAGTGATGAAACTAGTAGAAATAGGTAGCAATGTTATGGTAGACTGCTTTGTCCGTACTTTACCATTATTAAGTCTAGCATATTGTTGGAATGTATAGTATACTAGTTATACATTGGTCAACCTTGTGTATAATCTTAAATTACCAGTGTGTAGTTTGTCTATTTTCTAGGCAAACATCAATTCCATTGTGTATTTCAACGTGATCTAGCAGAATGCAGAGGCATTTATTTGATTTTCTTGAGAAACCAATGATTCTAGGAGAATACTAACATTCATATGTGGCATCATAGTAGGAGGTACCTTCACCAGGATAAGCTGCCACCATGGTGTTAATCATGATTACTTCAATATTCCTGTTTTCAATACAAACGATAATCAAGCCTTTGCCTTTACCACTAATTTTTTCCTCATGAACAACGGAATCTTGGGAGTAGTCGTTGATCCTCCAACAGATGTTGGAAATGTCAACTCTTGAGAAGAAGACAACGCAAGCCATAGAAGAAGATGCACTCAAGCTTTTGCACTCTTGGTAATGCAACTAGAAGAATACACAAGGTTTCTGGGTTAGGACATCAACGACAATCTCTATCCAAGGATTTCTTGGAAAGCAATGAAGGAGCACTACGAGAAAATCAGTGATGATGAACTCTGCCATTTAGTAACAAAAATTCACACTTAGAAGATGGAGGAGTATACTTGGCTTAAAGTTCAAACCAGTCATCTCAAGGACCTAGCAAGTCATACAATTGTGCTTCGTGAAACATATCAGGATACATTCTTTCTAAGACTCTTTTGAGAGCCTCCATCCTTGTTTCAAGCATAGTATGAAGTGCCTCTAGACGTTCATCAATCATTGATAAGATAATGGTGAGTATGTTGAGATCATTGGATCAATAGTAAAATTTGCTCTTGAAGCTATTGGACAAGCCAATTTTGAGGCATAAGAAGCGGGGCAAATAGGAGCGGCTCCAGCCGTGACAGCTGTGGGAGTTGCAGCCAAACCTCATGTACTCACAATTGAGTAGGCAACTCAAGCTCTCATGATTCACAGAGATGCCTACATGAAATGAAATAGCAATGAGGTTAGTCTTTACAGAAAGAATCAAGGGTGGCCAGATTGACGCACCAAAAAGCTTTGAGACACCTGGTAACAATCGCCTGAGCACCAAACAATACACACAAGCTGTGTATCAGCCAAGACGAATGCCATCGTACAAAGGGCAAGGCCCTATGTTCATTCGGATGATGAAATCTGTTCAACATGTAGTAAAAAAAGCCATGTCTAACTCACCTACCCGAAAAGAAAATGTGAAGGAAAACTAAAATTCACCAGAAGACCTCAAGGACAACCACAAGAATGTCAAACAGAAAAGAATCCCATGTATGTTTTATGTTACGGTTTAAAACGTTCTAGACGCTTTTTTTACTCTCCTCCCAGGATTTACATTCTTTAGCCTCACAAAGGGGCATCCTGTGATGAATGATGACTCCATTCTACAACTAAATCTTCTCACCACAAAAGGAGCACAATGTCCTCAACTGACCAGTCCTAGTCCTGATTTATCTAAAGATTGAAAGCACCCTTTGTGAAAATAAGCACTTTTCCAGGATCATAGGTGTCTCAGGAGATACAATAAATCAAACAACTGTGACTGGAATCCACTGTGTTGTACACACTGCAACTGTATGCTGCAAAGAATCTCTTTCTGTTACACACTGACGATTCAAGAGGTTACTTAGAAGTCAGAGGTACACGGCTCGTCTCTTGAGCTTTCCAACAATATGCTATACTTGAAAAATGGTGCAGTACAGACGAAGCAATCTACAAATGAAACTACTACCTATTTGTACTAGTCTAGTGACTAGGAAATACAAAGAGCAAGTAGAATGCACGAGCTTGGTCTGTTCATTCCGCTTGTGTCTTCCTTGAGCATCCCGGACGCCGGTCGGTGTCCCCAGTCACCGAGCGACCGAGGTTGGCGGATGCCCAGCGCCCTCGGTGCGATCCACGGACGAGATCTTCCGGATCAGCGGCAGGTCCTCTGCTTCCGTCGATCTTCTCGCGCGTCGGGTGAAGAGGAGCTCGTGCTCGCACTCTCGATCCCGCGACGGCTGCGATCGCTCCATTGTCTACGCGATGCTCTCCCATCCATCTATCCCTTGTTTATAAAGATCCCGTAGCTCTGTTCTCTCGATCCGATGCCTCGGTCGCAGCCCGTCCATCTGCTCCGATCTTCGGTCCATGTTTCCGCTGCTCCACCAGAAGCCACGTCAGCACCCATCGTATCGAGAGGAGCTCACGCTCGCACTCTCGTACTTTGCACTCGGTCCTCACCGAGGCCATGACCTGTACTTCCGCAAATTATGCTTGAACTTGAGGTGGCCGTCCGCAGTATTCTATTAAATCAATAGGAGGCTGCGGCAGGCCCTCGTACCGGGTTAGACTCCCGGACGACGGTAACTGACCCCGCCATCGACAGAACAGAGTCGAGTAGAGTAGAGTCCGGTAGGGTAGGCAGAGGGGTGAGGGAGAGGGTGGCGACCTCTCCCCCAGCCCTCTTTGCCTTTTGTATCCCAAGTGTCCATGCCGAGCACAAGGTAGGACACTTGTGAGATAGTGACATAATCTATGTCACGTTTCTCCTTTTGCTCATATCTCCAGATCGAGCCATCCAAATTGGGTGAAATTTAGACAGTGGATGGCTGTCGAGGAGATCTGTCCATCGATCCTACCTGATCAGGAATCGGCCTTGTGGTGATGAAGATCCTGATTTTCCAACATTCCCCCCCTTGAATGCCAAGCCCAAAAAGGGGTGGTATTCAAGCGGAAAAGCAGGCAGCGAAGAAGAGAAGGCGAGGCAGGGGCACGCACGTCCAGAAATGCGCAGCGACGGAAGAGTTGAAAACTTCCCCCCCCTCGGACGGCCCAAGCTGATGCCGAACAAAATGGCAGAGCAGGAGGCACCCGGTAGACCCGTGGTGGACCCAACTTGGGCCAATGCCTAGGCAAAGCCATACGGCATATAGGAGGGGTACCATTGGGGAGCCTCCTGCCCGAACACATGTGGGATCGAAACCCCACACATGGCCGGGACCCGTGGTGGGCCGACAGCGGCAGCCCACCATCGGTTTCTTCATGTTGGGAAAGGAGCCATCTGGCTCAATTTCAGGTCCACAGGAGCAAGTTCCAGGAAAGTACCAGATGCCTGCTCCGATCGCCGATCCGACTTCACCATTGGAAAGAGCAGGTGGCAAAATGTCTACGGCCCAAGTTTGAGACCGATCCAACGGTCGGATTGGGAGATATGAATTTTCAAAGTTTCGGGGGTCATGGACCGTCGATGTCTGGGTGGACATGGGTGATGGCTCCATGTCTTAGCCTGAGAAAAGAAAAATGCAAGAGGTCCAGGATCAAGACCTGATGGGAGAGATATCCAAAAAGGTTCTTGGTCTTAGGATTGCCTTGTCAGAGTGTGCTGACTAGGATAAAGGTACCTCTCCTTAATTTTTAGGTGAGGTGAGATCCTTGTGTGCTAGCCATGGACACATGGCGATTCTCCATGGGTTTGTGGGTTATGTGACCACTAGGAGTGTGCCATGAGAGCATCCTCTAGCTCTCTAGGTCGTGTGTGAGTGGTCAGCCTGATTGCTAGGCTGATTTCCTCCCTTGTGTGAGATTATGGACTCTAGTGTGTGAGCCTTAGCCTCCATGGCTAAGTGGTGTGGCTTGTGAGAGGGCTGACTTGCCCAAGCTCTAGCTCTATATGTACTCCATCATTTTGAGTGATTGAACAACCATTCTTCAGCACAAGTGATGCGCTTCCAATCACACATGCTCGCTGCTCCAAGGCTCCCTCTCTCCTCAAGTTCCAACATTTGGTATCAGAGCCAAGTTCTGCCACTTCCAGCCAGCACAGGCCGTCACTTTGAGAGTGACGGGTTGGGGTAAACCTTCACCAGATTTGACGATCGACCACTGGATCTTTAAGTTCAAGAGACAAGCTTTCCAACAAGCCCAAGATCGCGAAGATCCAACGGTCGGATTGAGAGTTAGGCTCAAAACGAGGTCGGCCAGGGCTACACTCTTCTCTATGAGTAAGATTGTCGCCTTGTGATGACCATAACTCTCTCATTTCTTTGTCAAATTTAAAAAGTGGCACATGCGAATTGTAGTATTTTTCCTAAGATTTCCATTGGTGCAAACATATTTGCATTCCATCGATTCGTTTGGGAGAAACGCCGTTTACAAACTGGCTGGTCTGAGTTGGAGTAGGAGCAGAAGCATACCCTGTTTTCAAGAGGGCATATCTTACAAAATCCCCTGTTGATGACCCTGTTTTATGGGTCGATCTGAAAGGTTTTGAGCTG